>CM036249.1:19951164-20353664 GCA_020698575.1 Bostrychus sinensis | reverse complement strand
ACAATTTCTACTTTGTTAATAGGTTAAACTTTAGCATCTAGGTTTTATGGTTTTTGTCCTCCAAAAATATGTTATTTGATGGTTTTAGTTGCCTCCATAAAAAATAAAAAGGAAAGAATGCTACTTTTGTCTCCAAACTGCGAACGCAACTTATCCGAATATGTCACTCATGAAAGGGTCCTTTATATCACTTGTCATTATATCGCAGTGTATAGTGCAAATAATTACAGGCCTTAGCAACCCCACTAAACCACCATCCCACTCCCCAACTTATTTCTGTGTTAGCCTTGAAGCCACTTTGACACGCGCGCACACACAAAGGGTTTCCAGCAGGAGATTGGTTCCACTTTATCTGCATATTTAGCCCGTGAACAGCGTGGTCCTAACTGATAAAATTCAGAGTGTGTGCCGGGACATCACTAAATGCCAGAGAGTTGACCTTCTTAGGGAAACAAATTCTTTTTAAGAGACAGAAAACTGAATCGAGTAAAAAATAAAAGAGATTATCAAAATAAAAAAAGACAGGGATCTGAGCCAGTTAAAACAAAAAAGACTGGGTCCAGATTTTTAACGTGAAATACAAAAATAATAAGAGAGCCCTGATACATGTGGTTGTCATGCTGGTAAGGGAGACAAGACTAACTGCAATACATGCCAAAACCTAGAGTGAGCTATAATAGGTTGAATAGATTAGAATCCAATGTAATGATATAATGCCAAATGTAAGCTGCTCCCATGGTCCATATTGGCATTGTCATTATTATATACTGTTATACACGGGGCTGAATCAGGAAGAACAACCAATGTAAAAACCTAAGCCCAACTGCCAATATCCCCATAAAAATGAGCAGCTCAAAGGTACTTTCTCAATAAATATAGCTTAACCTTCAATAATGGTATATGGTATAAAGATTTTTTTATAAAACTTAAGAAAAAAACCCACAAAAAAACTAAACAACAATCCATCATATTGTCAACAAAATATTTATCAACATCACATATCACGTTTGTTCTTCATACTCCTACAGCTGAACTAAGTAAGATATATGGTTATATGAAACAAAATAAAACTATACTTCTGTTGTTACATTTGTATCTGTGCCCTATCACATTTCCTTGCGTACATGAGCCTAGTCGCTTTTGACCTGTCCTAGTCGGTCTACATAAAAAAAATATGGTAGATCTAATTGGGACGTGTCTATCTGTAAATGTTAAAGCATGGCAATAGGATTATGAAGTATGCTTTCTTTTGCTGAAACTGTGGAAAATACTCAGCATATATTTGTATAATACCATAGCAATAGCTACCAGGACAACATCAGTCATGGCAGTGCAAAAAAAAAAGATGACTGTTGGGAGCTGTGCGTGAGGTGATTGAAGCTCCTGCCCATGATGTCCTGACAGCCTTCCCCTCAACCTTTTCTCAACCTTATCACCTCTGTTGCTCTGCTGTGGCTCTCACCACAATGGCTGCTGCCTGTGAACCTGCTAGGCTGCCAAGGACACAAAGATGACCGAGTCAACCTTTGACATCAGAAGCTGCCACCAAAAGACCAGAGACAAGCTGAGTTGGCAGCTCTGTTAACATGCCAGAAACTCACATCTTTTCAGCTGGGTTCAAATAGTAAAAGTCAATAGAGCACAAGTCAATAGTTCAAACATACAGATGGACACTATGTCAAACAGGTCAGTGTCAGAACAATGATAGGCATACCCAGAGTTTCAAAAGTAAGCCCCGATAGCTTGGCTCAAAGGTTACTGTCTTTTAGACCAACACCAGAAGATATATAAAACTTCAAGAAAAAAGTGACATTTGAACATGAAATACTATATGGGTTTTGAAATAAAGGCTAGCTGACATTTCAAGAAGCTGATTCAGTGGTAGATCTTAGGGCTACCCACCCACACAGCCCTGTGTGAACATGATGTTTTAGTGACCAAGTAGAGATAGCACTGTTCAGTCTAATGCAGAGCATGTGTCAAATGACCTATACCATCACCCGGAGACTACTAGGTTACACAGGAACACTGGTAATAAAATAAGGATTTGTTCAATATATACTTTACAAATGGGCAAGAACATAGGCTGGAAAAATATTCAGCAATACATATGCTTGTGTGTGCACGACTGTATGTGTGTCTTTTCAAATAACGCTGCAATCATAGACTGTTATCAACGGTCATGTCCAGGATTACAGCTTTCATCCCTAATCCTACATTAAGGACACATTCTCATGATGCTGTGACATCACTGAGGCCAGCACACAACAGAGAAGACACAGTGACAGGAAAACCACAGGAAAGGATAAATGAAAATAGGGCACAGTCTTGATGATAAAAAAAAACATATGATGAAGGCGACAGAAATATTACATAAATTAAATGCACATTGTTTCAGAAACTTGTTGGTGAGACCGTCTATTTATGTACATTTGTGATTGTCTTTAATAACCAGGAGCCTGAAATCCTGGACATAGATATTTGCTGATGAATTCGCATTGCCTATACGCAGAATGTAATGCAGTATGCCTCATCATAATATCATGTCAAACAAATTCTCCAAGAAATCTTTAATAATGGTATACTACATTCTGACAAGCCTCAAAACTAGTAATTAGTTATCTTAAGATACATTAGTGCATAACATTTATTCAACTTTCTTATATGAGAACAGTTATTACCTGCAGAGACTCTGGGACAATCTGGCAGCATGGACTCCAGCGGTGTGTCTAGTGGCTCTGGACTTGACACCCAGTTACAACAGTTCTGTGGAGAGAGCAAGAAACATAAATAAAAACACGAATCAAAAATAACTGAGATATTTCACATTAACATAGTGTGTTTGTTTTATTTTCTTCAAAGAATAAATAAAATGAAAGACCACAGACAGTACAGATAAAAGAAAAACTGTGTGTATGGAAGCCTGGGGGGTGGACAGGAATGAGCAATTAAAAGCACTGTGACATGTTGCTCCGACAGCTTGCCATTTGTTTGTGGTGCAGAGCTGAGGCCTTCTACCATGGTGGATGAGTGGGCGCCCAGGGGGAGGGTGTCTGCCCAGCTTGCTGACCCATAACCCCCTGCAAACACCCCTAGTCCTCTCAAACCCCTGTGGTTGACAACTCCACTGTCAGGAAAAAAAAAAAAGAAGACCTCTTCATCCATTTTTTTGTTGTTGTCTTCATCTTCTGTCTTTCAGTGTGGCACATAATACTCCACTGTTCCAGACATGTTATATGTATCAATATGTACATTGTAAACATTAAGATACATTTCTTTGTGAGTTTGTTTTGCCTCAGACAACACAGTATGACAATATATCAAGAGTGTTTTTTTTCTTGTCCACACACTGGACATTGGTATGCTGAGGCTTAGTAAGGCCAGCACAAAAACGAGTGAGAGGATAGAGAGGGAGGCTGAGGAGGCATGCTTGGAGAAGACGTTCCTCAGATAAGATAAAAGTTCAATAGAAGAAAGAGAAAATGTAAAGAGATTAGAATGTGCAGCTGGCGTCCTTCTGAATCACTGCTTATCTGCCCTTGTTTACTTTTACCCTGGCCCCCTGACAGCCATTACAGTGCAGTGCATGCTTATGGGTGCATGCATATCTGGGTGTTTGGGTCAGTGATTGCATTGCAGGGGGTCTTCCAACAACATTCATATTTTTTGCCTAACCCCAAAGAGAATACTAAAATTATAATGTCCAAAATCTGAGACAATGAACATCGAGTAAAACTTAAACAATCAAGAAGGCTGTTGTGTAAAGAAGACATCCAATCTGTCACTACAGAACATAATGACACTTTAAAAATCAAAATGTAACTTTCTTAATATACTTCAGTCCACTCCTAAATGCTGACTTAAAAAAAAAGGTGAGTGGGTAAAATGGAGGGAGAAAAACAGAAGCCAAAATTGTACAGCAAGGATCTCAACTTTGTAAATAGTGAAATTTTGAAATTGTTGGCGCCCCTATGGTGTTCTTTGAGTCTGGTCTGCATGGTATAGAGTTGTAGGGCAAAACAGACCAGTTGGGCTCATTGACTGCTGCCATAAGTTTCTGATTGTTTCTCCTTTAATTCATTCAGTATGTCTAGAGAAAGATGTCAGCCGGACTGTGTAGCAGTGGGCTGAAGGCGGCTGGAGAGATGGGATGGAGAAAAGTCTTTCAAAAGGCCCTCCTCCCTCCCCCTTCACCTTCTCTCTTAACCACCAATGGCAGGATGGCGGCCGGGGCTTGAATAGATTTGTCAAGGCAACAACACATATGCAAACACACAAACACACCACACACAGCCCTGGAGCTGTGGGAGACCACAGGCATAACAGCAGTCGTACAAAGGCAAGCCTGCTGGCTGGGATTAGAGCACGGCAACATGACAAAAGGATGGCACATCACATCGGGCAGCCTCTGACGCAGAGCATCATCACTTCAAGCGCCTTGTCTGTCGATCAATGCCAACGCTGAAGTAAAAGGAGATAGAGAAACAAACATGTAAACACATTTGACTCTTCTGTTGTGCATGTATGGATGTCAGCAACTACCACATACTGCCAGCATCACAGAAGAAGCACTCCAAGTGCCTTTATTATAGGACAGACAGGTAATAAAGGTAATGAGGAGGATAATAGGAGAACCACTATCCCAGTATTTTGGGAGGAATGCTTTTAAGGTTATAGGTGTACTTACCTTATATGTTACCTAAATGCACACACTGACACTATAATGGTGGCCAAATGTACCACTGATGGTAGGATGACCTAATGGAGTCTTCATGGGGTCCAAGAAGGTCTTTTCATATCTACTGTCAGAGAGATGGTCTTTAAAAGGTGACATACTGTCCTGATCCTTGAAAAGATCCATTAAGGAAAAGTCATTAAAGTGCTTGGTTCATGCCCAAGGTAAGTTTTTCTTAAGATATACGCCTGCTATTAATGTTTAAATGTTGATGAGGCTAACTGAAAAATCTAACCTTAAACTTTAAAAGTGTTTCTCAATGCCATAGTAATCTAGATGTGCACATTCCCCAAACTCCAAAAAGAAAATACAACCTCAGCTCCATTGAAATGTAAAATCTATTCCTTATATCTATTCCTTTTTCTTCCTGCAAGTCCACCAAACTGAATCAGGTGATTCAGAGTCAATGGTAAGTGTAACCATAACACACATGACAGCCTGCAACTTAACTTCTCAGAAACTCGTCCCAAGTATCAATTCTTGCTCGCCCCAAGTGTGCCTGTCTCCCTCACAGCTTCACCAGTGGCTGTATAAACTCTATGGATTAGGATGGTTTATTCATGACTGTAGTGTACTCAGTATGTGTGTGTGTGTGTACGTGTGCTCTGGGCAGGCCACTAGAGTGTGACAGCAGGCCAGCACAGTGACAGGAGACACCTTGGAGACTGTGACAGGCTGCCAGCTGTACACCATCATTCGCATTTCTCTCTTTCACTCACTTCTCCACACCATGCTACTCATCTATCTCTAGAAACATCTCTTCATCTCCTCTCCTCTCTATCTGTATTCACTCCATTCAGAAGCTACCTGTCTTTTTGTCTCTTTTCCACACCCTCCCTTTATGCTTTCTTGGCAGCGGGTGGGAATTTTAATAATTGAACATTTCTCATACTTTATTTTTTCCTTGTCCTTATTTCATTGTCATTCTCGGTCAAGGTTGCATCTTTTTGTTTGCCTCTGCCTACGCCCTCCCAATCCTCTCCCCACCTGTGTATTTAATTTCTACTGGGCGTGACGCGGGTTGCCCCTGTTGTGACCTATTTGGCCTATGTAACAAGGCCCAGCAGGCAGTGATCCCTGAACCCTACTATCCACTTCTCATTGCTCTGTCCCACCATTGAATGACCTGTTGAACTTTGAGGTAAGGGAATTATCTGACCAGAATGGAGCAGTGGATTGCCAAAGCACCCTGATTTCTCATGCAGCATACTCAAATGGGCACCCATATTGCACCACCCAGGGCTTAATTTGGCTTTATGGCCAGCTTGCTTTTTAAACATCTCCATCTGGCATGCTATCTAAGTTTGTTGAATTGAGTAAGGGTATGTTTAAGTACAATTATTTTTTAAATAATGTAAACATCTTATATGTCTTCCCAGCATCACAACCAAAAAACTTGGTTGGATGCTGGATGCCCTTATCGAAGAAGCTACTCAATTCTGAAATTGATGTGGTGAGAGAGCTGGTTTATATGCTCCTAGGAAGGAGGAGTTTTAGACCTGAAACTAAATTCTATTGGTTCAGGAGACTAAATAGACTATAAAAGAGCCTCAGTGGTTTCAGGTCATTAGGAGTTCTTTGTCCTCAGCTGGAGTGAGGGGGGCAGTCATTAACCCTCCCAAGCCTGGTCAGCTTCTTCAGATGTTAATGACCTGAGTGAAACTGGTTTGTTTTGTTTGGGTTTCAGGAGACTGTTGTAAACAATTGGAAGGTTGTATCTGAGCCCACCATTTCCCAGCATATTTACATTATAGAATAAACAGTATAGTGACAGAGAAGGTCACACTGTATCAACAGGTGACTAGTGTTAACTATGTACAGTATTATCAACAAGAAACAAAGTTAGTCTGAAACGTTCATTGATAATAATTTTGTGGTACATGGGAAGAAGAATCTAGTAATGTAAAGTTGTCTTCTTTCCTTTAAAACTTTCCTGGTTTGCTAGAAAACATTTTCTGCCTCCTAGTGTGCAGTAAATTGCATATTCATTTTTTCAATTTTAGTACCTCCTGGCACATTCCCCCCTTTATACAGGCTTGAGACTGGCACAAACAGCACACAGGCATGTGACCCCTTCTGTCTAATCTAGAAATGTAAAGTATTGGATCTTTTTTGTAGGAGTATAGTATTCAGAGATCAACGGCACATCATGGTTGCAGCAACACTATAATAATCAGCCTTTTTTTTCTTGAGTTGAGAAAATTATAAAAAAAATATTGAGCACACCATAGATCATAGTCTCTCCCTTTAACTGACCAACATTACGGATTTATTGTGCTGGGTGTTCATTACAAAAGGTAAATCCTATTGTAATTTCACATTGTAATTAAAGGTAATATAGTTGAATCAAAAACAAAGCACGAACAAGGATGAAAGGCCAGTGTAACCTTGAATCCCAGTTAAAAACATGCGCACACATTCATAGACAAGTAAGACACCTGAGAGTAAAAGGCAAAATGGGAGATGACAGAAATATTACAAACAAAAGGCAGGAGATATAAAGTAGGATGTAATACAAATAAAGTGTGTGTGCATATGTGTGTGTGTGTGTGTATGACATTTGCATCCCTGGCTCTGAAGCAGCTCTGGTCTTGGCCAGTCCTCATCTGTATGTGCATACTGAGTGAGCCCAGGTGCAGCGTATGGCGCAGAGGTCACACCAGAAAGGGCAAGTCCTAAAATGAAGCTAACACAAATGCACATGTGCACGTGCATTCAATCTCACATGCTTAACCGAAAGCACATCAACACTCGCAGTCACACTTAAGATATATGGATGCCCAGCCACAGACACACCAAGCTGGTTTAACTGTCTAAGATATTCACTGACATGCATCCAGAAAAAGAGGGGTATGGTAAGTCTGAAAAGAAGAAAATAAAACATGCCATAGTTTTCTACTCCTGGCAAGTTGGTACTGAAATATATGAGTAGTATATACAGATTTGTGGTTGAATAGTGAATACTGCATATGGTTACAGAGTCAGATTGCTGTAATAGGAAATTCTGTTAATTCATTCATTTTCTACTGCTTATTCCCATTAGCGGCCACAAGCCAGGGTACTCTTTGTGTCAGTCTCAAGCCCAGAAAAATGGAGAGGGTTGTGTCAGGAAGGGCATCCAATGTAAAACATATGGCAAATCATAATGCACATAACTACATGCTAGGAAGCAGTCAATGTTGTGGTGACCTGAAGATGGAAAAAGCCAAAAGGGAAAAAGAAAATTCCCCAAGGCAAGGCAGACCCAGGACAATGGCCAGTTAGTTGCAGGGTGACACTTAAAAAACATAGGCAGACAACCATTCACTCTATATACGCTATGCATGTCTTTGGACGGGGGGGAGAAGCTAGGGAGAGAACCCAAATCACATTTTAAATATCAGCATGTTTTTAAAGTAAGACACAGTAAGACAAGTACACACATATTGTGACCGATGTCTGATATCTTTTTAACCAAATGAAAGTTTTCTTAAGCAAATGAATAAAAGTTTCACCATTCTCTGGTGTAGACTAAGGGGAATCAGTGACTATTACCTGCTGCATCCAGTCCTGCGTGGTTTTAGTGGTCTCCTGAAGCCAGATGTTATGAGCAGAGTCTGTCAGGGCCACCGCGCACACTTTGTTCTTCACCTCTGGTTCTCTCTGGTTCATCTGCCACAACAAAGAAAAGAAATTGCATGTCAATAGCAGTTTCAGCATTCAGAAAGCATGGCAATAGTGTCTGACATGAGTAAACTAAATAGATAAATGTATACAACCTGGTTGTCCTTTAATTAAATATTTTGTGCCAAGCAAAGACCACTGTTAATACCACTGCAACTCTGACCCAGTGAGCCTGCACATACTGATTCTGTCAGGTGTATACCATAATGCTGTAAAGTGAAATATGAAAGAGCTCTACCACCAAAGAGTGTCCTTGTCACGTTGTGTGCAAATGTCCTTTCCTGTGCACGTTCAAATACCTTGGTCCCCATGCTTAATACCCTTTCCCTTCACATGTCATACGCATGTGAATGTGGCGTCTGCGAGGCCATCTTCTTATTCCCTTCTGAATGTCAATGCCAAGGAAAATGTCACACAAAGGACTTGTTACTGCACTACAATAGACTTCCCACACCACTGGTCTCACCCCAGGAGTACAGTAGCCAGGCCTTGGGAGCAAGCATTTCACTCCTTTTTGCTTTAAGATAAAATGGGAACAATCGGAAACAGGATTTGCAACAATGGCTTAACAATCCATTGGGAAAAGTCTGGATAGGCATGTAGTAGATGTTAGTATGGGCTGTGCAAGTTATTAAAAGCCACTGATAAAACAGAGGTTGACAAATTGATGCAAATTAAGAAAAAGGGTCAGTATGTCAAAGTTTCCATAATTGGGGAAATTACATTTTGCTGTGAAGTGTGGCAAAATAACAATGTCCTGCATACATATAGCAAAGCCAAACTGCTGAAAATAAAATTGCAATGTCTAAGGTGTATTTTGTGTCTGACATTCTGACTGGGGCTAAACAGACTGGCTAGCTCACTGGCTGTACATCAAAATGACTGTGATTTGAATACATCCTACGTTGCCAGGCCAAATTAAAGTGGGAGTGTGGGGAGATAAATGGACTCTATTAAAGCACTAACAACTCATACATCATCCAGTTGATAAGAATTCCACTGGTGCCTCTTAACCAGGTTGCAAGCTTGTGATGGCATGTACAGGCACACAGTTACAAATCATAAAGTCATAAACACATGTAACAAAAGAAGGCAGACAGTACAGTATGCACTGTAACACAATCACACAGTTCTCTACTTCCTTCTCATCCACGCTTGGTTGAAAAGCCTTCCTATGGCAAAAATGGGCCCTTGGGAGCAGCAAAGTCAACCTTTTTAATACTGGAGATATCAGTCAAGGTCCTGTTTTCTGGCACTAACTAACTGGGCCACTCCTAAAGGCTAGCTAGCAGAAGCCAGAGACCAGAGCAAGGGACACTAGACTGACTAGCCATGCACAGGCACAGTACCTTAAACTACAGAAATTTACACAGAAGCTTGTGTTTAACAAGCCCATTGCAAGTGTGACGGTGTGCAAATACTGTATGTAATGTGTCTAAACTGTATCTTGTAGGCTGGATATGCACTTGCTGTTATACCACGTGTATTGCATTTACTCACCAATTTACCCATAGGTATAATGGCTACTACTTATCTGCTTCCTAAGATGACAAATTGCAGCTTACAGGAAGAAGTTTTGTCTCTTTGTACATTAATTTTCAAAAAAAAAAAAAAATGCAGATCTGCTTTATCATTAATTTATCTATTAAGTTGAATTAGTCATCATCATCATCAAACTTTATTTCAGATACATATACCGTCAATAGCACAAAGTGAGAAGAAACAAACTAACACATAGAAAGACACAATAAAACACTTTCATACATTTTTATATAGACTATGGTGCCAGTGATTTTACAGACAAGAGAAGAACCAAACCAAACTTTGTGTGGGGTTGGTCAGTGTGTGAACGAGCTCCAACGCTGTCTTATTTGGTCACCACACTACCTACAACACAAGCATCTTAAAGGCATATTGATTGCAAACTGGTTATTATATTGTGTAAAATCTGTGAAAGTCACTATAACCCTGACTCAAATCTACTTGATAAAGTACCTTTCCTTGGTCCACTCCACTGAAAACCTTGCTATTGCTTATAACCCTATAGGTTATAATAGTTCTGTTAAATACAGCTTTCCACTAACTCTATGCTATATCCACTTCATTGCATTCAGAGCCACTAAAACATGTTCATTTGCACAATACGTAGTACCTGACCTTTCACATGGCCCTCTGCATTGTATAGTGTTTAGCCTTTGAAGCTGCTTTCTGCCACAAAGCCAGCTAATTGCACCTTTTTGTGGTGCATAATCTTATTTTCACCACTGACTCAGAATGTGATATGTGATGGGTGTGTGTTTGTATATAGGTGCAGGCTTTGTGTGTGTATGAACGGGAAAAGGAGGGCTTATTAATCATGTTTATTTATCTGGACAAGGACTTGAAATAGGCGACGAGACATAATTTAACAGCATGCTAAGCTAATCTCTGGTTGAGATAAATACTTCATTTCTCTCCTCTCCCCGTGACGCTCCTTTGCTCGTGACTGCTCCGCTGATGCAACATCTAAACACCGGCAATAATAAAGACAATTATTTAGGCCTTTGATAATTATGTGTCAAAGGCAGCGAAAGCCACTAGATAATTGGGCAAAAACTGAATGGTAATCCACAATGGAGATCCCCATGGGGAGACAGGCAGAGCCATCCCTAGAAAGAATGTAGAGTGAGAGAAAATAGAAAAACAGGCAAAGAAAGAAAGATGAGAGCTCTTTAAGGGGCCTTGCTCACTGTCAGATAGTCAGTGTGAAAAGCCACAATTATACATGGGGAGAGTGTACGCCAAAACAAGAGATAGGACGACAACAGATACAGGAAGAATGACTGTGTATTGGTGAGAATGTGAAAAAGGAAAATGCATGGTGTTGGTGGAAGTCGGAAAATACTGAGCAGAGGCCAAGGGGAAGAGAAATAGAGGGAGAGAGAGTCAGAGAGGACCCCCTGTGATGATGCCAGTCAGAAACCAGGCTTATGATGTGGCTATGGCGCGCACTGCCAACCGCCACAGATAATCTAGGACTACCCACTGAGCACTGAAGCACTGCTTAAATATTTGATTGATTAACTGTCCTGTCGTTGCCAGAGAGCAAGAGAGGAGCAGCGGAGAAGCCAGGGCAACACAGCACAAACAAACAAACATGAATGCAAGTGCATACAGGGACGTCTGAAAACATGTGGTACGGGCACAACACATACTCCCCCCATATATCCCTACACGCCAACATTGGAACAGGGGCACACATAGCATACACTGAACGCTTGTGGAGATTTTAGAAAAACGTTGCAAGGGCTAAAAAAAAACCCCAAACAAATAGGCGGGGGATGTTGTGGCAGTGATTTCTTGTATTATAAATCAATAAGAGGAATAGACTTACAAACAGTGGTTAAGCCGATGATCCTTAGCAAAAGTTGGCCTCTGATTACTAGCCTATTGAAATTGGCATGACACATGTGCTGGCCAGTGCTGCCAATGTAGTACAAGAAACCAATGATAGGTCACACTATATTGACCGACAGTGTGTTTGAGGACTATTCTACCCGTTTTGTCCGATACACAAACACGTGCAGACACACTCATTCCTGGCTGTATAAACATTAGGCAGCTGGCCCCCCACGCTCCGACACCCTCCACAGGAAGAGACAACGCTAGTGCTTCCTGTGGCTTTGAAGTAGCAGTCCCAGGTCGCATGTCGGGCCCAGGCTTCCTTTGTCTTAGCCGCAGGAAGGAAGCCCTCTCTGGCAGGAGGGCACGATGCCTTGGGGAGCGACAGGGAGTGTCACCTTGTATCTATGTGTGTCTTTCAGTGTTGAGGGAGAGTTTGGCTTATGAGGTCACATGCATTTATGTACTCTATGGCACAGAAAATATTTGGCTTTTAAAGTACCCAGTTCTAAAATGAGGAAAAACATGGATTAAACGTGGACTAAGACCAGGACTACAATCGGGCCTGAACCAAAAGAAAAAAAAAACAAAAACAAAAAAACCTCACAAAACCAGAAATAAAACCAGGACAAAACTGGGACAAAACCAGGACTGAACCAACCAGGATTAAGTTATAGCTAAACCAGTACTAGACTGTGACAGTGAACTTCAGTTCAAATTTATTCCCCAACTAAAGCAGGACTAAGACAAGAAGGTCTAAATGAAACTAAACCAGAAAAAGATTCCTGAGTACCACAAGAACAAGCCCGCGTACCATAAGTGGCACCTGTACCACAATTTGAGAACCACTGCTTTATGGGATTTTCTTTTCTCACTCTGCAGGTGGTGTGGTCATGGCAAGGGTGCAAGGCAGTGGGTGAAAACGGCAATGACTTCCTCCTCTCTTCCCCTTTTCCTTGAATGGCATATGCACGATAAGAGAAAAAGGAGGATGGCGGGTGGACAGGCTGGGTGAAATTTCAAAGGGGCATTGTTAAATTATATGAGTGACAGGACCGGACACAGGGCAGAGGGAGTTGGTGCATGTGTGTGTGTGTGTACCTGTCAGAGAACATGCAAACACACAATTATCGGCACAGGCAAAGAGGAAAAGGAAGGCCAATAAATATTTACTGACACAGCAGAAGTGGAGAATGGCCATCCACTGGTGGAAACAAAAGGCAGAGGATGGAGTGTGGCGTGTCAGGAAATCTGAAGGCTGCAAGCACTGAGCCCCACTAGTGCCCACGTGGAAAACAAGAGGAAGGGAGGACAGAGGATAGAGAGGGGGCAAAGAGGAGGTAGTTTCTGCATTTGTCGCTTCTTAACAATTACAGTCTTGTACCAAGCTGTCAAAGAAAATTATATGATTTAATGAAAAGATTTTAAGTCGTAATGCCCCAAAAATACTTTCCTTGTTTTTTAAATTTAAAGTTGTAAAGTTAAAGTTATAAGTTTTACAAACAGGTGATAAATAAAATCAATTACCACCTGTAAATGTTAACAATAACTTATATTTATTTCATCAGTTAGTCTTTTCTAGACAAAAAGGTTGACTTAACTTGTTGCTTGCTAGAGATATATGGACAATATAATAGTATGGTACTAAACTGTATATATCTGAATGCTATTATTGTGATTCGACAAAGAAGACAAAGCTACACATAAGTTGAAAAGGAGGCTTGTATTGTTTAGTGACAGCAATTACAGACTTTTTCAAAATGATCATTTCTAATTAGACACATCCCTTAAAGTGAAATTACGGCTTTGTGACTAATTAAGCTCGAGTGTTAATTAGGAGACTTCTTAGTTAAGAAAACCAGCACATGGTACAGTGGGCAATGTCTTCATTTTCCCAGATCAACTGACCACATTAACTAGCTTTAGAGTTAAAATGAGAAAGTTTCTTTTGCCTATCAAAGACAATCTAGGCTTTGTTATTTTGAGCTCTTCTGTTTTCTATTCCTTTCTTTCACTCTCAAAGTGTTTCTTCTTGTCTTTCTCCTTGTCTCCCAACCCTCCGGCAATGCTGTAATATAGAAACCTAACCTCAATATTTTTTCCTCATGGTGCTGGGACTTGCTGGCCCATTAAATTTCCCTTCCCATGTGTCAGCTTCCACATTTCCACCATGAAATTTTCGTATAATTAAACTTTCTTAATGATTTATAAGCTATAATAATAGCCATAAGTATTTGAGAGCAGGTTAAAGGGACAGCCTTTAAGTGCACGCTGGGGGCCGACCCTGTTTTAACATAGTTTCGGATGGGTGACTCTCGACTGGATCCGAGGATGGATAGGCACTGGGAGAAGGGGAATGACAGAGGGAGGGGGCAGTAAGAGGGCCTAACAAGGGAGGCAGGAGGAGAAGGCTAAGACCTTTGTGTCGTAACTCAGCCTGATCCTGACATGGAGGAGAAGTGAGCGCTGGGAGCAGTCAGCTAACCACAGACAGACAGAGACTGAGAGAGGCACACACATGCCGAGAAGACATACGCAGACACGGAAAGGCCAAGAGATGGGCAGAGCGGCCAGCAGGCAGAACAAAATCTGTGGGCAAAGAGAGATGAAAAGAGGGTGTGCATGCAGCCAAATAAAAACACTGAGAAGTGATATTGTGAATTAGTCATAAACTAATACAAATAATTTACTTGTAAATCCTCAAATGCATTAAAAAGTTACACTTGAACCTATACACTTGCATCACTGCACAGCCGTGTCTAAATGATGAGCACAAAGTGAGCACATGATCTTGTGGGCACACATATCCAGCACACACAGATGTTTGCTCTTTGCTGCCTCTCTGACGGCAAGGCTGATATGATTGCCACTTAGGAAATCAGTGTGTTTTCACACCACTCTCAGCTCTGCCAAAGCTAATGTGTTAAATATCCATCGGGTACTGCTGTCCATTGCCGGGACTTACACACAGCCTTAGGGGCTGATAAACACTCATTTCATGTACTAACTGAGATCACAGTTGGCAGCCCAGCCAAAATTTCTAAATTGGGGTGCAGTGTGAAAATTTAAACAAGCTATGATGTGGAATTTTCACCCAATTCTTCTAAATTTGGTGTTTGAAGACTTACGTAAATTGGATTTTTTTAAATACTTATCACCTTCTGAAAGATTAAGTTGTGTAATGTAAAAATTACTTTCTTTTGTTACTAATTTGCTTTTGTGATGCACAAATCAACACATGAATCCCAGTTATTTTAAGTGTTTTGAAAAAGGTGGAGACTGTTAATGACAAACTCCAAATATCTCAGTGGACTGCTTTTCACCTAAGCTGTGAATGTGAGAGGAGGAAGAGAGCAAAATGAAACAAAAAACAACAAATTTGGAAAAGTCTGTTTAGCAAAAAATGTGTCAAGTGTGTGTAGAGCTTGTGTGTGTCCGCTGGATTTAAGGCAATGTTTTCTTAAACCTTCAAGGCCACTTGACCTTTCCCTGACTGAGAAGCCACTTCTGGACAGGCGGAAAAAAGTTTGAAGAAAGCGGAAAAAGGAGGTGAGGTAAAAACCCCCCCCCACAAAAAACAAACAAACAAACAAAAGAAAAAACAGTGCTAATGAATGTGACAAAAAATAGAAGAAAATAATCATCTTTTTTTTTGTTAGGCTAGTGACTTTTGGGGCAGATAAAGAACAAAATTACTCTAAAAAGAGATGACAAAAAGAGGTAAAAAAAAAGAAAAAACAAAACAGAAAAACAAAGTATTAGACATTAAGAGGAGGAAAAACCGAGGAAGAGTGGGAAAAGGGTTGAGGCAATTACATTAAATCAAATGTTTTTTTTTAGTTAGGTTATTGAGATTATGATGTGATTTAATTTACTAATAAAATAACATTTAAGTGATGAATCCAAATTTTACATAGAATTTAATAATTAAATGTTAAAACTTTCATACTAGACATTAAAATAGATGTTATGAAAACTAGAAAATGAAAAGAAAAACTCTTATTATTAATATTATAGTTAAAAGTTGTTTAAAAACAAATAAAAACTGTAAAAATAAAAGCTGTGTTATAATTTTTTTTTTAATTTAAGTAACAAACACCTTAAAACACTGTAATTCCCTTAATGAATTAAATGCTAAATGCGCTAAAAGTACTTCTCAAGTTGAAGTGTCGTTCAAGTGATATTGTTGATTAAACACAAAGCCTGAGAGAAGGCTGAGAAACCTGTGCCTACACAAACACACAACAATGCACAGGGCGCACACACGGTAGCCAGAAAGTATACCATTAAGCGTATAAAAAAGCAATTAAATCAAAGTGGTATAGAGCCTGAAGCGATGAGGACTGTCAATTCTGCTGGAAATGCCACAGAAGATTACAGTTGTGGATTCTATAAACCTTTTTCTTTTTTGATTAGGGAGTCAATTATTTCTCATTACTGAAGATGCTATTTCGGAAAAAGACCTTGTCAGTCAATCATGCAAAAAAAAAGGAAAAAAAAAGAAAAAAGAAAGAAAGTCCTTTAAAAGCGTGAATACACCATTAAAGTGAGAGGTGGAAAGGGGGGTTTGGAGAGGGGGCCAGGCTGACCCCTTTCCCCACCCAAACTCCTACTTGTAGTCGAATTACCTTTTTAACTATTACACCTCTGTCAGGTCTTTGTCAGAGTATGGTAATTAGGGCCTTCACTGGAGAACATTTGAAAAGAAAACAGTATATTTATTAGTTTATCTCAGAGAGCGGCATTTATGTGGAGCTGAAGGTAAGTTTGAATGTGGTGATTATCTTGTCATTTTCAGCCTGTTTTTCTGAGCGAGTGTGTGAGTGTGTGTGTGCAGCTCTGAGTGTGAGTCAACGCAGTCCAGATACCAAGTTGCTGCGGTTGGACATACATTTGTGTATTTATATGTATAAGTGTCTATGGTACAATATATATTCATACATGCACGTGGAGCATTCGGCACACTGATGGGCGAGCACGTCGCGTTTCTCCCCGTCCTCTTTGTTCTGTGTTGGGTTTGACACCTCGAAACAATAGCAGCGCTTCAGTTCGCCCCAGCCCCAGCCCACCACCAGCAGCAGCCGCACACCACATGGGCTGGAGCTGCCAATTAGCACTATCAAACAGCCATCATCAGCTGTCTACTTACCACAAAAAAGAAAAAACAAGAATCCACAACAAATCAATAATTCACAATTTCTGTCAAAAACAATCACGTTCATTAACAGAATTGAGGGGCGTGAGTGTGACCACTAACTGTGTTGTTTACATAGAACATAGAGGCTAAGTTACTGCCACATCTATATTAAGAACAAAAAGTTTTGAACTTGAAGAAACTTTTGTCTGTTACACTGAAAAAGTTGATTCGAAGCAAAGTTGTGTTAGATTTTTATCCGGTTGCTCTAATTGATTATGATCTATAAAGGTCTGTGCAATACAGCTTCAAAATCAATGCATATTACAAAATTATGATTAGTGAATAATAATGTAGTTTTGCCCTGAAAGTTTATTTACAACGATTTGGGTGAATCACAACATCAATAAAATTTATAGTGGTATTCTAAAGTGTTACCTAAAGCATAAGTTAAGCATTAGTTATGGGTTAGTAACCACTTAATTTATTATTTACAAAGCAATATTTGCAATACTAAAACTACCAATACTACATTAATAAAGGCCATTATAAACATGTTATTTATGTTTAATTTTTGAGTAATAAGCTAATGTAAATTAATGCAAAATTATAAACATCAGTGTCAATATAGTTGTACAAGTTGTTTAGTTATACTTTCAGAAATGGATAAAAAGTAGTGCTACAATTAAATTAAGAGAATTAGTAGTAATTAAAAACAGCAATAAATGCAACATCCTTCAGAATAAAATAATATATAGACTGCTTCTGTTTTTGCAGACATGTTACATTTATTTTTTTTTACTTTTATCATCTTTATTTATTTTTTATTCTATCTTGTAACATAATGGAAGATATTTTGAATGTTCTGTATGCCTGGCAAATATGGTCAACTTTAGAAACAACTTTGATATCCCAGTCGACTAAGGGGTTCATAAAATTGCGCTAATAATAATCAATAACCTGCCCCACATTGTCACACTTTTTCTTCTATTGTTTTTGTGCAGTGCCATGCTAGGATGACTTGTGCTTACAGGCTACACTGACCGTCCAAAACAGACGACACTTAGCAGCCCATGGGACAGAGGGAACCGACGTGGAGCGGGGGGGACCTGTCACACACTGGGGGTCTCTCTGGGCCAGAGGTGAGCAGAGGTGTCTGGGAGATGACTGTCGCCCCTCTCTGTGGTCTGCACCCTTTTCATTAACCCACACCCCTGGGTTAGAGCACACACACACACACAGGGAGGGTGTCAGATGGATGCACAGGTCTGGCCCGAGTGACCACCAGAGACCCGCCTGCCTGCCCGACTTCATGCCTCGCTGTCTGTCTGAGTGCAAGATCAAGACTGCCTTTTAACAAAATACCAACACAAACGGCAACGGATGGCCACACTGTCGGGCGCACACAAAAAATACACATACAGTCAAGTGTGGTACAGGAAAAAAGATGGGGTAACAAAGGACAGGCAGTGCCCCCTAGTGTTTTCATCAAAGAGGAATCCTAACCCCAAACAATGCCACACAAGTTGATACCGGACAGAGAGAAAGAGTGGTAAGTGACAGTACTCAATTCAAAGAAGAAGTGGTGTTTTGATGTGAAGTAAGCAGGCAGAGCAAAGTGGTGCGGGACACAGGAGAGGAGAGAGAAGTTCAGGGCTAAGTTTGAAAAAACAAGGCAGGAGGAATATGTTAGTGTGAAGGAAATAGCTGACACAATTAAGATGTTATCAATGTTGTGGAGTATAAAAAAGTGAAGCCTATGCACAAAAACTATGGTAAAAAAAAAAAAAAAATGCACTCATGTTCATGCGCCTTTTTGACTTAGTCTGTACTGCATGATGTTCCTTTTATAGAGTTGTATGTATTCAAATTAGTTACTTTTTGCTTGTTCTATTGTAATTATTTAAGTCTAAATCTAAGTAAATATTTTACTTTTTAGGTAAAGGTTTAGGATTAAGGGTAACACTTTAGAATAACTCACACTATGAAGCATTAATGTTTTAGATAAGGGTTAGTAACCAGTTAATTTACTGTATACAAATCAGTACTACGGCATTTATAAAAGCCATTGAGTTATATTGGTAATTACATATTTATTAATGCATTATAATTGCTTAATTGTGCTGAGTTATTCTAAAGTCTTACCAGATTAAGAAAAATCCAAAGTATAGTAAGAAGGAAACAGCTGGCACGATCATGATTATTATTGTTATTGTTGTGGCGTAGAGGAAGAGTAGACATGCATAAAAGCTAATGATACATTTCAATGTGTAAAACTGGCATACACTATTGATGATTAAGATATCAATTACCATAGTTTTAGTTTCATATAGAATTAATCAAATCTGTTATAGTTTCTCTGTCTAGGGTTCACTACTACTGATTGGTCAAACTAAATGCAATAAGTCTGCAATTCTTGATATGTGTAAATATAATAATTTTATATTTTGCTGGCAACATGAATTGAGACGGAGATGATGCATAAGAATTTAAGATCAGTGCAACCTGCAAACCAAAGACAAAGGGAAGCCATGCCAATGCAGTATAAAATATGAAAATAAAGCTAGCAGACATAACATTGAGCTTCATATGCATTGGCCACCATATATCAATGTCTGCCTCATTCAATGCTAGCTAACACATCAAGGAATGCTCCACGCCAGGAATCTCGCCATTTCTTTTCCCCACCTTCCCTTTTGCTCTTAACATAACCCCCATCGTATTTCACAGCACATAAAGCCTTAAAATGGCACATAAAACAGTTCATCTCTTTTCACTGTCAGCTTTCCAGACTTCAAAAATTAAATAGGTTTTACTGCCTGTACAAAACTCAAACGTACACATGAAATACGGCCTGTATTGGAGGCTATAGAGTTACTTATAGATCAACTGAATAGCCCATATGGAGTATTCTGAGCTCAAAGTGCAGAGAATATTGAGTTGCTACGGTACTGTGTTGTTGCTGTCTACTTTTTTGCCAATCCTAATGCTTAAATACTGTGCAAGAGCCACATGTCTCTAAAGCTACAGGTGATGCATTCACTCGGAAATCTCTTCGTAATCCAAAAGTGAGAACAGTTTGACCCTGGTATTGAGAATTTGGAGTAGGCAAGACAATAAAAAAAAATCACAAGACCGTGTAGAAAGAACTTTGAAAGATGTGGAGCAAAGAGTGAAGAGGCAGCTGTGGACAGAGTTGAAATGAGGGGGGAGAAAAAAGCTAAAACAAAAATGAAAGAAAAAAATAGGAGTGTTAAACTTCAACCTTTGAGTCAGAGGGTTCACTGACATTTGCACCAGGAACGCCTCGTTGTTCTCTCTCTCTTTCAGTACCTAGAACACACTCTCCCTCCTACATTCACTTTCAAACTATTCAAAATCTTGACGACAGAAAAAAAAGAAAGACAAAAAAAGACAGAAAAGCAAAACTAGAGTGAATTAGAGTGACGCCTGTGTGACAATTTGCAACCCTGTATGTCCTAAAGATTCCTTTCAGATATTGTATGCATTCTTATGAAAGAATTAACAAGGTGGGAGGGAGGGGAAAAATGACATGTGACAAGCTATTCATTTGAGCTGTCAAGATGTCATCTTTAGCACATTCAAACCTCACGTCAGACGTTTGTATTCTCTCGCTGGTGAAGGTGACCTAGGTCGTAGCCGGATGACACACCCAGACACAGCAGGTGAATGAATGGAAAACACCATGGTTGGGAAAAGCAAGCAGGAATAAAAGGCAAAGGAGAAGGAGAACATGGAATCAACAGCGAACATGGCGCTCTTAATGTATTTGGTGTGATATAAAGATATTAGTGTCATTAGTGTCATTGGAAGATTTCAGTTTTTATTGACTAATGTAACAGCACATTAGACTAAATAAATTGAAAGGTCTAAGAGGATATGAAATTGGTGTCTAGGCGCGAGGTCAGTCGGGAGGACAGCATCACCAGCAGCCTGCAAAGAATGAAGTAGTAGATATGAAGATGAGAGGAGCAAATAATTGGTGCAAGGCCATAATTACAGACACAAAACAAGAGGGGAATAAACATCTGTGTGGTAAAAAGCTGACCAGCAAGAGGAGAGAAGGAAGAGGTGGCTAGAGAAAAGGAAACAGATGCAGACATCAGCCATGATACAATGTGCCGAGAGGAACGAGAGAGTCAAACAAAGCACCCTACTGCTCCTCCCTAGCACAACAAAGACGCCACAGTGCATGATGGGAATTGTGTCGCCGTGTGTCACCACTAAAACTACATTTGATAAACACACATTGCAACAGACCATGTATGTGGGTTTGTGTTGTTGTTAATGTAAAAAGCTGATATACAGGAGTCAATGTTAATTTGCTGAATGAGCACAACATAACTGTAAACACACTGGCAATTAGGGCTGAGCAATATTAGATAAACATACTTGAGTAATATCCTATAGGGAAAATGTTTTACTTTCATTCAAATGCAATCAGAAGTTCCCGAGTTCAAGCCGGGTTGGAGACATTATTTCTAATAGTAATGGTAGTGCAAATGAAAAAAAAAAAAAGTACTTTCACAAGTACTTAAAATTACATTTAACACACATTTTTATTGTAGTAGTAATAATTCTGTTGAGTACTTTTTCTTCTACTTGAATAGAGACAGTTTGAAGAAGCAGCACTTTTACTTGAGTACAGATGGGGAGTATGGTGCTTCTTCCATCTCTAATGATTTGGAATATCTAAATGGCCTTAATGCCAAGAAAATGTTAATTATCATTTCTGTAAGAGAAAAAAGAGATATAAGGCTCTACATGAGTTTGTAGTGGTCACACAGGGGCTTTTACACTGGAGTGTAAAAGTAATTTTGGGCAGAACAATGTATTGTTTTTACCTCAAAATACAGAGCGTGAAAATATTTTAAACAATAGCTTAAAATGTACTGCATGTCTCTTGAGATTAAACAAGGGAATGCAACAAATGAAGACGTTCCCAACTTAAATATACAGTTCATTAACTGAATAGTAGTACAAGTACTGTAGTTTCATGCTTAAAATTAAGTTACTGTTTTTTCAGTGTTTATAAATCAGGGGTGGCTGGAGCCTGGCCCTGCAACTATGAGCCTGAGGTGGGATACACTCATGATAATGGCTTGCAAGTCACAGGGCTGACCTAAAGAATAAATGATTTATTATTATCAAGATTCAAGTTTATTATTCCAGAGAAGTTCTGCTTTGTGATACAGACACAATAACTCTATAACTGATGAAACATTTAAATGGTATTGGGCAGCCTAAGTGAAAATGTGTGGTAGACTAAATAATTTTTGTGGTTAAGAAATTTCAAAGATTATGCACTGTAATACTAAAGACATAAAGCTTTGAAACACTAGCTGGTATTTTTTTCCCCATAGAATGTACAGGCAATGAAATACAAAGGAAAGTCTGGGTTAAGAGACAGTTCAGGGAGTCAAAATGCAAGGGAAGAAGTGATTCTAGTTTTACTCTACAACATACCTTTCAAAAGCTAAATTAAAGCTAAAATATGCAAAATTATTATAATATTGACTGTAAACTTTTTCTGTCTTGCCTTCTCTGACTCCTACTTCCTTTTCTTTTAAATTTTCCTCTCCTTCTCTACACACACACACTCTCTCTCTTCCTCCGGCAGGTCTGATATGCTGGTGCTGCAGTTGAACTCTGAGTAGCACTGTCTCCGGGAAAAAAACAAAGTGATCAATGTGAGAAGGCACGGGGCGCTCATGGACAGGCCAATCAATGGTGGAAAGAACCTTGCCCAGGGCCTTATGCAAATGGAAGCACGTCCCGTAACCTCGGGAGTGAACATGCGCACTAGATCAATGGGACGGGGGTAGAACCTTACAGCAAGATCAGCCTTAGCCAGTAAATATGTAATGATGAATCCCTCAAGATTTTACTGAACTCCAATGAACTTAAACTAGCTCAAATTCTCATATCACTAAGTGTCAGAAGAGACCCTATGTTCGAGGGGTGGCACAGAGCAAAAGGGGAAAAAAATATTTTTCTATACAGAAGATGAATGGAAATTTGTCTTTTCACTATTGAGCAAATAAGGCCAAAGGAAGCATGAAAGGTGAGAAGATACTTAAAAGCGGTCACCTAAACAATATTTGATTTTCAATTACATCACCATAGCAACTTCTTACAATGACAAGTGGATGCAAAGATAGGGTAACCATGGCAACCAGCATAATGGCAAAACTTGGTCCTTTAATAAAATGTGTCTGGTCAAACCAAATAGGTTAATAACTAGTGTTTGACCATGGGGCCTTTGCGAGTTTCAAAAATTAGCGAATGGTGGAATATGACACTCTTAAATTAAGCAGCAATGCACCGATCATCAACTAATATTGTATCTAACACAACATATGACTAAAGTATCAAATAGTACATACACAGGAATATAATGATTTGATCTCCACGCTGGCTGCCATGTTCATTTTAGGTTATTTTTTAAACTGTAAAGCTGTTCACTCATCCATTTCTTCATATAAACTCTTGGTTAGTTAGAATCTTTCAAAGACCTGTATTGTAGTACCTTATAGTATAAAGTTAATGGTTAAAAGGGTCCAAAAAGTTCTCAACAATAGATTAGGGTTAGGGCTAAATAGATAGGTCAGGTGACCAAGGTAGCATTATTTCTATTCATTTTTGTCCAGTCAAGCACTTGGGTGTTTTGTGACAAAACTTCTCTAATAAATGTCATAAGAGTACATAGGATACAAATTGCATACAAAAAACTTACAAATTGCTTCGCCATGCAAAATAAAAAACAACTCAATTAATAAGAACATCCTATAGCAGATTTTCAGATAAATGCATTTCTTTCATGTCAAAGGGAATAGCATGGCGGAGACAAGAGGTATTTTGAACCTCTCCACTCCTCTTCAACGCCAAAAATGTAATCTAGAGACCAAAGATGCTCCTGAAACATAGAGAAACACCAACAAAGGTGAGAATAATGGCAATGTATTGAAGGGAATACTTCACAAAGCCTATTGTGTGAGTATCCTTTTCAGGCTGCAAACCCGCTGTAATTTGGTGTGCGTCATCTGCCTCTAGTCACAATGCAGCACTACAGCTTTGAAATGGATGGCAAATGAAGGCCATTTGTACATAATCACAGCAGATAGAAGAATTCAGAAGACCTACAATGTGTTGTTGAGGTGGAAAGAAAGACCTTGGTCTATCTGTGGCAGCCAGCGCACCTACAGTTTGGCAAAGGGAGGTGCTTTTTTTCTTGAAACAAGCAAATCAATTCAAATCAAATCAGCTTGCTAGCCGTGACATTTAAACAGTTCAATTTACATCCTTATGTTAAGAGGAGAGCCGCTCTCTAAAATGCCTATTCATTCTCAAAGAAATTAGACGTCTATATTTCATCTGCTTAATAGAGCAAATATGCTGTAGCTCAACTGGGGAAGAAACCATGTCTTTTCACGGTGCACAAAGGCGAGCCATTGTCTGTCATTACCAATGAAGCACGAAAACAAAGACAAAGATAATATACATTGTATAGACAGCTTAGAAAAAAAAGCACAGTGAATGATATGCATTACCACAAACACATAGCAAGTCCGTACCAGTCCACGTGCACACAAGCAAAAAACACGCTTTTACTGGTACACTGGTGTATGTCCTGAGGGCTGCTGTCCTGCTGTGCAAGCTGGCAACCACTTTTGTCATGGTGGTCCTTTTGTTTCACATCAAACAAAACGCCACAGCTTTGCATACGGCTCCACTAATTTTTGCTAGTGTGCCCCAGCCATTTATCATTGCCTCTCACCCTCTCCTTTTCTCCCTTCCTCACATGGCTATGATAGCTTCTCAACCAAGCTGTTCTATGGAGAATAATAAAGGATTCTTTAGGTTGGGCTAACATGCACTTACAGACATAGGCATCCTAAGTGCACATTGTACATATTGTAACATATATGATGTACAGTACTGTGCAAATGTCTAGAGAGGCGATGAAAAAAGAAGATGTATCAATGTACAAATCTACAGAAAAATCAAAACTATAAGCTCCAGAGAGTGTAGACCCCTGTCAAGGCACTGGTCCTGTGTCGCAGTGATAAAGATATCGTGCCCAGACCTCTCAAGAGATCTTCTTGTTCGGGGGTAACTGCTTTTTCAATCGTGACTCAAAATCCTTATGTCCTAAAATGGTACTGAAACTAATAATTTGTTTTTTGGTGAGTGATTGAAGTATCTTTGGTCCATATTTCAAAATGGTAGTTTTCCTTTAAAACCCTCCTTAATCTAAACAGTGATCTGGATTCAGAGCAAAATTAATCATTGTGTCCTTTCCTAATTTTTTCTAAAAAATAAAAATCTGTTAAAATCTGTCTAGTTAACAGCATTATTCACACCTTACTAAAACCTTTGCACAGTACTGTATAGCCAAAATATCAAGACAGAGACGTATACACGTACATTCAGGCAGACAGACTACTAGAAACTGCTCTGCTAGTGCTCCGAAGGCAAGCCCGCCAGCTATAGAAAACCTTGAGACAAAAACAAAACTTGTCTTCCAATCCAGAAGCAAAAAACAAGCAAGCACTTATGTTTTGAAGGCAGTCAAGACATGCACAAGACGAAAGGAGTTACAGAAGCTGCATTAGGATGTCAACACTGCTCAAATGATTTTGTCAACAAACTAGATTTTTGTTTATGCCAGGAAACACTAAAACAAGATCTAACCGGTTCTTGGCAGTATCTGAGTCAGAACAAACACAGAAAACAAAATTAAACTGAATTTAGTGAGGTTTAGTCACAAATCATCGAACAATTGAAGCTTCAAATTTATACTTGGGTGCCATTATTCCTCGCATACATTATTATCTACCAAGTTGGGCTCAGACGAACGGGAAGTCATTGCTCATACTTCACAAGTAGACCTTGAAAAGGAAAATATAATAAAAAAACACCTGCCTCAGTTTAGCAGGTGTGATCACAATGATACTTTTAATTTACTCAAATAATAGAAAGACTTAACTTTATAGACAAAGATCAGCAAAAAACAAATACAACCACATACAAAAAAGAGAATGATAAACAATGTTTGTAATTCAAAAAAGAACAAAATGTAGTGTGTTCAGTGTCCTGTTGGAGAGTCAGACTACACAGACTACTGCCCTTAGAGTCACAACATCTGGACTGTATGAAATACTTGGTAAGAGAAGCAGCAATGTAAGCAGAGAATTGAGGGATGGTAAAAATGTATTTACAATGCATTTGCAATACTGTTACTAAGTTTAACAAAACTAATTTAGAAGAGACAGAAAAAAATATTTATATAACTTCTAATTATGTCCAACTATAGAAAGAAATTGAATAATTTTTTTACATTCCTAGAAGTAGAACTTCTCCAACTTCGAGTGATTCACCGAGGGGTGTTTGATCCCCCACACACCCCTACAGTCATGAAGTCCACAAGGACACAAAACATCCTCTATATCTGTCTCTTACCTCAAGCATTTCTTCACAGATCTGACACCAAGCCACAACACAAACATACATAACATCAAGAACTACAGAGGAAATCCAGCCATATTCATTATAGTCAGAAACAGATGGTGTTGTGCAATATTCTAAAACTACAGTACTGTAAATACTCTTTGCTCACCTAAATGATGTTTTTGAGGGGCTGTTATGGTGGCTGCAGGGCTGTCTGGTTGGCACCCACACATTAGTGTACTGGGAGACAGATGCATTCTTACATAAGGTCTTATATAATGTGCCGCTGTCCTATCCAATAAAGGTGCTCCTTTTTCACTTGGTTAACAGAGGGCTAGTGCAGGTTAGGACAACCCCTTCCTTAAGACAGCAACCAGAACCACTTTACTTGGTCATGCTGATATTGGAGCCAATGGACAAAGCTCTATCAGTCATGAGAACCTCAACCCTAAATTAACATAGCTACAGATGTCTACCTGATAGTACCTGACAGACCACAAGCCCCACCATTTGAGTAGAGAAGATCATTGTGAATGAATGACAAAAAGGATGTGCCATATCATCTGTTAAATTATAGAGCAACAAGAGATGGTGGGGTGGGGGCAAGATGGCCAAGCATAAAAGTAGATGTCAGAAGAGGCTACAGAAGCAAGGGAGGCAAACGAGAGCGAGCAAGCTGTAAAAATGTGAACCGAGATGGACAGATTCTGTGATAACTGGAACAGATAGCATGGAAAAGGGCAAAATGTGTGTGGGGTGCAGCAGAGAAAGAGAGAGAAGCCATCACCACGCAGTGCTAGCCTCTCTTTTCCTCTCGCACTCTCATTCAAAGGCAGTTAGCTACTCTTTGATGTATCTATAATTAGTCAGTACACACTGTGAAGTGTTTTAAAAGAAATCAAATTGCAATGAAACACTTGAGTGCTCCAAACTGGGGCTAACATGCTCTGGAGCAAGGGGAGCTAGCAGGAAAAATTAATGGCTGGCTTTTTTGATGTGCTTGATCAGAAATGTATTTATTAACTGCAAAGGGGATTAGTAATTAACCCACAGACAGCTTGTTTTCTCTGGGTCTTCTCATGTGTCAAACGGTTCATCCCGCAAGGCTCCACTCTCCTGCTCATGCGCACACACTTCCCAGGCTGTCCCGCTGGACCACTTTCTCCTCAATTAAGTAGATGGTGAGCACATGTATCTGTTTGTGTGCACGTACTTGTGTGGGTCTGGTGTGCTGTGTGTCACAATGTGTGCAAACATGCAGTGAGAACATAGTATACCAGTTGCTTTTCCTATATTTGGCCCACGCTCCCTGTTTATCTTAGAGAGACTGACATATGTATACAGTATACTGTGTAAAAGGGTTAGTGGGGCGAGAAATGCTGTTAATGAAGAGGGCTTTTTTTTGTTATGAGGGAAATTCTGTTCCATTTCACCAACTTCACTTACTAAAAAAAAAACACATGATTAGTTTTAATAGATTCTTCACCACTGTTACATATAAGAGTTTAGTGACTCAATGGAAAAAGTATTTACCTCTGAACAAGGCCATTGCAAGATAAGGCCGGTGCCTTAATGTTTTTTTTTTTTTTCTTCAAGTTTGTATTTTTTTTTTGTTACATATTGTTTTTGTTACATATTACATTGATACACCTTTCTTTATTCATATCCTTTTGCACAGGACTGTAGACCTTAAGAGTTGGATAGTACCAGCAGGACGAATAAATGGTCAAAGTATAAGGTCAGATTTCTGTTTTTTTTTTTCTTTTTGGTTCTATTTTTATACTACTTAAGATGCCATCTACATCTGCCCAGCCATATATACTGTATGAGTATTACATTAAAGGAAGCGTTGAGGCCTTGTACCACACGGCAAGGAAGAAAGACATCGACTGAAAGAAACACAGCCAGTCAAAAAGATACAAATAGAGGGAATAGCTATTCTTCGTCACACAGCGAGAAAGCCCTGGAGATTGTGGAGCTGTCACGGACAAAACACTGCATGAATATTTAGCAGCCAAATTAAAATTACAAAATACTAAACAAAAAAGAGTAGGTGGAAGAAAGGAAATAAAATATTCCTGAAAACACCGTTGGGACAAGTGGCCACCTTTAGTTCCCTTCTAACTGTATGCTTATTGTACTGCACCTACTCTCCCTCCGCTCCTTGATAGAAATAGAAACAAATGTCCTCAAGAATATGGTATAGTGAGTTTAAATTACTGTATTATGATCAGCAGAGTGTCAGTGTAGCAGAACTTTTAGATCATGAGGAGACACATATAGAACTATATAGATATAGAACTATATATGTTAAATGATATTACAATGACAAGTACTAATTACTAAAGTAATTTCACCTATTATAATATTTTAAGGATTACATTGGAACAATTTACACTATAATTAACTTTACACTAAAGCAGATCTGTAAAAACTGCATTTCATCCAGATATTTCTCTACTCAGCCCCTGTTGTAAGCTCTTTTTATCTCCTTCCTTGATGGACATAGGAGGTGAAGTGCCCCAGGACTTAACCCTCTTTGTTTAGAGAAGCAGTTAAAAAAAATATACAAGAAAAATGGATTATAATAAATAATTAATAGACTCTAACACATTTCACTTGGTTGCCTATTTCATGGATCCATCTCTGTGTTGGCGTGTGTCTCTACGTACTTTTTTGAATGTTAAGTGTATGAGACACTTTGTGAACAAGTGTTTTGTTTTAGCATGTTTTCCTGTCATATGGGAGATAAAAAGGGCAAACGGAAAACCAAATCACTCACCAGCTCAACAAAAGAAAGGCCTCCGTAGCTGTGGGCAATGATGAAGACATTCTTGGCTGCAGCTTTGGACACAAAGTGGTCCCACACATACAGCACATGTTCCTCTGAAGACCCATTTTCCTGCAACACAAAATGCGTGACTCTGATTTAGAATCAAACTAATATGATCAATCGAAACATTACAGATTTACATTTTAAGGGTTAAGGTATACTTTATTGTTCCTGTAGGGAAATTTGTTCTCTGAATTTGACCCATCCTTCAATGCCACGGGGGCAATCTGTCAAGAGCACTGGCTGACCGCAGTGCAGTGCCTGGGGAAACTTCTCCATATCTTGAGCCAGGATCTTGGTCATGAGTACCTTGCTGCAGGATTAACCTGTTTTGCATGTTTCATTAATTGATGGGGAAAACTGGAGTACCCGAAAAAACAAGGTGTGATGGGGTGCACAGTGGCAGAGTGGTTAGCACTCCCGCCTCTCAGCAGAGAGTTTATGGTATTGATCCACAGGCCAGAAGACACATAATCTCTCGGAGTGGCATGTGCATGTCCTCACTATATTACTGTGGATTGTCTACAGGTATTCCAGCTTCCTTCGGCTGCCTAAAGACTATAGAATAGGTGTCTCTAAATGTAAATGAATCTGAGAGTGAATGTAGTGTCTGTCTGTGTATATCTCTGTCAGTGCTAAGACTAACTGGCCACTGGCCACTGTCCACTGCCCCGACTTCAGCCCTTAGTTGCTGGAATAGACACCAGACACGCACACCCCCTACTTGGAATTAATAATGAACAAAGGTGTGATGTAATAAAGGAGAAATAAAACTAGTGCTACAAGTGTAAACCTTTACCTTGGGGGTCATCACAAAAAAAGAGGTTTAAATGAAAAAAACGAATGGCTGTGGTGGCCTGAGGTGATTTCCATAAACAGCCTTGGTCCAGGTAATCAATAAGCCTTGCATATTGCAAATGCCCCAAATGTAAAACTCAATAAGTGAGGTGACGTAACGTTTAAATCTTAATTTGTACCCTGTTGCTGAATCGATGGCCCATCTATACGCCAGTAGAGGCATAATGGGAACACACTAGTAGAAGGTCAAAGGAAAAAACAACAGTGGTGAGACACAAACACACTCACATCTACATATGTCCTCAATCTCATCTGCTTGGCTGCCACACACCAGCATGGCCAGAAGACATGTTTAATTAAGCAGACAGGTAAGCACTTATCCATGGCTTGAGAGAACAATAGCAAAAGTACAGGAATGAAAAGGGCATACGTTAATGAACTTGTGACATTGATTCTAGACTTTGATTTCCTTTCAAGCTGTCTGGTTTACAATAGAAATCAACAGCACATTCCCACAAGAGGTTGTACTGTACACAGTACCCTGCTGTTGACTAGAAACACCTGTATCACCACAGCCATTATTACAACACCCCTACATTTATACCATCAACATATTAAACACCTGCAATCAAAGAAACAAAGTTATTTATCTCAATGAGCGTATACAGTAGTGTGGAAAAAAATGTGAGGTGTAAAAAAAAAAAAAAAACTTAAAGAGTGCTTTAATAAAAAATGAATTGTAATGTAATGGGCCAAGGATAAAATGACTAACTTTGGTGCAAATCAAAATCACTGTTTAGATCTGAGAGTGTTTTAAGGGATTGAACATTTTGAGATACAAACCAAAGGTACTAACTCCACTCACTAAAAGAAAAAGTGATTAGTTTTAGGTGATTCTTTACTCATTTCATTGAGAAATATAAGGGTTTTGTGGCTCAGTGGAAAGGGCATTTATCCCCGAACAAGAAGATCTTGATTGTTTGATCTAGAGCAGACAGCCTCTGGTCACTTAGTTATTTAATTGGTTAGTGAGGTCTTGGTCAACTGGAATTTTGTTGGTCGATTAGTTGCATGAGTAAAGCAAGTCTAATTTATCACTTGATCATTTTATTTTTAATTTTAGATGAAGATAGTATAGATGATTTTTAGAACAATATAAATTCACAGACATCATTTTCAAAATGTTTTGTAACCTAATGAATGTAAAGTCACTTGTTTGTGTAAGACTCTGGTAAGTACCCCAACTATTCTTTGGTTGATTTCGGTTGATTAATCTCTGTACTGGGCAGCCCTAGTTTGAGCACTATTTCTTCCTCTATTGAAAACTATTTCTTTATGCTCTCTGAGTTCTTCTAGTTTAGAATTTTCTTCTTTTTTGCAATTGTGTGTATTTTGGTACATTGATACACCTTTCTTTTCTTAAAAAATGTATTCTGTGTAGTACTGTACATAAATGTTCAGTGAAAAGAAAATCTTAATCTACAGTAAACACATACTGGCCTGCTGAGGATGGGAGCTCAACTATTAATTGACCGTCAAAGTGTTTAGTGTGACTCCAAACAAATAATTAGAGATATGACGTAAAAGGGTTAGGGTTGTTAACTTCAAATTTCTATAAATGTTTTAGAAAGGTAAAAGTGTAAAAGGTAGTAAAGGCAGAAATTGAGAAAACCTCATCCCACACACACATTTAACCCTTTTTCAGAAAATAAAGAGGGCATTCAATAAAATATTTGTAATAGAGTGTCCCTGTATGCAAGTGCGTGCCCAGTTGTACCATTTGATTATGTGCTGATGTGTGTTTTTGTTGCTGTGTTTGTCTAGAGGTAAATTAACCTGTCAGAGTGTTTGTGTTTACTGCAAGATTAGCATGAAAGGGTTGTAGTGTCGGCAACCACCTCCATGGAGTGTGATGCAAGACCGAGCAACTTGGCTCTGCCCTGCCCTTCTGTGCCTAGGCCTCAGTGTGTGTGAGAGTGTGTTAACGTGCACAGGCAGTCTGGGTGAACTCGAACTGTCTGTCTGAAAGGCTGTGACATCAAAGTGCTTTGAAGTATCCTTTGTCTCGCCTCCATGTCAACAGAACAAACTGCATTAGTCCACCGCCTCCATCCCCCATAAAAAAAGACATCCACATATATATTCATTAAAAAACAACAAACATAGCTCTGGTTCTTTTGTTTAGTAAATGAGTAAGAAGACTTTGTTACCAAACCTTAGGAATACTGCCTCAACTTTCAGATAGAGGTGGCAGAATGGCTGACCGACTTTCTGGTATGGCACTGCATTAGCCCACCACCTCCATTCCCCATAAGAAAGACATCCAAATCAATAACTCATTGATTCAGTCTCTTTTGCATAGACATTTGGGGTTGCAAGTGATGGGAGCCTATCCTAGCAACTATGGCTTTAGACAGGGTACACCCTGGACAGTGCCCAGTTAGTCACATTTGGCACAGAGACAAAGACAGACAGACAACCAGTATCTCTTACATTCATTCACTAGGGGAAATCTATGGTCCTTTTCCGCCAGCACTATTTGGTTTTACTCTACTTTACTCAGTTTGGGTTGTTTTCCATTACTTTGTAATACCAATTTATTGTGGTACTGTTGAGAAATACAGGAGAGTTTGGGAAACTATACAGCGATAGCAACCCAAAGATGAGAAGTTGCGAGCTGCTAAGAGACAATGTTTTAAGTCAAGGCAACTTTGTAACAGTGGTGGAAAGTGATACAGCATACCATCTCATTTTGATTCCAACTCCCTCTGGACTTTGTCGTCAACCCCCTAGGCAGAGAAATGTATGGACCTCGAAACTCCACGGTGTCATTTTACGAGCAGCCATTGGTCTTGCAAAAAAGATAAAATGTACTCAGCTGTTGTTTTTGTGGCTAAAGTCGCACTTATGACTCACAACTCATTCAACATTCTCTGACCAATCAGTGACCAGCAATCTGTCAACATCATATTTTGGTACTGGTTTGGCTCGGTTAGAACCTCGGCTTAGCAGATACCAAAAAAGTACCTGGTATCGGTAATGGCTGCCTAATGGAAAAGCTGTAAAAAGGGCCATTAGAGTCACCAATTCTCCAAACAAATGCATGTCCTTGGATGGTTGGAGAAAGTTGGTGTAGCCAGAAATAACCCACCTTAACATAGACGGAAAATAAATAAATAAATAATTATTTTTGTTTAGTAAATGAGTAATACAAACTTTGTTACCAAGCCTTATGGATCTTGCCTCAACTTTCAGGGACAGGTGGCAGAATGACTGACAGACTTCCTGGTATGGCAGCGCAGTAAATTACCTACACACCATTTGCAAACAGTTGCAATTATTTCCTGGGGTTAATTAGCTGTGCTGGAGCTTCCTACCCTGTGAGACTAGTATTCTGTCACTATTCCTCGCACAGCATCTAAGCTAGTTTATTTTTCACACTGATTCTCTGTGTGTGTATCTGCCAGCATTGTCACAACAGTGTCCCAGCTGCACACCTGTTGCCATAATTTTTTATTTATTTATTTTTTGTCATGGGACATGTGAGGATGTGCACTGTTTGTGATTGGAGGTTTATTGAGTATAACGTGGCTCATAATCTCCCCTTGGTGTAAAATAAAATTAGAATTGGTCCCCTTGACATGTTAAGAACTGGACACATTCCAGCAACAGACAGCTTAATGTTGTATTAAAACATAAATTAAAAGGTGCACCAAGAAAAAGACAGATAAAGATGCATGTATAAAGAGGAGATTTGGCAAGTTCGAGTAACTGGGAGCTTGCAAAGACATATAATACACAGACAACATTTTGATGAATGCAGAGTAAGAGTTTACTACTTTCGAGTAACTTTATGTGTATGCTACAATACACACAAATAGAGAGGTGGAAAGTATCTAAATACTTTTAATAATTTTTTGTAAAATCTGTAAGTGAATAATAAATAGTACTTTTGACCATACTAGTTGAAGAAGTAGGAAAGAAGAAGTAGTAATAATAGTACTGGTAGTAGTAATAGGACATAATATAAAATATAAAATGGAAGTAGCAATAGTATTTCTTGCACAATCTACTGCCTGTACTTGTAAAAGTAATATTCTTTTGAAGTGACCACTACTACTACGAGTACTTTTCCTTCTCCAGTACTATCTCTGCATAAACATGACCCTTAAAACAGTAAACAGACTCCCAGGAAATCATGTTGCTTCCAAACTTGCCTCATCTAATCTCTGTCTTATGTTTATTCAGTGTAATGAGAAGCAGTAAAGGCAGTGAAAAGGGGGACTGTGCTATAGCCAGAATAACAGCCTCAATGCCAACACAAACCCAGTGTCCAGCCACTACAGGAAACAATGAATCTAACAACATCAACACAATCTGACAAACAACCACTTCAGACCTCCCTGCTCCTCCCTTAAGCTCCTCCTTGCCAGTCCTCCAAAAAACAAACACAGACTTTAGGAGGAACTGCAGAAAAAGCTGTATTTCATAGCTAAGAGATGTCAAGCAAGATGGATCAGAAGGAATAAGCCTTCAGTGGGAGCCACCAGTCCCAGGACAGTGTCATAGGATCTTTGAACAACTCAGTTGAGATAAGACACTCTAGTAATAGCGTTGCAAAAGTAATCATATTTAAAAATTACACTCAGTTGCTGAGTAAAATCCAGCCACAAGCAGTCCCAAGCCACTGTGCTCCACTCAGTCTCATTTCCAAATAAATAGGGAGAATTGCACCAAGAAGGGCATTTGATGTAGAACCTATGCCATATCAATAAGTGAATCACTGCACTCCCAGAGGCAGATGGTTTGCTGTGGCAACGCTGCAAGTGAAATGCCAAAAGGGCTTAGGATGTCATATAAAACTAGTTTCGCCAAATGTAATATTATCTATGCTTCTTAATGCAATTTAAGTTTAGTCTGACTTAACTACAAATGAAAACATGAGTTTTACTTGAGGTATCTTGATTTTGAACTACTGACTTTGGCTGCCCTTCCCACCTCTGTTTAACTGACTAGTCACTCCCATTTTCTTGTCACATTCGTCTCAAGTCATTATTCCTTCTAATATGTTCTGATCACTCTAGATAATGACAGTTTTATTTACGGTAATGATCAAATATTAAGTATACAATAAGTACTGCGTGTTTCTTACAGGCAAATGATTATTATTATAAATTAGTTCGTTATTGTGACATATACAATTAAAAGCCGGACCTCAATAACAACAGTTTATATTTCCATTTTAATCAATGTCTAAGAATCTGCTCCTTGGCTGTCTCTCCTTTCTTCTTTCAGGACTGTCTTTTTGTTTTAGTTTTCCTCTCTTTTAACGCACACAGAGAGCACTGAAGTTAGCTAGAAGCTGTCTGAGTGCTGATGGCCCTGGATAGTAAGGGGAGAAAGGAAGGTATGGAGCAAATTAGCGACAGAGATGGGAAAATAATGACTATAGCATTGTGGGTAATTAGCAGGTATAGTGCCTATGGAGAGTTGGGAATATAATGATGTGAGAAAGAGACAGAGAAAAGGGAGAATGAGGTGAAAATGTGTGCAAGACTAACAAGAGGGGGGATAGGGTGCATGCGTGAGGGAGTGGTAGAGACCGGGAGAGAGAAATGTGTAGGTGTGCTATTCAACTTTTCAATAGGGGAACATACAGGGAGTGAGGGAGAGTCAGGGAGAAAACTAGCGATCCGCACGTGCAGATTAGCGTGCTCAGACTGTATACAATAAAAAAGCATGACCTTGGTGGGGTCAGTCTGCTCTGACAATATTTGCCAAGGCATTGTTTCAAATCAATAACTCATTAACAAAGTACAAAGGAAGTTGCTGTGGGTTTGTGAGATTCTTTATTAGAAAAGAGCGGCTCCGGGCCAGAGAGGTCATCGCTGTGACATCTCGGCTAGACTCGCGCTGCCGCCCGGATTGTCAGGTGAAATTACTGCGAGCCATTAATTGACATAAGGCAAAGGAGAGCGGGCAAGCAGACAAGGCGGTGTTTGTTCCAGGATGACCCTGAGGTGCTGTTTGCGTGTGTGTGGAGGTGTGTGTATGTCCGCACATGTCTCTATTCGGGTCAGCCTGTATCTACAACAGGTTTGTGTGCCGACTAAGACAGAGAGGGCTCAGTGTGCAGGGAGGTGCAAGGGAGGGCAGGATGGATGTGTTTGATGGTTGACCTGACTAGAAGATTGGGAGCAGGGATCTGAGACTAGCGCTACACTGGTTCCGCCTAGAGCAAACACACAATCACATGGACACAAACAGATGTTGCTGCAGTTAACACATGCACATTTACTCTAATAAATATATTTTACAAGTTCAACATTTAAATACAGGTAAATAACACCTACGCCAAAATAAATGTAAAAGGATTATCAAAGCTAAATGCAAACTAACAATCTGTACAGAAGAGCAAGGCAAGTGAAAGTATGACACTGAGTTTGTGTTCAGCAGCATGCAGGTAGACTGCCCCTAGCCCTGGTTATTGACCTATCCTTTGACCAGGTTCAAAGGTTAATCAAGTCCCTACCTGTCCTTGGATATGCTGAGCCTTATATCCTGGCACGACAACAGGTCACAGGTTAAATAAATCCTGTCTGTATAATTGCATGTGGGCCACAGATTTGGGGCAAAAGGGGTGAAGGTGACAAAGAGCAGAAATCTACTCCCTAAGGGAAACACTGTTGCACCATGTTTAATGCAATTAACTGTGAGTATGTCACATTGTCCACGTCTTAATGTTTAAAATCAAAACCTGCTATGTTTGAGTGTGTGAGCGTACATATTTGTGTATCCTCAGGGTGGTTTGTAGTACAGTGGGAAAACAGGACATCACTGCTAAAAACAGACAAGGACAAGAATCTGAGCCTGCCCCAGTGGACAGCTGCAGCTGGGAATAAATGGTTCTGGAACGACTGGGCCAACATATTAGATGCAGCTTTACTTTGGAAACACTGCATAATGCTATAAAACCTATACTAAGTCAATACACCATCAAGCAAAAAAAAAAAAAAAAAAAAAAAAACTATCCTGTTTTTTTAGAATCAGTTATTTATTATTAAGTGACCCCTTTTCTGCCTAAAATTTACACATTTTTTTCAGAAAGACAGAAAATATTGACAGAAATCTGTTAGATCTCAAAGAGAGGAAAAGCTCTGTTTTTCCCTTTTGCTCTTTTTCCCCTTCTTCTTTCCAGGGCCTGCTGGCCTAATCCCAGCCAGCCAGCCTTGGGTGAACTCTTTGGAAGCTTCTTAAGCCCATGAATGTGCCTTTTGTTCCTGCCATTCCTCCGCTTGGCTGACAGAAAATAGCTAACTGGATTACTGCTAAAATTCAGAGTAAAGTGAACTCCCAAACTTCTATATGGCAAAGTGCTAAGAATGCACCCTCCCACACCCATTTCACCCTACCGTTATCCTCATCAGCATCCCTCCGATCACTTTTTATACCCCCAACCCTCTCGCTGTTCGCTCAGCCCAGAACCAACATCCCTCTAAACGTGGTGCAGTGGTGTGTGATCTGGAGGAGGAGGATTAGATAAGGTTGAGAGGTTGCGCACTATGAACCCAAGGCTAAAATGTAGGAATCTCAAAAGCAGTTAAGAGCTTATTAATGTGTGTAAGGAAGTGTATTAATCGACACATCTCTATCAGAAGCTTGTAAGGAGTAGTTGTACAATGTCTTTCTGCATAACTCTTTATTTCTTCAGACTTTAGTATTTTTAAATTATTCAACCTCCATTACGTGCTGAATGGCAAAGTATGCTAGAATGTGTGTATCTGAATAGCAACGTGCAGGTGGTCTAGCATCTCAGCAGGAGTTAAGACTGTGAGGTGTATAGAAGAAAAAGCCTTGTTCATGTGTGTGTCTTTGCAAGTGCGCTTTGCGAGCTTGGCTGGGTGCTTTAAAAAAGATGAAAACAGCCTCACTAAAGAGGTTTGATTTGATCCACCACCCAGCCTGACTAACAAAGGTGAAGGAGAATGGCACACGGGCACCCACACCCACACTAAAACCTCAGCGCTTTCTCTTTTTCCACCTTCATCGCGCTTTTGTCACTATGTGTGTGCCCTAGTCCATCACTACGTAGGCTTATGTGTGTGTGAGTGTGACAGATTACTGTGGGCTGGACAGAGGCAGACCAGAGTAAAGTAAAGCTGTGAAGGAGGAGGCGAGGTCAAACACACACACATCCTGCTGACTCCAGGGTCAAAGGTCAAAATTCAAGTGGCACCGACACAGAGCCGACCTGCTCACCCATTAATCTTTATCCTCAATCTGCAATCCCTGCATCTAAGGACAAGTGTATTTCTCTAGAAACCTCAAGGTCCTATCTCAAATATATGCGCCTCATGACCTAAGTGAACATTCATGCAGGGAAATATTATAAAGTCAATAAAATACATTTAGCTATGATTTCACATACTTCAGTATAGGGAAAGTCCTACAGTGAGGAGTAATCTTGTGTTACTATATTTTTATGTAAACAGTATACTGTATGTATATGTACTATGAAGCAAGAAAACAGAGAAAAACATTTTAAGGATTTCAACTTGGAGTTTAGAAAAAAGTAAGACATTATAGTGAGTTTAATTGCAAGGGTCACTCTGTAGCTTTTAATATATTATAAGGCATACTGCAATTAAATTAAATAAAAAATAATAATCTACAAAATACTGTTGCCTTATGGAAAGAGCTGGGGATGTGAATAATATTTAGTTACAACTAACTGTGCCTTATTATGGTGTGTGTGAAGGTACCCTCAGGAGAGTGAGAAAAGCGCTGTTGTTGACAGCTCACAAAGTGACTGTCCCACAGTAGGCCAAACTCTTATCATAGATTCCTGTTTTTAACACAGATACATTGCAATGACCTTTTCAATAAAAATGTGAAAAGACACGAGTGCCTTTTAAGCTGTCTTTTGCAGATGACAAAAACTTCCAAACACAGGACTATAATTTAAAAATTAAATCCTGATTTATGTGAAGGACTGCGACCATTGTTTGACCATAGTGAACTCGCCAAGCTAGCTGCCTGAAACCATATAAAAATGTGTGTGTGTGATTAGGGGCTGTGCGCTCAGTGTAGCATGATAAGAATGTTGCCGTGTGTTTGCAGAGTGTGCGTTTGGGAGATAATAATCCCAGCGGTCAACAAGAGTGAAGGGCCAGAGCTGCACTGACCGGCCCACCATATGAGAGTGAGAACGAGAGGGAGGAAAAGAGGGAGAGAGCCATGTGGTTAACACTTGCTCACTGAGAGGCGACTGGAGCACAGCCAACCTCTTCACACACAGGCTGACCACACAAGAGCCTCTCTTTCTCCCTCAGCATCCCATCCTCCATTTCTCATTACCTAACATTTCCCTCTCTTGCCTCCTCTCTTACCTCACATCCTACTTCTTTCATCACATTCTTGCCTCTTTTATCAAACTTGTCCAAAATCATACCTCCCATTTTCTCACCTATGCCTTGGCGTCTTCTCCTCCTACACCCTTAAACTGTCAGTCTGTCCTCCTCCCCCATCATGTCTGCTTTAGATGAACATCCATCCTTCTGTCTCTCTTTCCTCACTCAAACACTTCCTTCCTCTTCTCCTTTTCTGTAGCTCTTTCGTCTTGCGATGACTTACCCGTATAGGGATGCGTTCTGTTTCTGCTTCCTTCTGTGGGTTGCGATACTTCTCATAGAATTCCTTCTTCTTGTTGCCCTCTTTGTCATCTTTGCGTTCCCTCTTTTCAGCTGGCTCATCCAATACTTCATCATGGGAGCGCAGAGGAGAAGATGTATCTGGCTTCTCAATCTCAAGGTAGTTCTCATTTGGGTTCAGCACCATCACACCATAGCCATCCTGAAAAATAAGGTGGAATGCCCACATTTAATTTCAAACCCAAATGGCAAAAATCATAATAGCATGCTATGACTGTTTTTATAGTATTTACAAATAAATGTAAAGACAAAAAGTTTTCAGTCAACTGGACAATTTGCGATAAATCATGCGATCATGGTACAAATCAAATATAAGATAAAGGCAAGGATGAGAGAGTAGCAAAAGAACGTACTAGGACACTGGAATTCACTCGTAGTGGTATCAGTGAGCAGCATTTAGTAAGTCGAAAGGCCACGTGTCACTTAATATCAAACCCAATCGATTCCTCCATCACTCAGTGTAGAAGCAACCACTTATACATTTGTGTCATTTAAATTAATTTGTGAGTTCAACCCCTTAGAAAAAATATGCTTAAATAATGTTTCAAAAATTAAACTTCCATCAGTTTAAAGATTTTGATTAACAATGCAAGGTTATGACAATAAAAAATACAGCAGAGGAAATGTATTGTGCAGAAGGAAGTTTTCATCAAGCCTTTAGTAACTTCTTCGGCTTTGAAGCCATTTTAATTAACTGTGTTTATTGTCCCAAGCACTCTGAAACTAAAGCAGGAAATGGAAGGATTCCTGTGTCACTCCGGTCGTGCTCCTCACACAAACCCTATTGTGAATATGCACGCACAAACAGACAAAGCTTTGGATGTTTTTGCTAAGGCATGTGCAAATACATATACAGAAATAAATGGTATGAGAGATAGCAAAAGGAAAAAAAAGAGCTTTAAGAGATTAAGAGATGACATAGAGTTGCAAGAGGCAGCATCGCTCGACGTCGTCTCTTCCTTAATAAGTGTTACCACAATGTGCTTGTCTTGAGTTGATGCAGTGCCTGTGCGTCCCTCCTGTGCCCATCACCATCAAACCTTTCACACACCCTTTCCTTAGCACCTGCCGTGTGTTGACAACAGCAACATGACACTTTCTCACTTATTTAGATTATCAAATCAGCCTGATTCTCACTTGCTTTCAAAAACACAACTCCTCACCCCTCTCGGTGCACATGTATAACATATATCAGTCACGAATAATATCAGTATTAATTACGAATAAAAATCATTACCACTAGCACCAACACTACCAATGCATGTGAGGCATGAAGTATTAATTTTACCAATAAACTTTACTACACTACTGACATTTAAACAGATACAAAATAAAGTATACATTTAATATATTTCTTTTTTTTCCACTAGATGAAATTATATGTCTTTGTCTGATAATTTAAATTTGCTTGACAATGTATAGAAAGTAAATGGTAAAAAGATGAATGATAGAATAGGTTGGAGATACACTTGTAGTGAAACCAAATTCACATCGCTTTGTGCCACTGCCCACTGGTGGTAGCCTGATAAAATAACTGTCAGGTCCAGCTTAGCCTAAGGTAACATTAGAACAACAATTAATGTAAACTTGAAAAGCCATGGCAATTTGGTACTAGAAAAATCTGTAAACCAAATATTTTTATATTTACTATTTATATCTAACAGACAATATAAGTAATACAAACTACTTACACTGTGATGATATCAAAACACTTCACTTATCTTTTCCTAAAATCCTGGTTCACAAGTCCAAAAGTTAATAGATTAGTGACACTGGCTCATGTCTGGTATTGCCAACCCCAAGTGGCCTACAACCACACGTAGTACTTAAAGGTTATTACCGACAACCCGTAGTGGTCCGTAACCCTTTCCGTCCTTGGGAGCACTAATTCTGACCTCAACTAGTCAGGTTCCTAGCCTTTAGCTTGGGACTCCTAACCCTTACTGGCCTATAGCCTTTTTCAATGCTAAAACCCCTAATGTAGCCAACAGTGCTAACCCTTTCAGCTGTCCAGTCACCCAGAAGAACATTGCTGTTAAGGCAACCACTGCTACTTGGTCAGGAGGACCAGGGCCTCAAAGTTCAACTCTATGTCGGAAACCATGATTTCATTTAACCCTAAGAGGTCTGTGCTGGTGTCAAGCTAACACTGCTGCTGCCTGTCCAGACGTTTCCTTCAATCAGTCTATTCTCCATCAGCCAAACACAAAACAGCAGGTCACGATCTGTCCTGTTTTAATAGATGTATAATTTGTTTGTGCTAGTGTTTTTATTTTTTTGTTAAAACACTAAATTCAATGTGTAAAGATTGAAACCAGAATAAACAGTGCTTACTTAACACTTCTTACTTACAGTTTTTAAACCAAATGTCAGCATTCTTGGTTTTCCGTTGTAGAGCTGTAATTCTCTTGACTATGAACCTTGACTTAGGTCATCTGGTCTTTGTGCTTAAAAGTAACTGTTGAGACTCGCCTAAATACAAACAGATGGACCAAAAAACTGAATACATTTACTAAATCTGATCATTGTTTGTTGATGTGCTGTCAAAGTCTTGATCTTACACAAACGCGGCTAGCAAGCTTAGATCACTCTCCTTTTATAAAGCTAAATCTCTCTCACATGCATCGCAAACTTTGGGCCATTTTGCCTTTGTCCTATGCACACACTATTTTAAATAAGACACACACATGCAGATCTGAGTAAGTTTTGTCCCTGCTGTATAAAACAGGCCGAGTCTCTTCCCATGCCCCATGGTGCCCCCGTGCCACTGCCACATCGAGCTCCTGCCTTAAGGCCAGCGGTCAAGAGGGTTGCTCCAACCCTTCAAAAAGGGGGTACCATGACCCCTGTCACCCTGCTCTGGACGCTCCTGAGCTTTTCTTTGTCAGCCTGTCGTGCACTAGATAACACAACAAAGGCTGCCAATGCTACGGAAACCAGCGCTTGTGTCATGATTGTGATGAAGCCCTAGCCTGTCCTTACTCAATATACGCATTAATGAAAAATGAAAAAAAAAAAAAAAAAAAAAGAATAAAAAAAAGGGATGAGAATCTAAGGCGTGACATTTTGGGTGTAACTGGGATATATGAAAGCACTTAATAGGCTCTTTTTACTGCCAAAATATAATGGTATTACTCCTCCTAACTAATGGGTTTAAAATTGGTATAGTAATCTACCATCTGCGTGTATGAATATTGTAGCTTTTAGGGCTAAAAATCTTAGTACTGTAGGGATCTAGTTTTGCTCCTCCTATAAAGTTAGTAGAAAGTTAGACTCTCCGCCCACTGTATTTCTACAGAAATAAACCACATGATTAGTAGTGGCATGCCATGTAAGACAACTGGCAATATTACCCTTCTAAAGACACCATTCTATCTACAGTCCATGAATTAAAAAAAAAAAAAAAAAACAGTGTCAGCACGAGTGAGTGCAAGGAAGTGTAAATAAGACATCCCTTTAAGACGGCGCTTCTCTTTTTTTTTTCCAGTGGTGTTGTAATGAAATGAAATGTGTCTAATGTGCAGGAGGAGCAGGGAGTGAGGCGGCCGGAGTGAGAGGGTGTTTCATCTGTGCGTGTGGAGCTCTGCGTAGCTTTGATGTGAGAGCTCTCATGTAGTATGCACAGCTTTGGGCACAGGGAAAAGGACAGCACTTGACAGGTACAAAGCATGGCTGATAGCGGTCATGGGTGCATGTGGTGAGACAAGTGCATGGTCTGGTTGTGTGAATTTGAGACTACACACAGGGTTATTTCTTTAAAAGGAAGCCATAAATGATCTTTTTTGCATTGAACTTATAGGTTAAGAGACGGTGCAGAATAATATCTGGAGCCTGTAGATGTTCATTAAGGCTCCTTCTCACTTTATTAGTTTAGTTTAGTGCCTGTAAGGATCAGGGTTAGCGACGCTTCCTTTACTCAACGTCAGTTTCTTTTACTTCCTTGTTTCGCCAATGCGCAGCTCCCGATTCGCTCATCAGGCTTGAGTGACAGGGGTGGAAAGGGTCACCCAGCATGGCATATCCAATAAGAGCGCGAGGAGGGGAGGGATGTCGGCTGGCAATACAGTCAGGTTTGACGTGAATGACGGCACAAAGGCGGACTGAAAAAGAGGCTACGATAAATACAAAAACCAGTGTCCAAGTAGCACCCGAAGGCTCAAGCTGTACGTAAACAACATGCTTTTCATTAATATTAAGAGAAAAATACCATTTTAACCACACTATTTTAATAACAAGTAAAGCCATTCTTTGTCAGGGCGACCCGGCTCTGGGTGACCTTGCCTGTCTCCATCTCTACGTGAGCTTTTTCTCTATGCAGAGGCCCTTTATCCATCCGATCCCCTTCTTTTCTCTTTTCTTCTCTATGTTCTCTCACTCCCCGAGGCAGACATCCCACACACAGATCGCTCAGTTCTGTCAGATTAAGTCACAGTGCCCCCGTTCTCATTTTAGCGCTGCACCAGTTCCCCCCAGTACCCTGCGTACGCTGTGTTTCTCCCCAAGCAGGAAGGTGGGAGCCTGCTTACTGTACCACAGGGCAATGAAAAGATATGTGTGTATCTTTGGGGTAATGTACAAGCAGATGAGACAGCATTGTCATCAGCCTGTCAGCACAAAATCAATCATCTTCTTGATAAGTCGGGATTCCCATGGGGCTGAGGAGAAGTTAGAAAACAGATTTGAATACCTTTTTTATGTAGCATGTGAGTCAAAGAAAAAAATCTGGTAAAAAACAAGTACATCAGAACTAAAATAGTTTTACACTTATTATTTTTAGAGGTAGTTATTTGTCCGCCATAGTATTGTAAGCTAGAATTCAATCACATGAGGTTATAAGGTACTGTACTCTTTTTTCCGACCCCGAGCCCAGAATACTGCAAATTACTGCACAACAGGAAGCAGATGATTTGCTATGGCTACCTCAGATGGGAAAAGCTGAAAGGAAAAAAGATAGTATTGTAAGCTACAGCACTCAAACAACTAAAGCTAATATTAACATAGAAAAGTTAGATAAAGTAAAGCCTCATCTCCCCATCTGCCCTCTGAGTTAATTTTTGAACAAATTGGCTGATGCAGAGGTTTCCCCTTTGATAATCATTAACATTTAATTAAGTTTTCTCAATTCAACTTCCATTTTAAGTTCAAAGACTCTGTTCGGTGTTTGCTTTACAAATATAGCCATGCACTCATTTGGTCAATGTAAATAATACGCTGTGATGATTAACTTGATCCTAATGAGCACAAATAGTTGGGGTCAGAATTAAGAGCCTAACCTTTGGAGCTAGTCAAGTAGTGGTGTCTGTAATAAGAAGCAGAGTTTTTAACCTTGGCATGGATGTCTTGGCTCATTTGGTTATTGTTTGTATGTGGAGCTGAATATTTATACATGAGTTCAAAGTGGAGCAGTGGGGTGGAGGAAGTGAAGAGAATAGCACAGCTTCTGATCCCTGATGCCTCTAATTCTTTTTAAGCTCGCATTTACATTTCTTTCTATGTGTTTTCTTTCTCTCTCTCTCTCTCTCATCCCGAGTCCCAACCTGTATATTTTCAGCAACTGAGTAAAAAAAAAGACTGAAATAGAGACACACTCCAGACAGTGTTGAGTAACTTACACAGTGCCAATGTCAAGGCCAGGTTTGCATCTTTACCACACTCAGCATATGGGAATCCGTGAATATGTTTAGCTGATGCTTAACGGTGCAGCATGCTGATCAAGAGGAAGTATTTGAGTGTCATAAACATAAGCAACATACACGCACATACACATTAGCTGACATGCACATCGTTCAGAGCCCTCTTCATATGCTCGCAGCACGACACGCAGAGGGAGGTGCAGAGTTGGGGCTGGGGGTTGCTACATTGGGGGTGGGTATAGCATTAATCACCGTCCAGGTGGAAATTGTCAGAGCTATCGATTGTGCAAGTAAATGTTACACAAGTCATTTGTCAACTTTTTTTTTAAACAGAGCTGCATGTCATTTGCAAAGATGCTACTCTGAATGTAAACTTCTCACCGAAGGCTATCAGGAATGGAGAGAAGTTAACTCTCAAACATCTGAAGAATTAATATCACTGCTAAGAATAAATATCAAAACAGCAAAGGTGCTTATTAAAGTAGTACAGTAAAAGGTTTTCAATGAAGAGAGGTGTATCAATGTGCAAAAATACATAAAATGGACTCAAACCCAAAGATCCTCTAGCTCAAGGGAAAATGCTCTTTCCATTAAGTAACAAAAGCCTTATATGTCAATGGTAAAGAATCTGCTAAAACTCACCACTTTTAATGAGTTAGTTATTATCTTCGGTTTGTATCTCAAAATGGTAAAGAATCCCTTAAAGCACCCCTGGTTCTAAAAGGTGACCTGAATCCACACTAAAATGTCACACATTTTGTCCTTGGCCCATTACTGCCCTTTTTTGAAAATGTCTACATTGTGCATTTATTAAAACAATCCTAGTAAAGTCAGGGGTGAACTCAGTACTGCATATTCCATGATAGATTAATATTTCCAATTAAGTTTATTATCAAGGAATCAAGCATGTTCTCACGCTTATACCAAGGAAATACAGGAAGTGCGACGAATCCTCAGCCCTCAGAGGGAAAGCTATGGGGAAATAAATACAGAAGGCTTATTCTGATGCCGTTAGCATTTTGATTTATATATTCTATATTGTCTCCCCTAAGCATACACATGTATTTTTAATGAGGGCAGAAAGAGATATACATCATGGAATGATAGGTGCCTCCCTGCCCTCCTGCCTAACTATTTAATGTATAAATCAGGAAGAGTAGGGAGCCAAGAATGGTAGAACATGGAGTGAAGCTATCCCAAGAGCTGTTCATGAGGCCACCAAGAAGATGACAAGACAAGACAACAATGTCTGTATCAAAAAGGGCGTATATTTGAGAGATAGAATTTCTTAAGAAAGAAATTGATTGCAGTAATTGAAGCATTTGCTTGCCTTCATTCACTGACTAAGATACTGTAAGCAGGTTGGTATCTGTTCACAATAAAATAAAATCTTTGTTAAAATGCCTGTACATTTATTTATGCATTCATATGTAAAATGTAGCAGCACTGTCAAGGAATGTTTCTACCTGACCATCTGGATAGAGTGCATTAACACACATGAACCCACACACTGTGGGTGCAAGACTCATGACCATATGTCCAGACTTAAGCAACCAGGGTCACAGACTGGACACTTTTACACAATGAAGAATAGTATCCAAGTAGCTAGGCTGTTAAAAAAAAAAGTCAAAATTATTGAGCTTGACTAGCCGAGATACTGAAATATCAACTAACTTACTTACTAATCTTTAAGTGTTTAGGTGTGCGTCTCCAAAGTCAGCAATGTACAATGTCGAAATAACAAGAGCGTGTTGTAAAGCCTGAGTTATTAATCTTACTGAACATCACAGGAACACACTGACCTTCACAGGTCAAAGGTCAAAGTAAGATCCCTTCACCTCTGCTCTGTTATTGTGGCCTAGGCCGAAAAGGACAGAGGGTTATCAATGTTTATCTGTAGAACAAATTGAGTTTTTAATTGCAACTTATTTTTTACAGGAAAGTATGTTCTCATGTACTGTATGTATAACCTTAAAATTAAAAATACAACCTGTAACGATGCAAGAGAGGGTACACATTCAACCTTTTACAATACTCACACACTCCTGTTAGTGACCTCTCTCTAACTGGAGCGGCACCATAGGTCCACAAGTCAGGGGAGGTCGCCACAGCCAATCACAAGCTGTGTTTGAAGTGTGAAGGGTAAACACAGTGACTGCTCTGCCCTGCCATTTACTCTGCTTATTTTCACAGGATGTAACCTAGAAAAAGAGGTGGCGGAGAATACAGTGCATCTGTGTGTGCGCATGCATGCATTTAGCGTACATTTTCCATAGTGTCATTACCACATGGTAGGGGTTTATGCTTCAGAGAGCACACATGGGGCTACGCATGTATGTTGGAATCCCCTTCATCCTCTCACCATACAGCCAAATACATGTGCTGCAATTCATGCTATGGTAACTAGGAAACCATGCATGGAGCAATGGACATTTTCCTATTAACTCGATGTAGCCTTCAAAAATGGTGGAGAGCAATTAACCTAGGAAAGTGGCTGTAAAACACATCTCTTCTCTCTTGATCTCTCTCTTGCGCACTCAGACCAAACCCCTCCTCAACCCCAACCATTACTGCAATCTTTACTACGAGTTCTTTCAAAATGTACCACTTTTTAAAAGACCACCTGTTGTCTATTATTTTTACATACTGCTTTTCTCATAAATCATAACACTGGGTAATTAATCAAGCTGTCAAAACAGGGCCTGGAGGTCACCTGGTGGGGTCAGAGGTGGTCGCGGGACCGGTGGAGGTCAGGGTCACACCGCATTCCTCATTATCAGGTCGGGATGGGAGAGAGAGCAGGCAAACAAAAGCGAAAGCAGATGGAGGGAGGGACAGATGATGAGAAGAGAGAGGTAGCCGCACACTGAGAGAAAGAAAGTGGAAGGAATTGACAAACAAAAGCAAAAGAAGTTGTCACATGCCTAAAGATGGCGATTTTGAGAATGGCAGCATCACATACTAAAGATATAGAACAAACAAAAAAAACACCCTGAATTATTTAAGTTCATAACAATTTAAGTTTATGTAGCCCTAATGATTTTACACAAAAGTCTGATAAAAGTTTTTTTATATACCTCTCAAATTATAACACATGTTTTAAATTACTATTTTAATGATTCAGATGGTAATTATTTGACAACAGCATGAATCTTTGGCATTAGCGTAATTGTCAATATTCCTGTTTTTTCTATATTTATTGTAACAAAAATGAGAACTTAAAGTCTGTGAGTGCAAAAATTATTACTGAAAATTACAAACATTACACATGTACGAAAAGCAAGTGTGTGATGACTTGACATACATATATTTAGTTTTGAGTTTGAATTTAGAGTAATTTTAACTATTTAGCAGAACTAGGTATGAACAACTTACTTTAAGTATGATGCACTGCTGTGCTCTACAGTGTAAAAAAAGAACAAAAGAATTCAACAAGATGTTTCTACTGTAAAGGGGCTGAAATTGGCTGCTGGGAGAAGAAAGGAAGATGGCGTGGCTTATTCAATGGGAAAATAGGGAATCAGCTGTGGAAGTAGGATTGTTATCTTGTTCGGGGCTTCTCGTGAGTGTGTGTTGGGGTGAGTGATGAGACAGACTGATATCTCTCTAAGAGGAGTGTGTATCAGTGTCTCTTTGGGTTGAGAGCCAGTTCAGAGACGCACCAAGGCCACGGTCCTGGAGTGGCATGTTTCCTTTCAACAATACACAGCACTGATTAGATCACACTGATTAAACTGGCACCACACAAGATACACACACAACATCAGGAAAAAATGGCCGCCTATTCTACAGTTAATAAAGTAATGGATTTAATATTGCTGTTACTGTTGATGTGTTGTTATGTGGTTATGAATATTAATATGAAAATCTTATTGTGTTGATAATAGAACAAAGAGTTGAATGTAAATTTGTGATGTAAAGTTATGTGCAACCCCAGAGCTCAGTATTAAGCATAATAAGCTAGGAAAGATTACTAGAAAAAAAGAACAATTTAAAAAGTGCAAATCCTGCGAAACTCGTCCCACGTCTGCACCCCCCCTCCCAACACCAAGTGCGAATTCTCAGGCGTGGCTCGCTCTATCAAAAACATCACTCTTGAATGAGGCGCCGACCATTGCGCAAAATTAGCTGTCACCCTTTTCTCAAAATCTTTGTTAATCTTGTTTCCAGTGTTTGCAGATTTATCAGCACATGCATCAATGTCAGCTCCTTGGTTACTGAGCCGCACTACTTGGGAGAAGATATAATTAAAAATGTTTGGGGCATGGGGGGTGGTGAGAGTGGAGGGGCTGCTGAGGAGTGGGAAAAAACGAGGAAAGACGCGGGCGCTGGGGGTGTTTGAAGAAGGAAGGTGAAGTCTTCGCCTCATCTCCTGGTGTCCCCTGGGAGCCTAGGGAACACACAGACCTAGTGATAAGAGACAAAAACGGGCCGGGCCACACCTTTCTTTCCTCACATCCTGGTATTGCTTAGGTCAGTGCAAGCTGCTATCGCTTTAATAACACAAACTTTAGTGATCTAGCTCAAGTAGGAAAGCCATCTATGTTAACAGCCACTTGACACACAGGAAAACAAATGATTGATTAGAATCACCATCATATCACTTATTTCAACCATAAATGGAATGTAGGGTTGGATCATACAGGACACTTATGACATGATAGCAAAACAAACCAGGTAAAGGGGCATCATGGTGGCTCACTTGGTGAAGCACATGCCTCATAGAGGAGTGGCCTGGGTTTTATTCCCTGCCAGTTTGCTCCATGTCACTCTCCCTATTTTTCTGTCTATCTACTGTGTCTGTGTCTACGGTACTACTCAACCTTAAACTACAGACTTGGATGTTACCTGCAGGTGCAAAAGTTCCAAAAATAACAAGGCATGGACAATTTTCATCATGCATAAAATTTGCTTTCTCTTGCCCTATGCAAACTTCGTGTGTGTGATACCAATGTGATGCCAATTCATGCTCCTGCCACAATACCCATGGGTGTACAGTACTCAGGCTGTAGATATGACAGCTTGAAAGGAAGGACAAACACATATTTAAAACATTGTGCATAAATAAAAACAACTCCCAACAAAAGGATGATATCCCTAGTGACACTATATACTGTGTGCCCCCAAAGACTGGATGTCAAACAATGTGACATAGCTGCACCCTCAGGTCCAAATGTCTATTACAAGTTTGTAGGGATGCCACTGTAGCTTTATTATGGTTCAAAAAGGAGGTCAAACAATGCTTTGGTGAAAGCCAGAGAAATAAGAGTTTTAACTTAGTGGTCAGGACAAGGCCATCGAGACCAAATACAGCTGTTCACTAGAAGTATGGTGAATTGTCAATCTAAGTCTGGAATCTATGGAGCTGTTACATGGGGTTAAGTTAGCGACCAGTGCTTTTTATCCTGGCTCACATATTCTCCTTGTCTCTTCTTCATCTGCTCCTCTTCATCCCTCCTCTCCTCCTCCATCCAGACCTTTAAGTGCGGTCTGGCAGGTTTGGCTGGGAGGTCGCGTATTCCCCCTCTTCATTAGTGAGAAAATGGACTCTGGTAAACGCTTGTTAAAGCCCTTACCTACACTCCCCCAGTTAATGGGAGTGATCCATTTGTGTCCGTTTCTGCCTGACAAGGCTTTACTGGAAGATTAATAGTGCAGTGTCAGGCCACGGCCAGCCTCTGTCCCGCTCTCATTTCCTTTCTTCTGGGACGCACACATGCAATAATGGAGCCCCGTCTTTTGTTGTAACACCATGATTAGCCAGGGAGAAAAAAAAAACACAGGGCGACAGATCGAAGAAAAAAATAGAAAAAACTCAACAAAAACAACAGAAAAAAAATCTCAAAATTCTTCATTGTGACAGGATAAGATTTGGTGTAGTGATCTTAGTGCTTATTAATTAATTCCCATGTAAAGTAAACTGAGATGAACGACCTATTAATATTTCCTTTTAAAAGCTATATCAACTTAAACTAGATTCAGAGTTTTTACATTTTCCAAAAATATGATAGAACATGTGACACAAAGGGGACACCATAGGAGAAATAATAGAGACAGAAAAAGACAGAGAAAGAGAAAGCTGGGAGAAGTCCTAAAGGGCCACCCAGGGTTTGGTCTATCACCCAGGCCCCCCAGCCATCGCTCTTCCTTTCAGGGATGACACTGTCAAGTGCTCCGTCCCCTCACTGAGTGAACAGGATAATCGCTCTTAATAATTACACGGACATTCCCTGGTAGCCTGTCCCATCCAGGCAGGCAGTTGTTCAGGAGAGAATTCCTTCGTGTAACAGTGCTGGAAATGTGCCATACAAATGCAGAATTAAAATTTAAGCCACACACTTGATTTTGTTTGATATTTTGTTCTTTATTTCATCTCTCTAGGTCTTCTGTCTCTGGTGGCTCCTCTGATGGGCAGACGAACAATCTGGTAAACACACAAACAGACAGAGCCAGGCGACCTGCAGAACAACCCCCTCCACACTACATCACAGTGTGCCAACCGAGAGAAGGGTGTTTCTCAAAGCAGAGTATAGGGGATTGGGTCTGGTGGTGTCTCATTAAATTCTTGGGATTGTCTAATTGTCTTTCGTGGACCTCAGAGAGACAAGTACATTATACTCATTGCAATTAACTAAACAAAAGAGCCGAACCGCCCAAGCGCTGGGGACAAGGCTGGCTAGGGGGAGTAAGGCAACCAGCCGGGACCAGCACAACAAAACACCAACTCACACATGGAGAGCAAGTGCAGACAAATGGTAAAGGACAAGAGAAAAGATATGGAGGTGAGAAAAAATAAAGGGGGATAAGAGTGGGAGTGCGAAGTGATCTTGGATTGGCCAGATGTCAGAGTTGGATGTTCGGGTGGGGTGAGGCACCAGAGGAGGAGGGTGTCTGTGCTCATTTGAGACGCACCTTTGTGCTGGACCTGTCTTGTTTACTGCACTACAGCTTAGCAGTGCGAGGGTCCTATTCATGGTCCAGGCCTTTCAGAAGGTACTGAAGGAGCCCTTAAGCCCACTTAACTACCATTTTCACACACTCTGCCTGCTCTCCTCTTTGTCCTTGCCTCCATTACATCAAACGCAGGAACAAAGGCGGGGAACAGAAACCGGGGCTGGCAGAATGGCGGCCATCACAAATATTAATTTGAAAAGGTGTTGGAGAGTAGAATCTACTTTTATGCACAAGGACAACTTGGGATTTTTTTATGTTCCTTATGGGGGGGGGGGGCTCTTTCGAGGCTGCAATGAGCTTGGTTTTCAGGCTAAAGGGGAGGCCGTGGACTTGCAGCACAATTATCCAAGAATAAGGGGCTTGAGATGTGGCGCGCTGCTTAAGACCGGGCACACACAGGCGGAGACACACGCACGCGCATTGCTTATTAAATGAGCTCTAAACATCAGGCCTCTTTCACTTAACAGAGCTATTAGGCAAAGCAACAAACTCAAAGAACACATACACACTTTTGCAAAGAGTCCATGTGACTACAGCTCTTGGCAAACAAGAAGGAACTTACTACATTAGAAAAACAAAATATCATACACCAATCAAAAGGTTGGAGACAGAACAAAAAAGTAAAACATCATTTTGGCATGTTAGAGCAAGTGCATTTTTAGACACAAATGAACAAAGCAGATTTACTGGCACATAAATGGTGTTGTAAAACTGACCTTGAAGTGACTGGTGGAGCCATAATTGTCTGAACTGGAGGGAATCCACATCTTAAAAACTCACATAAGCTCTACACAGGTACACACTGCATGTGATTCTGGGGCTTACTTGGTTTTAGGTCACATGCGAAAGTGGGGTGAAAAGTTTACACAGCTATCAACCATAAGGAAAAAAAGTGAACACGCCTTTCTGATGTCATTACTTCCACACTCACACATCCTGAGTGCAGTCAGTCATGGCCACTGCACTGGTATGTTGAAAAGTCCATCCTGTGTATTGTTATGCTGTGTCAAGCAAATCGGCAGCATCCAAACCCTGAATCCTGCCACCTACAAATGACTGTGTCCTCACCTCACTTTTACCAAAACCACACCTTGGTCTTACCTAAACACAGCTTTTAGAGACTGCAAACTCACCAACTCTGCAGACATTAAAGCAGCAGTATCAGATTTTACTACTGCCATCCCAGCTGGTGTTATAACAAAATCTGTCACCTATAGTGTTTCCTGCACCACCACTCACCAACACAACAACAGTATAGCTACTTTTCTGCCTTTATTTTATTAAAAAATGCGACAAATTGACTACCTTAAAATACAAATATAAGACATCAAAATTAAATTGGGAGCCTTAAACAACTAGAGTTTATCTTTAGACCAAGCTACGCCTCATTAAACAGCCTGCATCAACAATTTTATCTGCATTTCACTTTGCTTCCCTTTTTTCTATTTATGCTTTCGTTTTTAGCACAGTTTCTATGTGTAACAATATGTATCTAGCACTAAAACAGAGACTTTCTCTAACTTCCCCCATCAGCCATTGTTCAACAGCCAATAGGAGTGTCCCTTACTGGAGTTTGCCACCTGATTAAACTCCTAAATGTTATAGCGTGTATGACATCTTAAAGTCTCTCTCTCTTTTTTTTTTTTTAACAGATCATTGCTATTACAATATATTATTAAATGTTTACACAGGTTTTCTCCAATCCAAAGAATAAATAAAAAATAATCAAGTAGCTTCTGTTACCCCTGCATGGTTATGTTTAAATATCTGTTATTCAGTATACCCTGTTTGACTTCACAGAAGAAAAAAGAAGACTACCCTGTGTGGTAAATGCATATGTGTCTACAATTACCAGCATGGGCGTAGGCATTGAACCTGTCCATTTACCAAGGTAATCCTGAGAAGAAGGAAACAAGCCAAGGGGAGAGCCCAAGTCTGATCTCTGACCGAGACGTTACTGAAAGAATAAACCAGGGGAGGCACACAGGCAGAGCAAAGCCACTTGATGGGGGAGGGACACTTCATTCACCCATGCACCAACCCCCCTTCAAAAAAATATACACATTTACAATTACTCATAATCTGCTTATGTTGCCAGCCTGCGGTGGGTTTGCTAACATTAGCCGAGACATGAGCATGAGACAAAGCCGAAGACAGAAAGGACAATCTCCAGGTGTCCAGTAATAGTGGTGACTGAAATACCTTTTACATTGTGTTCCTTTAATCTACCACACACTGAGGCTTAAACATCTCACACAAATGTTTTGAGACTAAACTGAAAGAACAACACAGGCAAAATACTTACAGAAGGGAAATATGCAATCAGTCCGATACAGCTACAACATAAAAGCTAAAAAGCAATTTTGCACATTTTCTACAGTTAACTATCTTATATGTATTTTATAATGTGGTGCATTGGAAGTAACTAGATAATTTTACTCACTAGATTTACTAAAAATACTGTTACTTTTACTCAAGTACATTTGCAGAATATCAAAATGAGTGTTTTACATAGAAGATCACGTTGATAGTAGCAGTAGTAATAGAAATAGTGATACTGATCATAGTAATCATAATAGTATTGGCAGTAGTGTAGTAGTGTTAGTAGTAATAGTGAGTAGTAGTATTAGAAGTAGTAATAGTGGCAGTAGCAGCAGTATTTCCTATAGGTAAATTTTAAACTCAATACTTTTTGTACATTTATAAAGTAACTTTTTTTGCATACTTTTACGTAATATTTTGAAGTAGCAATATGTTTACTTGAGATTTAAAATACTTCTTCAACCTCTGTGCAATACTATATAGGGCAACTTATAAACTAATCTACACAGATTTCTGGCTGCTCATTATTGTACACTAAGCAAAAAGAATTTAAAGACATGAAAAGAAGAAAAAATTAGCTTTTTTTCCCAGCGCTAAGGATATTTAGAGGAGATCCAGGTACAAAGTTTTATTCTTTCTTAACTCAAAGTGATTCCAAACTAAGCTGAAGCCGGGAGGTTTAATGTCTTGTAAACTTGTAAATTCTTGCTTATGGAAGTGAAGATAGGAAGAGAGAGCCTATGCGGTAAAAATACAGCTACAGCAGCTAGTCTCGGGAGAAAAAGTAGTGGGTGGTTTCAATGACAAAGCCGTCTATTTCCATAGGCTCTGTGCGTCTGATCTCCCTGTAGTCCCTCAAAGCCACAGCCTTGATCGGGGGCAAACAGCTAGTCTATGTGCGTGTCTGCATTTATCAGCAGATCTCACTTTCCAACTCTGTGATACTGACTCACACAAAAAAATACAATGCAAGGTTTTATACCACTGGTCATTTACAGACTCTGTATAATTACTTGCTAAATTTATGAGGATCACATCAACACTTGTACACTAGAATGTGAGAATGTGTTATGAAAACTAGTGAAAATGCAAGTTGCAAAATCAATTGCTAAAAAGTTCAAAATACTGGGTACTTTACTTTTTTGACAAAACTTTGTGTCACACTGCAAAAAGTCAAAGTAATAGAGAAATAAAATATATAGACAGGCACTGAGATTAATGGACAGACATAAGAGAAGCAACAAATCTATGGCCAATTATGACAGAGAAGAGTGAGCATAGGTGAGAGAGTGCGTCTTGATCTAGCCTGACTGTATACTGCCACCTGTGTGTCAGACAAGGTATAACAACCATGCTCTTTAAGACTTAAGATCATATAATAGAAAATAAAGGAAAACACAAATTCATAAAAAAACAAAAAAACAACAACAAAAAAACAACTTAGACTTAGGTGACCACATGCATCTCTCGCGACTTATAAATTTCTCAATTACCATGTTAATTTCTTCTGACTCTCCCTATATCAAAGCATACATAAAACACCCCCACAAGAAAAAAAAAAAAAATCTTAATTCAATTAGCTTGAAAAACAACAATTCCGTAGCATATTCATAGATTTAAAATGATAAAAGTATTCAGCATCAATTAGATTTCAGGGATTCCCGCCGCCGGGGGGAATGGGGATGGTTGCCGGGCTGGGCTACCTCCAGTCCTGGTTCATATGCAGGTTCCAGTTCATCTATAGTTCAGGCATACTCAGGCAACTTTTTGAAACAGCTCAGGATCATGATTATTCAGGACAGGGAAGAGAAGCGCCGCATGTCATCAGTAACATATCTGCCATTCTCCCTCCCATTTCTTCCCCCCTCGTACACAAAATATAACTCCCTTTGGTGCCCCTGTACTTAAACCCATGTATTGACCCTATGTGTAAATCCACGCCAAGTATAATCGCTCGTCTACGGCTCTCATTTTCTAAGCTTTTCTACACACTCAACATTTCACTGCCCTAAGAAATGAACTTTTAACCGTGCAATCCAGTGGACCAATATGTTTTTTTTCCTACAAACTATACAATTTATGTTTCCCACATAGCATTTTGTGCCATAAACATAAAAAGAGCGTGCTTCATCAGTATAATAACTAGAAGGATCAGAGGTTAATATAGTAGCTGGATCGCACAGAAAGAACATGTTATTTATTTTTTATAAGACAAAAAAGAAGAGAGTTATACTCTGCAAAATGTTGTTGCCATTCAAACAAATGCACTACTGTGCAAAAGTCTTTCAGAAAGACTACGATCAACAAAAAAAAAAACAATGTACAAAAATACCCTTAAAATATAATATATATATATATATATATATATATATATATATATATATATATATATATATATATATCTGCCAAGGCACTGGTCCTGTCTCACAATGGTAGTGCCCAGACCTGGACTGCAATGCAAAATGCTCTTTCAATTGAGTCACAAAACCCTTATATTTCACAATGGCAAAGAATCTACTCAGAGTAATCATTGATTCATTTAGTAAGTGAAGTTACTATCTTTGGTCAGTAAATGGTTCAGGATCCCTTTAAAACAGTCCTGGATTTAACAGTGATCTGGAGCCACAGCAAAATTAATCATTTTGTTCTTGGCCCTTTACTGATCTTTTTGAAACAAAAGGAAAAAAAAATCTGTATTCATTAAAGCACTCATAGTTACAGTATATTTTCACACCTAACAGAAACTATTGCACAATACTGTAAAGCTCTAATGTTAAACTAAAATTATCAGACGCAATTACTGTAGTGGGAAATGCTGGTGAACTGTCCACTGGCCCAGAGACACTTCGACCCTCCGGTTGGTTGGTGAACGCTTAACCCACTGCACCACTGTCACCCTGCCCCTAACACAGTTTAACATATTTTAACAAATTTTATGTGTGCTGCCCATTTGAAAAATATTCTTAAAAAGCTGTCCATCTATAGTTCTCATAGCTTCCTGTGCACTGCTACTTCCACCTGTGTACACAAGGGGAGGCTTCTCGTATTGTGATATAGCTGCAGCTTTGAATAAAGCCATTTTACATTATAGACCTCCGGCACATACAACTGAGCATGCTCACACAGTCTCATCAGACCACCTCCTCTCCCAGCCTTTGCTTCTTTAATCTGCAGAGGAAAGTTCACCCAGAAGTCAACAGGACATACAGGAGTTGCGCCTCCAGTGCCACACATCGGCTTACACACTCTCCCATGTACATGCAGAGCTTCTGGGACACACAGCAGGATGGAGCAGAATGAGCAACAAGGCAAGGTGCAGCCAAGAGGCATCAGCATTTTAAATTAACCCTTGATGAATACAAAACAACTTTGCATCAAAAAACTCCCTTTGTGCTTTGCCCTAGTGAAAAGAAAAGTGAGCGAAACGAATAATAACACAATAATATTTATTAGCATAACATTTATAGGGCATCAATAGGACTGCTCCCTTTCTTTCAAGGGTTGTATGGGTACTTTGGCAAATTTTTCAGTCAGATGCCCTTCCTGACGCAACACCATCCATTTATACAGGTTTGAGACCAGCATGCATTTTGTTTTGGGTTCCATGTTAGGGAAGAGAACCCCTGACCGCTTGCACCTAAGGCAGAGAAACGAACCATTTCACTAAAAAATAAACTTTCTCTGTTGATATTGCCAATATTGAAATATAGAGAAATCATGACAGACAGAAAGAAAACAGCAATGAGAGGAAGAGATCAGAATGTAGGTTATTGCAGTCTCACTGCACCACTCCTGAATTTCAAACATGAACCCTGGGCAGAGCAGTGAGCAGAGCAGAGAGCAGGGGAAGGAGATGAGGCAGGGTGAGAGAGTGAGCAGCTAGCTAACACTAGAGGCTACCAGAAGGCAGGCAACAGAAGTGCTTATTAATGAGATATCTTCACTAATGGAGTGGAACAAAGAGAAAGTAAGCCAATGAAGATGAGTAGGAAAGGCACGTGACCTAAGAACCTGCCATCAACTACTGAAAGAGTACAAAGCAGTAAGATTTTAGTGTAACACTACCCTGGATATGTACAGTCGTCTTTCTACGCATGTGCGCATACTGGACTCTGACATATAATTGTAAATGTGGACAGTTATCTGAATTTTTTAATCTATAATTGCATTTGTGTTATTCAGTCTCAAGATCCATTTGTTAATGCAGACAAATTGTGAGCTCACTCTCTAATGGCTGGTGAATCTGAGGGCTAGCTCTTTGATCTGGAGGCAGTGTTGGGCCTCAGCACTGGCTGTGCAGGGTGGTCTCCCATCATGCTCGGCTGATCACAGATGCAGCATTACTATTGGCTGCCTGGCAAGCCCTCCCATCAGCCTCGATGCTACACGCCTCTGACAACTTCATTAGCTCAATTCGACCCTCAGAGTGCGCCCTGACACACTCTGCTCTGCCAGAAACAAGACGCTGGTGCAACAGAGGAGTAAACAGCTCAAACTCTAATATCAAGGCAAGCAAGAATGCTTAAAATGCAGAAACAGACAATAATAAATACAGGACATAGAGAAGCTAAAATGCGTAGGGACTGGGCACACAATGTTTATGAGCAAGCAGTTTGCAAGGGATGTATCATTTACGTTAAATGCATTTAGCAGCATTACTACTACCTTTCTCTATAAGATAAGCATGTTTATTGGGAGTAAGGTGTTTGTTTAACTACTTGACTCTCATAACTGGACTTTGAAGTTTAACAAAGACTTCACATCTTACAAAAAAGTGTTAAGGTCTTAAAGTTACAACCAGGCTCAAACTGTTTTAAATGAACTTGTAACTGTTTTAAAACACATATAAATAAAACATAGCATCACACTGTGTGAATGTTGTATATTCTGATGTCTCTCTTTGGGACACCCAGTGACCAGCTTTGTAATTTCCAAGTTGCTGAATAAGACGTGAACTTGTAATACTGAAGTTTAGTAGCTGGTCGTGCAGCTAATCCTGTTTTAACATCTTTGTAACTCAGTGGTGGATAGGTGAACTATTGAACCCTGTCCCTGCAGCTAAGGCTTGGTATAGCAGCAAGCTAATTAGCCAGTCACAAGGATGATATCGCTCCTGCCCCACTTCTCCTCCTTTTTATCTCTCATTCATGAGCCCTTGGTGGTGCCCTTGGCATAGGGTATGTAAACTATCATTTCAAACCACCAAACACTCTAAGGACTGGCATTATAAAACCATAGCACAGGTTGCATAATGAGCATGTGGTGCAATGAAGTTGTTTCGGAGGTGATGCAGTACAGAGAACCAAATCAAAATATTACAATGCAAAGCTCTATTTTATTCAGTTTGAGTTTGATAGTGTATTTGCATAGATTTTACTATGATGTAAATCTTAGAAACCACACACTTAAATAATTATTTTACTTATTTATTCAGCAGAATTACGTGCGTAAACAACTTTGGTGGTTTATTCAGTTTCTGCCTCATCATCAACTGCAGTCAGAGACAACACAGCAAAAGAGAAAAGTAAATGTCAATATAAAACTCACAAACTTTATTCTCTCGTTTTCAAAAGGATTAACAAAAACATCCAGGACAACTAAAGACCAGCCTCAATAACAGGATTTAGAAAAAAAATCACCCAGAATCAGCCTGGATTTAAAGCCAAATGCTAAAAGGATTATCAAGTAATTATCTAGTAAATGGACTAAAATCAATATATATTCAAACTCTTGCTCAGTGACAGATAATCATTATCACTGCTGAAAATTGATTTTACTTGTAGTTTTGAGACAATTGAGCTGAAACAACACCATGGGCTTTGAAATGACCCTTTTCCTATATCTAAGGCAGTGGGGATTAAACAATTTATTTTCTAAGTTTTTAATGAGCGGTGCTCTTAGAAAAAGCACTCTTCTTGATGCCTTAAATGTACATTTATTCTGTATCAGATTATACTTGATTTGATAAGAAAAGTGTAAGTGTACTCATTTATCCACAAAATGAATGTGTTTGGGCTCTTGAGCAAAAATGGCTGGCTGGCAGAGAAAGAAACTCAATTCTGCCTCCTGCTGAGGGAGAGTGGAGCACTGGCTGTCGACAGGTACACAAGCAGACTACCACACAGCTACTGTTTTAAAAAGACAAGTCAGAAGAAGTCAGGAGTAAATAGGAGAGATAGAGTGAAAAATAGAGAAAGAGAGAGGTAATAGATTTGAGAGTGTTTGTGGGGAGTAAACAGATGGAGTAAACACAGCACGAGGGAAACCAGGAGACTCCCATAGAACCCGCTCAATGTGTCAGTGACACGGCAGCACACACTCAACAAAGTGTTCTGAGGGCAACATGCACACATACACACACCCACACAATCACACACGGTTCACCAATTGGCAGGATGCTGGGACCCAGAGCTCCTATCCAGAGCACTGACAGGCACACGAAGAACAAGCTGCCTGACAGCTTATGACAACTCCTCAGCTTGTGAAAGGAGAAAGACATCCCTTTCTCTATTTTATATGTTTTAAAGTTGCCTAAAAATGAGCTGTTGAAAACAAACGAACAATATAAATCCAAGATATTTAGTATAAAATATTATTCACATGGCCATAGTAATCAATTAGGTTTACCTGTCTCAAGCTTTGTTTTTTTTTTTTCTAAAATCCTTTCTCCTAAAAGCCTATTGCTCCTCTCTCTCTCACACTCACCAAATTCAGCTGCTGTGTGCCAGAGCATCGACAGGCCTGTAGGCCTGTCCAAGAGAGAGATGGCAAAGAAGAGAGGAAGAGAGGAAGAGGGAAGCTAGCCAATTAAAATTGGGTAATGGGAGTGTGGATATGAGCAGGTGTGTGTGTGTCTGAAGCCTGATTTTCTCAGCTTGTTCTTATGTGCACGTCTGTGTGTTTAATGCCACAGGCTTTCCACACAGCCAAACTTAATTTAGCAGTCCTGCCAGCAAGCTGGGTGAACCAGCGAGCCACAAGTTAAGAGGTACATGGGTCTCTGAAATTCCCTAGGACCTCACACACACCCTTAAGGCCCAAAAACCTCATTTATTCATTGATGACCATTGCTGATCACATCCTTGTGGCCATCTTTCCATCAGGAACTTCATTACAATAAAGCTTTACTGGACAAAAACTTTTTCACAGACTTCTCAGACCTTGGCTGCTAAAGGCAGTAAATGAGGGGCAATTTGAAAGGCATCCACAGGTTTTATGGCTTGTGTGTTTAACATTGTACAAATTTTAAGACTAACTGCACTGTTGTGTACAAAATAACATTTGACCCTTAAGGATAATTGTGAAAGGTTAATACAACACTAGAATGTCTTATCAGTATAAAATAATAAAATGCATCCACACACTTTATTCTAATGCACACTTGGTGTCTGCGCTTCCAAACAGAAATGACACACATCTTCACTTGTTTGGTTGGTTGTACTTTGCCCTTGTTAGGTAGAATTAAGACATTTGTGAATTCATTACAATTGAACACCTAAAGTGATGAGCAGATCAGCCTGAGTCAGTGACAGGACTAAACATAAAGTGTGCATGAGAAAGTAGTGGTTACTGGATATTGGATACATGGATGCAGGCACACGCACATACTGACTGTCACTGTGTGTCTTCTTATTGTATGAGGTAATAGGCAGTCAGCTTCACAGCCAGAGCATGACCTAGAAAGTGAAACCACACGGCAAGGGACTAAATGTGTCACAAGGGCTCAATCATTCTCCTCCTCTCTGAAGACATGCACCAAGTAGAAGGAGTGTGTGAGAGAGAGGGAGGGGGAGACGGAGGCTTCTACCACGCACTCAGAAGCTAATTAAGTCATTTGAAATAGCCACAGAGGGTACCTGTATGCAATCTAGCCAAGGCAAAGGGTTGATGAGGCTTCGCAAGGCCCCGGGCTAACTTAAAAAAAGAAGGTAAAGGATGGAATGAAAGAAAGGCAAAAGAGAGAAAAAGGTGGTGTATTTTTAATTGAAGCCCAACTTGAAGAGGTGCATGTGAGTGTGTGTCTGCTCATGTTGGGAAGCAGGAAAAAGGTTAAGCATGCCCCCAGCAGAGAATGTCTGAGCACACAAGCTCTCAATGGGTAGCAGGTGGGAGGATGCTGTGTTAGAGGGACAGAGGGGTGAGGCAGAAAGACAGATAATTGAGAGAGTTCACCAAGCGGCCATGACTTAGGCTGTGCGTGCATATACGTTACTACAAACATTCTAGCCTATAACGGATTGTGCTTCTGTATTTGCTAAATTTTTAAACAAACTTCAGTTGAAACTAATTTTCCCAGTATTTGGTGAAAGTACAGTGGAGCGCAAAAGTCAGGTTTTTAAGAACAAAGACTATAAACAGAGAAAGGTGTATCAATGTACAAAAGTGCAAAAAACAAGCACATGGACAGTCCTATCTCAAAATAGGCAAGACATAGTGCCCAGACCTGGAATCAAACTCAAATATAGTATCTTCTAGTACAAGGGTAAAGGCTCTTCCCATGGAGCATCAAAACCCTTATGTCACAATGGTAAATAATGTAAAAACTAAAACTTATTTGTTCTTTTATTGAATGAAGTTAGTATCTTCGGTCAATATCCCATAAATGGTTTTTAAAAAAAAATCCTCTTTCTACACACCAATATTAATTTTGGAATTTGGCCAATATTGACCTATCCTGCCGTTAAAGTTAACAGCATTTTTTCCCCACACTTCACTAAAACTTTTGCATAGTATTGTGTATTAGAGACAGCATATGCATTTATCCAAAAGCCACAGCTGTAGTTGAACTGAACACCTACATGTGAGGGTTGTGTGCCCTGCTATGTCTCCTTTCACCATGGGTGAGCCTGGCGACACCAAGCTCTGAACTGGGTCACAAACCGTGAAGACTGCGGCATTGGCAGTGTGCAGATCACTGGAGAGGGCAGACAGAGGCTTGGATAGAGAGTGATTTGGCTATTCTAGGTCAGCTCTCGTGACAATGCACCACTGTCTCTTAATGTTGGGGGTTCCAAAATAAATACTTGCTGCATTTGAAAACACAAAGAGTCTACATAATAAAGTTACAAAATGGCATACATCTAGTAGTGTCTACGGGGTTAAAGGCAGCTTGTGAACCTTAAGAATTAGATTCACCTCGCTATTTCTGTCCCAGTCTAATAAAGCTGTATGCAGCAGATCTCCTCTGCAGCCTATAGAGAGAGATCAGCCTGTGGACTTCAAAGGGGTTGCAACTAGGTCACGGCAAGACACTGCAGTCAGCTATAGCACAGTCTTGGGTCTGAGACATTTCACTTTCTCGCTCTCTCTCCCTCTGTGTGAGCCACCGCCACGCTCTCTCGTGTGCACTGTGTCTCACTACAATGATATCAGTGAAATTAAAATGGATTATGGTGCCCTTCTTTCTTGTCGTTCCCTGGGGTTGTACAGCACCATGTCATGTTACTGTTACTATAATGTGACTTCTTTATCACTGTCCATCAGAGCTGCTGCTCAGCACTTTAACTTATGTTTAATTTAGACAGGGACAGAAAAAGGGAGATGGAGAGAGGCCATGAGACAAGGCTAAGAATGCAGAAGCAGCCCTACCCCCATGGTCAAATAATGCCATACTGATCTGTCAAAGGCCAACAAGACTCACACTTTGGATAAAAAAAAAAAAAAAGCATAGAGGTGAGTAGAAATCTTAGCTAAAGAATCAATAATGAAGTAATAACGCCTAATAACATCAGGCAACTGTCTTTGGACATGTCACATGCACTTGCACACATGCTTGGAACTTGCATAGGGCAGGTTAGCTGTGACAGTAGCCATACATACATGTTTGAGCTGATTAAGGAAAGCCATCTGCTAAATCATTATAATAATAACAGAGAACGTCAAGGAAAAAATTACCGGTAATACAAATACAAATTTTTGTCCCACAATGAGGTGAATTAATCAGTATCCACATTGTCCTATTACTGCCGCCGAGCTTATCACAACTTAGAGAAGAAAGCAAAATACAGCAGAACAAATGACAAATTGCTATATTCAAAATCAGATTTAAATTATTAAGGAATTAAAAACAATAACATATTATGCCTGAAGACTCACCAATATGTAAAGGAAGCATCAATTAGACAGTCATTTCCTTTTTCCTGTCTGTGTAAAGCTTGGATGATTTATATTTGGACTGAACACATTTAAGCAAAAAGGGAACTGTATGTGTTTGTTTGATTTGAGTTCTAACATCAAAATCTAGCATGTTTGTGTGTGCATGAGTGACTATGTGTTCTGTCAGGGTGGCAGTGTCTGGGTGTGCGCCGCAGACTACTGTGTTCAGAGCTCAGGTTGACATTCATGTGACTGACATCAGAGGCAACGGCAGCACAGTGGCATATGGTAACCGCCTGCTAACCGCAAAAACTTGACATCAGCGCAAACAAGTCAGCCAAGCATTGCATAGTGTGCTCCTGAGAGGGTTAGGATTGTCAGCATATGCAGAGATAATAACACCTATCACAGACTCCATAATGTCACATAAAGGCAAAGTATAGCCAGACCAAACACACTTGTTTGGTACTGACTCAGACAAAATCAAATGACAAATGTTGTACAAGAAAATAAGTAGTGGGTAAACTATGAGAACACATTTAAACATGCTGTATGGTTCTGCCAGAAAAATCACTTTACTACAAAGCAAAATGTCCACAGATCAGAGGTAGAAAGAAACTACATAATTTTACTCTTTTAAGTTGACCCCGGTGGCAAAGTGTGTAGCATGACGCAATCAGAAGGTTTGTACATTTCAATTTAAAATTATATTTAAAACTTACTTTACTAGAAAAATACATCTCTTTCCTTTTATCTTTTCCTTTCTGGGGTTGCCTCAGGAAATCATATGCTTCTGGCAGGGATTTGCAGATGGTTTAGCATATGTTTTCTGCCATATGCCTTTTCTGATGCAACTCTCTCTGTTTATCCAGGCTTGGGAATGGCACAAAGAGTACACTGGTCTGTGACCATCTGTGGCTGATTGTTTAGTACTTTTACTTCTACACAATAATATTAAAGGAGTTATATTTTGCTTTATTATTTTTAAACCTATCTTGGTCACCTCTAGAGCAGCATTGCCTGACAACGTTATCTAAATAAAAGAAAACGTTTTTAATAAGTACTGTACTGACACAATAAAGAAAGAGGCATAGAGACAAGCAGACAGCAGCAGATTGCAGCTCTGCTGCGGCTTCTTGAATATAATCAGTGGGGGAAAAAAGTGCTGACATTCCTTAAACTTGTATGATGTCATTTAACAACAAAATGAAAAATAGCTGTGAGAGATACAAGGTTTGTTGATTGGCCAGTGCTTCCTGGAGTGGGTGGAGGTTCGTTGGAGGAACCTCCACCCATAGAACAATAGCTTTCTGCCTCAAAGTCTCGCGCCAGAGAATAGAGGATTACTCAGGCATGAAAGAAAACACAACTATATTTATATTTTAAATGAGGGATGAGGGAACAACATTATAACAGTAAAAAGCTCAGAAAAGTCAATTTTCCATGATATATCCTCTTTAAGTAATACCTTTGTCCTCGGGACCAAACACTGCAGTAGTGTAGACAATGAGACACTGACAAATGTGTTCCTTGATGGCATCTCTACTTTTGCAAGCACACACAAGTATGTTATACCAATATATACCATTACAACATGCTTGCGATGTCCCAAAATGTACATTCACATCCACAGCCGGCTGCACACAAGACAATATCAGTCCAACCCGTTAATTTTATCTCTTCTGTCTGGTCACATTAAAATGGAAAAAGCAGAAACCAGCATAAGCCACTATTAACACACATGAACAACGGCAATATTAAAACTGATAATAAAATTGTGTTGTAAAAGCGACCACAATTATTTTCAGGAAAAACAGAGTGCACCTCGAGCATGTTATTGTTACTTCTAAACACAAAACCAGCACTAAAACTATTACGAATAAGCTATGTTGTTGTTTTCCTCTAACCCTAGTGTTCCCCAGAACCTTGGTAACCCCTATTTAAGTTCTAAGTTCCCGCTCATCGATCAAAGTAGGGAGCGCACAGTCCAGGAGCATGACACTAGCGCTGGAGAGCTTACAGCAGGGTTCAACTTTGACCCTAAAAGATGCTCACTGAATGATTGTGTGTATCTCTGCATAGTGTGTGTAGTGTAGTGTAAATTCAGAGCCAGTCACCTATGTGCTCACCCCCAGCTCCTTGCAAAACTCAATTTCCTCTTGGTTCGTCCAGAGCTAAGCACTTTTTAACCTTTGCTGCAATGGAGAATACTTATAAAATTTACAAGATGATGAAAGCTGTGCAATGTGTGTGGTTTTCAAAATTTGTGCAATTTAATTCAGTTAAGCACGTATTTTAAAAGCAAGAGCAAGAACATGTAACAGTTCAGGTTGATGAATTGTACCAACTATTGTCTAAGATGTGGCTGTGTATGTGAGCTCTGTCCAAAGAGAAGTGCTCCCATGGAGAGAGTGAAGAGGTATCCACCACACTCTGCCTGGGGCCCTCTGGATGAGAGACTAAACAAAACCTTCCCATTGGGACGTGCACATACAGCCTGCAGCTGCGAATGACCTACTACCCACCTCACACATGCACACACACTTTCAGAAACACACATAGAGACAAAGCTTTTTGATGATATAATTTGATAATTTCAAGAGGAAAAAATAAATTATCACATGTGGGCTAATAAATGTATTCTTACAAATAATGTTTCAGAATTAGATCAAAGTCTTCCTCCCCCATTCTTGTTGTTTTTCAACCTCCTATTCTCCCTTGAGCTAAATGGTGTCTTAAGTGGCATAAAAGCTGACACAAAACTTGATTCTAGTCTTTTCTATATAAATCCACACATAGAAATAGTAGCATAGAGTGTATATATATATATATATATATATATATATATATATATATATATATATATATATATATATATATATATATATTATTTATTTTTATTTATTTATTCCTAATTTAAATTTCAAGTCTGACAACAAAATCAAACTACAGTCGGACCAAGAAGTAGTAACTCTGTGACATCGAGAACATTGTGACATTCTTTATTTTAAAAATAAATACCAAACTAGACTTAAAAACAACACTTCCTGCCTAAAATAACATAATGTCCCATAGTGTATTTACATTTAACTGTAGCCAAAGCTTTCAGTGAAGTCACTCTGCATCCTCCTACCCTCAGATAGATGTCAATTGTAATTGTAGTCAATTCCTTCAAAACAGAGTTTTAACTGTGTGTGTTAGTAATAGATCAGCTCTGCTCATATTTATCATTGTCTTGTGAAATAATAGCTGTGTGTTTTCTTTCTCATGAAAGCCTAAGGATGAACATATCTTCTTTATATCATTTTCTGATTGACAAATTAATGCTCCAACTCAATGAGGCTACAATCAATACAGTGCTGCAAGGTGCGTATACATTTAAACTCAAACACAATGTTCAGAAAGGGAATGATGAACAATTACCAGGAGCACATTTATTACACACCCACAAACAGACATGCACAGTAAGAAACACTTAACAAAAAATATTTACAGAGAACAGTATTAGAGCTGGATGGAGGAGGCAAATACAGCAGATAGATAAAGGGTCTCTAGATAATTGGGGCCCCAGCTGATGAGATTTCACATAGAGCAGCATTACTGTTAGGACAGGGGTACCACCACAAAATAATGTTTTCTCTTTTTGATCAATTTTTAATTTGGCCCGTGCAGCCGAGCCTTTGGCGGGTCTGGCCCCGGTAATTATGGTGTGTTATTGACAGCTGCCTTCCTGCGGGAGGCTATTTAAAAAAGGTTTAACCTCAGAGCAAGTCCAGGCCCCACACCCACCTTTGAAGGTGTCAAGTACATTGATCTGAGCTGCAGGACGTGCTGGGACCTTCCAACCTGGAGGTGTGTGCAAGTTGCTCAGAGGGTTACAATTACAAGGCCACGGCAAGGCAGAGAATCATTTGACCCTTCTACACATCCACAAACTGTCCTCTGGCTAAAGATGGCCAAATGGATACAATGATCTCTCACTGGACTCAGCAGCCACCTGATGCCCAGACACACATTCTCTACAAAGTCATACACACAGAACAGGTTAATTCACTTTGTTTGGAAATTTAAGGCAGTAGCAATAAAAGGGCAGAAGCTACAAGTCATTATTTGAACAAGTCATCAATGAATACTGGCCAATGATACAAATGAGCGACAGGAGCATGACAGGGAGTTTAAATGAATTTGCTGCCTTGTGTACCCTTTTTCAGCCTGAAATTCTGTGCAGTTACCAAACCTAGTTTTTGAGACTTTTGAATCACCCAATCTCACTTTTTTCAACAACTCTGTCAAGTCTGTCCAAAAAGAGACTTATCTTGTCATCTTGTGTAAATAAGTAAAAATGTAAACCAATAAATATCAATCAATCCATAGTCAATAAACTATTAATCAATCTATATCTGTTTTAATTCAACCAGAATCAGGACTAAATATTGTTGTTGTTGTTGTTGTGAATAAAAGCTGCCACTATATTTATATAAAAGGACTCAAAAATTGAAGTTTCTTCTTTTTTGTCACCTAAGCCACCTGGGCTATTTTAGTCAAGGACCTGTGAGAGCAAGTGCCAGACCATATTTTAATTCAGTCTGAAAACTTACAAACTTAAGAGCAACTCAGATTTTAACAGCTACCCATACACAGACCAGACAGTATAACTAATGATCTCACCTTTCAATATACTCCCCCTTCTTCAATTATTGTGAGTGTGTCCTCCCAATATCTGCACTCCCTCTATCTCTTTCGCTCTCTCCAACTAACCCCTTTTTTGAGCCCCTTGGCACCCTCCACCTCCACCGTTTCAGGATGCAGAGCATTGACAGGGCCAGAAGGTAATGATACAGCTGCCATGATGCAACAAGCAGACCTGTCGACTGTCAGGAATTGAAATCATGAAGGAATAAGCTGTCATTAAGAGGCCCTCTCCCAGTAGTGGAGCTGTCAGACGCCTGCCTTCTGCCTACTCGCTCCCTCTACACTCCCATCTCTCCTCTGCCAGTCCCACCCCATTTGCAGTCACTCCCTCGCCCTCTCCTCTTTCTTCCTGATTCAATCCTCTCCAAACCCTTCTTCTTCTTTTCCCCTCTGTCCGTTTCCGACCAATCATAAGGGTCTTCCAACAACCCTCTCCCCAATCTGATTTTTTTTTTACTTTTTTCCCATTCTCTGGTTGCGAGCTCCTCTCACCTGTCATTTTATCTTTAGGCTATGGGAATTGCATTGCTTCCTTATGCACACACATACAGTATGCACAAAAAGACAACACAAACTCACTTTTACAAATAACAATCCAATAATAAACATTGTACTGTTCTGCCAGCATCTACAAAGTGTAATTACAACTACATAAAAAAGTGTGACAAAGATGTCTAAATTAGGATTTGGCAGAGGGGAAGGGTTTCTATGAATGAACACGTTTTACTCTAAAGTTTATTTTATCTATGTTCAGCACTACTCCATTTCAAACCATTGTACCCACCAAGGTATAGTAAGCAACTCTAAAAAAGTGATCTGGCCCAGAAAGTAGCTAATATATTATTAATATCTGTAAAAAAAAACATATAAAGTCCTAATTTGGTCAGTAGTGTCGTATAACACCACATGTTGATTATGTGGGCTACATAATTATTCAACATTCCAATATTTCTTTACAGAAATTTGTAAAATCTAAACAGAATTTTGAGACTTAATTAGTTTGTCTTGTGCATTATTGATATTGACAATTCCGTTTTCTACAACAACTCAACTCAAATCAAAGAACAACATGTCTTTAATGTCTAGAAATGCATATTCTTTTGTTGTGCTCATTACCTCTATAGCTCTTGTGATGAAGGGAATCTGTGTTCCTGAGTTCAGATCCTGGTTGATGATAAGTCTGCGGGCCCACTGACCAGCCCGCACCACACCGCTGCCCTGGATCAGCACCAATAGCTTCGATGGGTTGGACAGGGCATCGTCGGTGAGATAGATGAAACTCGTGGGCTCATCTTCTGTTGCATCTACCTAATACACATACATAAGGACAGATCTGTAAATGTCACTTACCGCAACTGATTTCTCTAAATAGGCAAGAAATTGGGGAAACTGTAAAAAAGAAACTAATAATACTGCAGTGTTTAGAGGCCTAAATAAAAAAATAAATATAAATATAAATATATATATATATATATATAAATATAAATATATATAATATATAAATATATATAAATATATATATAAATATAATATATAAATATAAATATATATAATATATAATATATATATATATATATATATATATATATATATATATATATATATATATATATATATATATATTATTAAGCCCTAAGTTGGTTCTATTAACAACCTAAACTTTTTTAAGGATATCCAAATACAATATTGTTATTGTTAAAGTAGAATTCAACAGTTATTGGGCATTGTATGTTTCTGTAATGACGTGCAGCTCTATTACTCACTCAGTGATAGAATTGCAAGTCAATTTTGTCCACAGCCCATGCATATGTGTATGCCTGGAAGAATCTCTGTAGACCGTCTTCAAAAAAAGCCATGGGTGGCAGCTGAAGGAACTTAATCCAAGAAGACAAAACGAGGCGAGAGGGGGAGAAAATCTTAATTCTTTTGTGCTCCCTCATTCCCTTTTTCTATACTTGGTTGTGGTTAATCTTCTTAAAATCTACGGTCACAAGTTCAATGCCACGCAGGTGGACAGACCTACCGCCAACACACAATTGCACTCACAAACCATATACCGGCAGGCGGGTGGGCATCAGAAAAGCAGAACAGAGCAATTTTCCAGAGGAATAATGAGATAAATAGGGCAGGCAGATAAACCAGTAAAAGTGTATGGGGGCTAATGAAAGGCGCTGTGTCTCTGGCTTGGTGATTTATGGACACTGTTAGCGCAGGAGCTGCTATGCACTAAACACCAGCTCTACCTAACATCCCTATAAACGCAGCCTGAAAAATGATCACAAGATTTATAAACACGGAAAAAAGCTGGGATAGAGAGGTAAAAGAGGGGAGCAAAAAGAGACAAACATGCTTACAACAACAAATGAAAGGGATCAAGTGGGTGCTCTGAGGCTGGATAAGCTAGGCAAAGAATAACTCACTGATACTATAGTAGAAAAGTCTCCTTCACTACCATTGAATGCAAAACAGATTAAGCATCAGCATGCAGCAGCTCAGGCTCTTTGAAATGACGCGTCATAATACAGTTAATTTGTTGAAGAGACACTTTTGCACAAAGAATGTGGGCAGAAGATGGCAAGGAAAGAATTAAGAGACACTCAGTAAGACAGTAAGAGAAAGACAAAGACTGATAAAGAAGAGGAAAGCTGACTCCAAGCAGTTCCTTTGTGTATTTGTTTAAACAGGACACATCACAATCACAGCGGAAGCCTTGGCATTTATGTCAATTTTCATTTTTAATACTCCTTTTAATCTTCAAGAGGATAAATCAAAGAAGGAAATGTCCTTTTGGGTACTTACAGGCAGGAATACTTTAGTCATGTTGCACCTTGTCTCCAACAGCTCATAAACATACTGAGTGATGATCTGTGGGGAAACACACACACAAAAAACAATTACTAATTTTAATACTGATGAGGAATCAGATAAAAAAAATAACAATTCAGCAATGTGTCTGTTTATACAATAATAGAAGTACAATGTCAGCTCCTCTCTTGAAATACAGAAAATACACTGATTAGGCAAGTAAATAACACAGATTATCTCTTCATCATGGCACCTGTTAGTGGGTTGGATACATTAGGCAGCAAGTGAACATTTTGTCAAGAGTAAGAAATTGAAAAAGTTTCACAAGTTAGAGCCATATCATAATGGCAAGATGACAGGGTCAGAGCATGCAGCTCTTATGGAGTGTCCCTGGTCTGCAATGGTCAGTATCTATCAAAAGTTGTCGCAGAAAGGGGCAGAGGTGAACTGAAGACAGGTGATGCACGTGAGGAGTGTAAGCTGGCCTGTAAGGTCTGATCTAACAAACAAGCTACTGTAGCTCAAACTGTATTAGAAGGTAATGCTGGTTTTGATAAAAAATGTCAGCATAAGAGTCCATCACAGTTTGACTATGGTGCTGCATATGAGACGGGTGGCCATAACACAAATTATTATAATCACCAAAATTATGCCGGTGGTCATAATGTTATGCTTGATTGGTGTATAATATTCTTAGTCCCTCTTATCCACTGGTTTGAGCATATTTAAGGACGAGCTACTAGAAAGGCCAGCATCATACTTTTTTGTATGTGTGGGGAATCACAGTGTGAGCAAGAGAGTTGAGGTTGCAAGTGCCAGAAGAGGAAATCTCCTGTACAGACACCAGGGCTGATGTAAGTTATGTTTATCCCCCCAGCCAAAGCACTAAAGAACCTTGTATACCGAGTCATTCCAACCCCAGGCCAAACCTTTCATGGTTCGATGACATTAACAACTTTCCTTTCCATTTTCCTATTTTTTCCCTTTCCCATTTTTTCTGTATAGGTGTAGCTTAGTTGAGAACAGAGGATTGAGTACAGAGAACTCATTTTGCTCTTCACCAAAGTTAATGGATGGATTATATTAAACAGTGCTGCAGTGTTTATTGGCCAGTATGTCAGGGCAGATTCTGTGTAACCTACTTGTAAAGTCCCAGCTGGGTTAGCAACATCCGTCTAAACAAGAAAACTTCAGTTGCTACCAAGCATGACACGGTACTGGTCACACTACTCAGCCAAAGCCTGAATCACTATGCGTGCACGTCCAAAACAAAACTGACATCCATGCAGGGGAGACTCAGAATTCATTCATTCATTCATCTTTTTCTGCTTATTCCTGTTAGAGGTTACAGGTGACTGGGAACCTATCCTAGCAACTACCTGTATATGGGCCATAGGTGAGGTACACCCTCAGCAGTGACCAAAGCTGACACAGAGGCATACACTGACAGACAACCATTCACTCTCACATTAATCACTAAGGTCAATTCAGAATCACCAACACATGCACGTCTTTGGACAGTTGGAGGAAGCCAGAGTACTCAAAGAGAACCCATTCTAAAATGTTTTTCTAATACTGTATCATGAAGCCTTAAATAACACCAACAGAGATGCATTACCCTATGATAGCCAATCAAAGTCTAGCACAATGAGCAAAGTGGGTCAATTCTATCATGTGACCCTGTGCCAGGAGGGCTAAAGGAGCTTGAATAAATCTTCACCTCACCTAAACCCAAGCAGCATGGCTGATTAAAAAAATGTTTGGTCTGACAAAGACTAAGTTGGTTCCAAGCTTTGGTATTGTAGTGTTTAATGATATCAAGAAGCCTCAAAGGAAATGTATTTTGCACTATGATATTTGTTCTCTGCCTCAGGTGGCTGGGGGGGGATGCAATAGTCATATATTATAATATAAACTATACTGTAAATGCATACATTTAATGAATTAATTACTTTTTTCAGGTGACAGACTTGAGGGTTAGACCAAAATATGTCAGTACAATTATGTATTTGTATTATACAGTGAAATATTTCAGGACAGGCACATTACTCACAAACTGATTCATATACAAACATGCATCAAGCCACAATCCTGCTGTGTGAGACCCCATGGACCAGATCTCAGAAGCTGATCAATGCTTACCTGGAAATTCCAGACTCACCGCTGTACCAGCGGATGATTTCTAGCGCGGAGCAAATGGGCAGCGGAGTTAGCCAATCAGAAAATGGCGGACGTGACGTTAACAAAGCGACAAGAAAGTAAGCAACGCGAAAACATTTTTTTTTTTAAATAAAGGCTTCTAGTGCTGCAAGCTGCTGTGGTTTAAAACGGAATTTACTGCTGAATGAAACAAACTCGGCTCCTCAGTGCGCCACCTTGATTGTTGTTGTTGCGGACGCTGCTCGCGAAGAACACGTGACTTAAATAAGCGAATCAAAATGCACGGTACGGTTGGGATTTGAGGAAACCACTGCGGACGGCGTGGTGACCAGACTGATATTTCTCTGTAGAATAATACAGAAACATATCAGTCTGGATTTTCCAGGCAAGATCAATGCAGCAAGAAAAGTCTCTTTGTCACCTAATTACCTGTGTGTTATTAGGGCTTAATGAAATGCCAGCAGGAAGCAACACTTTCATTGTCAACAATAGAGGCTCAAAGCATGAAAAGACACTCACTAAAACAACTTTTCAACTTAAAATGTTATATGATAAAATTAAATCCAATCCATTTCTCAGAAAAACAACTAGTCTTAGCTTACATTCTTAATAATCTCAGGCTCAGAGCATTTTCAGACTAAAAGGACAAAAACATGCACGCCCAGAAAACAACACATTTATCAATATTCAGTAATCAGGTTCAGGTAACTTTATTTATACCTGTAGGTAGAATTGGTTTGCAATTGGAGTTCAGGCTTCCAGACACTCTCAAACTCCCGGCCGCTGTGGGCGCATGCGCCTCAATCATAATTGAGGCGCATGCCTCAGTTATTTTTAACATGAATGAATGAAAGTTTGTTGTCACATGCACAGGTACAGAAATACAAAGTACAGCGAAATTGTGTTTGGAGCAAGCCTCCGGGACGCAGCTCAAAAACTGTGAGCACCACTACACGCTCTCCAGAAAGTTAAATGCAGTTTTACATCACAGCAGATAATCATTGGTATGGGTACTCCAGACTCTGGACCTGTCCATCACACACTGTAGCTGGAGGGTTTGGCGCCTGTGACCTCCCGCATCAAGGATGGGAGAATGTACGACTTGACTAACAGGTAGCCTTAATTAAGAGTACAGCCAATGTTAGATTAAATTCTAGCTTTTAAGCCAAGCTCTCCCTTTCATTCACACGAGTAGCAAAATAGTGTATATGTGTTTAATCTCTTTGAATATAGGATCTGCTTGTCCTGAACTAAATGACATCTTAGTCTCTAAAAGTTTCACTTGTAATCATTAAAGAATACTCTTTACAACAACACTACAGTAGGGTAGAATATTTAATGATTACGCTTTTGCTAAGAGCGATCTATATGACCCTGTACTTGACCATGTGGCACTGGGCTGATCTTTATGTCAGTGTATTGTGAGTCAAGGAAGCACTGCAGTGATGAAGCAAAATGGGCAGGATCAGGGAGGAAGGAAAGGACTAAAATCAGGGCTGGGGAGAGAGGACAGAAGAAGAGAAGTTGGTTGAAGTTGATGACGTTGAGAAAAACAGTGCAGTGAGTGGCCTTCATAAGCTTTATCTAGGTGTGCTATGACATCACAGCAAACCTCAGATCTTCAATGGAAAATAAAGGCCAACATCTATAAGAACATTGTGGTTCGAATGTGATTTCTCCTTCAAACATTGTACTCAAAGACAGAAGTCAAAGTCGCACAAGGAATTTCTTCAGGGAAAAAAAAAAAAAACGCAAACAAATGTATTAATTAATAAAAAAAAAAAGAAATAATTGTCAAGTGACAGCACACATTTGTCTCCATTAAACTTACTGCTTTTAAAATGAGTTCAGAAAAGTGTATATTTTATGTTTATGCATTTTTTTTAGGTTAATAATGTCTTAGACTGCAGTATACCATGTAGACAGTGTGTGCACATAACTAACACACATACACCTCTTGTCTCACAAGTCCAGGACCCTCTCCAAAAGCCACTTAACTATAAAAAACAGAGGGCAAGAAGAGGCTTCAAAAGCTGTTTATATAATGAGAGTAAAAGAGCGGCTCTATGCCATATCACTGACTGCACCCAGAAAAGCATTCCTTCTTCTCCAGAGAATAGAAAAGGGAAAGAAAAGGAAAAGAAAATCCCCTCAAACAATACACAACAACAGCAGCAACAACAGCAAAGCACACTCCGAGGCTGGATAAAATGAAGTGCATGAGGCAATAGAAAGGTTGTTTATTTTAAGTCAGCCTTATGTACCAACGGAAAGTAGTATCAAAATAGGCCCTATTGTTGTGAATTTATGATCTGTCAGTTCAAGTGAGAAACAAAGAGAAAGAGAGAGACTGGTGTATTTCCCATGAGGTCTCTGTCATTCTTGTGTCAGAGGAAAGAGGCTCCCCAGGGGAAGACTAAGTTCTCAGGCACAGACTGACAGATGGATAGACTGTTTACATTTGGCGTAGATTTGGCTGATACCTGTTCCACCCTCCTCTTACCTTAATAGCAAAAGCATTGACCTCCCTAGATATTAAAATTTTCAGAGGACTAATTTCAGAATGGTACTGTTTGCTACATTGTACACCAACACTAGCAATGTACAGTATAGAAGCTAGAGGACCTTAACATTTCAACTCACTCAACTAATTCATCCAGTGTCTCATCAACTATACTCCACCTCACTCTCTAGTCACTCCCCTCAAACATTTTTGTCTGACTATGTCTGTTTCTCCTTCTCTGCAAAGGAAAGCTGAAGCATCATTGATGAAGTGTTTTGGGAATGGAGACATGATAGAAGTCACTGAATCAGTTCAGACAGCTGTCATTTACAGTCACACTTTAAAGACATCCTATTAAATTCCAACAACATGCTCTGTGACTGGTATAGGCCCTCCAGATAGTTCGAGGCTATTGATTCTACAATATCTTGACTTCTCCATATAATCACACTTTACTTCAGAAAAAAAAACAAAAAAAAAAAACAATCCTGGTAAATTGAATACTGTATAATTTCAAATCATCTAACTAAACTAAGCCAAACCAAGACATTTGTTTGTGCTGCCCTGCTCCTTTCACTGTTTTAAACACAAAGAGCAAACTGAAACTGCTATAAAGTAACTGTAAATGAACTGTTAATGGCACACTGTGCACTCCAGAAAAGAACAAAGAAAATCCTGAAAGTGGTTTGCTAGACAAAAGCCAAAAAAGCATGGTCACTGCAGTCCTGTGTATTACTGTCTCATCAATGCACAATTATTTTATAATGAAAGCATCATCAAGTCTAAATGCTTGATCTGCTAACTTATCATTGTCAAAGACAGCTACAGTGGGATACATAAAAATTAGAGTGTTTATTATGTAACATAGTGTAGCCAGGGACAGTAAGCAACACAGATGAGTGAATCATTTGGAAATGCGTAATGTCAAGTCCTGCCCACATACAGTACTGATTAGAATAGCATAGAAAATAGCAGCTTGAAGAAATGCTCTTATTCTTAGCTTAAAATCCAGAACACACATTTACTGAAATGTAAAAGGACTAAAAAACGGATAAAGAGAGAGCGAATGCCTCAGACTGAGAAAGACAGAGAGAAAAAGAGAGCTTTCTAATGCAGCCATCTGGCTAGCTTTACATCATTATAATATTCTGATTCTGTGTGTGTGTTTGTGTGTGTGTGTCTGTATGCACTGCATGTGTGTGTGTGTGTGTGTGTGTGTGTGTGTGTGTGTGTGTGTGTGTGTGTGTGTGTGTGTGTGTGTGTGTGTGTGTGTGTGTGTGTGTGTTGAAAAATTTGTGAGTGCCTTCCATTCCACAGATGCAGGCAGAGCAGTGAAGAATCCTCATTTATTAACAGCTTAATAGAGCTCCATCTGGGCTAAACCCTATGCTTCCCTGCTATCACACACATTCATCAGTGAATCACAGAAATCACAGGAATTAGGCCACACATGACACCTGCACAGGCAGGGGTGACCCTGCTGCTCTGTACACTTTGCTTGTACTGGATTACACATGTAAATCTATCAGCATCACATGCTACTGACCTTAGATATAAAAAACCTAATCTTTTATCGTCTATGTAATTTTGTCCCAGACTAACTTTGACTAAGACTTGACTAACTTTATCTTTATATTTTTACTAGATGAGATAAAGTGAGAAAAAAATAGTACTGCATTATATACAATGTTAACTGCACTTTTGAATTGTTCACCTGGAAAAAAAAGGGAACAGCAAACAAGTTACTCCACTTTCAAATATAGTTTATAATAAAAATAAGACATAATAGTGTTCACAGGGAATACTTTTAGGAAGACTGTTTGTGTATTTCTCTATATTTATTATTTACATTTATAAGGTAAAATATGTTGCAAACATATTTTGTCCTACATGTGAAATAAAGAGATATGATTCACTACAGTGAACTCAGATTTTGTTCGCATCTATTTCTATTTGGTTGGAGGCCATCACACCAACATCCTCCTCTCCCTCATTCTATCTGTCTCTCCATTCAGACGAGGCTGAAGTGCAAATTGGACATCTGGTGCTGTGATGTGTCTGACAATACAGCCTTTCCCCAGCCCCCTATCAGACATACACAACCATAAACATCCACGGACACACATCAAGTCCACCAAGATACTGTATAGTAGAGCCATGAAAAAAATGAAGACTGGCAAAATGGTAAAAGGTGATGAAAGCTATGGATGCTGCTGTGTAATCTACCTCCTAGATGCAACAACTAATTCTTAAAGCCCATGGACAGCGTTAAAGGGCCCATACTATGATTTTTTGCCAGATTTTTAAAATAAATTTGGACATATTTGCATCAACATTTTACATTTTAGAAACTTAATAGTAATGTACATATATTGCAAACATCTTCTTTTTGGGAGCTATTAGTTTCACTTTGCAGAAAACATTTGGATAAGGTGCCTGTTGCTTTAAGGCCCTGCTGGTCTTGTTCACTCTGCCAGTAGCTCTGTGCTCTTTGCAAACACCGAAGTTTATATCAGCTCTGCTGGAGTGAAGGACTGCAGGACTGCCTCTTGATCTCCTTTTTAGTTCACATGTGAATAAAGTTTGGCATTGAGTTAAAAAATGAGAGGAGAATCTCAGAGTGCTACTTAGCACAGCTATGCTAACAGATAGGTAAATGGGCTGACTGCCTTGTAGTGGCTGCGCATACACCGATGATAGTGTATGTGCTTTAGGAATGCACAAGAACACTTCCTGGAGAAACAAGCATTGGCAGCTCTTGAGAAGTGCAGCGCCTCAGCATACAGAATTACTCAAACATGCGTGAATAAAATAAAATACATCTCCAAGTAGGTTTTTGATGTGGAAACAACAATATGATGTAAAAACCTCAGAAAAGTGTATTTACCAGGGGACAATTTTGGACATACAGTTCTAGAACTTTGTGTCAATTAATAAAAGAACATATTTTGTCAGAATAATAAAATCATGTTATGTGTTTTCTTTTTGCTTCCTAGATGTGCCATTAATTACAGGAAGGATACAATTAGCACACAAATTACTTGAAGATGATAGTTTCATTCAAAATGTTTGGCCTCTTGGATGTCTAAGTTTGTTTTGTTTTTTTCTGTCTGTTCCTTCAGTACTTTTGTATTTCTTTTTCTAAATGTTTAGTTCTCGAACCTTTTTAGATGTTGGCAGATAGAGCCTAAGCTGCAAAAAGAAAAGCGCAAAAAGCCTTTACACAAGGCTGTTCTCAAAGGAGCTCCTGTATACCTTCATTAGAAATAATAAAACACCCAGGTAATCCCACAAACGGATGCATCACTTTGCTTTGAACTTCAAAGAATAAGCATAACAATTAAAAGTTACATAGTGAGTTGTGGATGCAAATAAAAGAGAAACAAAAAATGATTACAAAGAACATTTGTCTCATTATCTTAATGCATACTGTGTATGCTAATATGACAGGGAATGTATTGTAAAAGAGTGGAGTGATTCCTAAAGTTTAGATAAATATTAAACTTGATTGATTATAAAGTGTTTATGTAGTTGTATGAATGTGTTTTAAAAATGTTATAAATACTAAACAAACACCCACTTGGTTTTACTTACACACCCATGACAAGTCAATGATAAAATGAAACACTGTATCATTTTGTGCTTTTCTTGGCGCTGTGACCTTTAAAACATCTCTAACCCTTTCTGACTTTAATCTGACACAAGGCTAGCTCCCTAGGACACATCTATAATTATATACATTACATGTATAAAGATGTAAGCGCAAAAAGAGTGAAATATTCATGTGTTACAAAGCTAACTTATTATTTCTGTTTAGCAGATACATGTACCTCTCCTAGGGCTTCATATCGTTTTTGGTTCCAGCGGTGGAGATCCTCTCTGGCATTGAATACAAAAGGGTCACCAGTTTTGATATGTCTTAGCTGACCATCTGTGGAGAAGAGATGATTTTAGAGATACTACATGTACCCACATCACCTAAGAACATCACATGACCCAAGTCAGCTGTCTTGAGGTCCCCTCCAGAACTACATCCTGTACAATACATCCTGTTTGCAAATATATCTGCCAATTACATTTACAATTTATTTTTTATGATGACTTAATTTTTAGAGATGGTTTTACAATTTTATGAAAACAAAAGCAGGAAGGGTAGCTATGCTGATGTTGTGGACCGCAATAACATAAAATTGGGTAGTGAAGCTTCTGTTTATGAGGACTTTTTGGTTTTATGTTTTTTTATTTTTATGACTCATTTCTTGTGCCTTAGACCTATCTCTGATACAGGTAGATATAGATACAGGGTGTGTGGATAAAAACAGTCATGGCTCCAAATACCTTTTGGGTAGTCTCTGGCATACCAGAATGAGACAGCTGATATAGCAAAAATCAGTTTCTCTTTTTTGCCTATATAAAAGCCTCTTTAACACTGTCTGATATGTCTATCCATCTTGCCCTTTTCCTCTCTGTTCTGGCCGAGTAGATGTACTTCCACCTGAAACTGACACATTTACCCATAAAAAGGGAGTCTAGTATCTACTGTAGTAGCTCCTTTTCTTTGGAAAATCCAGTTACTGTAACTAGCATAGCACATTACATTGAGCAAGAAAGATCAGGGGGCAAAGAAGCAAATGAGGTCATTAAAAAGCTGTGCTACTGGAAGTTGTTTCTGGTGAGTTGACACTGTTGCAATTCACAAAATTGTCTAAGAGAAAAAAATGAACTCTTAGCAACCACGATTCAGTGTAATTGAATAACAACCTTTGTGTAGGACAGAATGCTTGGTTTATATCTTAACAATGAGTCTATCTATCCTACAGTTGACAATGCAACACAATAAAACTCTAAGCAGTGTTAAATTCAATTCTGACCTTTTCTAACTGCAGAACCTCAAAGACTCACAAAAGGTGTGCATACTTTACCCAGATAGCACTGGGGGTCTTATAATATCTCAATTAATTCACAACCTAAACCTTTTCTGCGAAGTAAATTCTTCATCATCTTGTGAATTTTCACAAATTTCACTCCTAAATCAAGGCAAAAATCTAACTTAACTATGTATTGCCTCACTTGTTATGGTTAGGTGTCAGATAACTTGTAAATCTGAGCATGTTTGTTACAAAGTTGCATTTAAAAGCAGACTTGTGCCTAAGAGGAAACACAGGAGATGGGCATAAAGTTAGAGTAAAGCAGTGTGCACAAAAGTACCTTGAAGAAAATCAATTATGCATTCATCGTGGGGTGATGATCTAAACACTAGTGCCTAAGAGGAGGAAGAGAGGAGCTATAAATGAAATCTAACAGAGAGTCTAACCATGTGTATGTGTGTGGGATGGGGGGAGGGTTGGGGGTGATCAGCTTCATTGCCTCCCCCAACGCATCCTCTCAGAGGAATAACGTTTTCCCAACTTTTCTTCTCCTTTTCAGTCATAATTAGCATTCTGTTCTCAATTTGGCCGCTTAATTAGGTGTACATAACCTTGGATTTCCAGTAATGGAAAACCGGAGGGCTAGTGAGATGAAGCCATCATCTTCAGTGATTAAGATACCTGCAAACTATTGTACACAGCCTCGTCTGTATTCACATCATTACATGGTCAAATTAACATTTTTGTTCCACCTGTCTCAGGCAAAGGTAGCCTGGGTATAGCTAAAGAAATGCCTGCTAGCCAGAGTGACTGTGAATCGACATACTAGAGACACTGCCTGAGGGCTATCGTGGCTTTAATAGAAAAGATACCCTTCAAAAACAAGTCTGAGAGTAAACTGGCAAGACATACTGATAGTCGGATAGTTGGATATGTCTTTTTATTTGTGAGCTCAGTGGGATGAGTGTGTGGGTTTTTATTTGGGAGATTTTGAGAGGATAGGGCCAGTAAAAAATGCAAGAAAGATGGTAAAAAAGTGGGTGGTTGCAGAGTTTTGAATGTGTTCCAGCTGCATGGGAGAGTGAGCTGTGACTAGGTGAGGCAGGGAAAGTGGTTGGTGGCACACTGATGGGTGAGGGGGGTAAGTCTCTGGTGTCTCTGTTTTTAGGCACAGCGAGGTTATGCAAATACTACGTCAGGCGAAGGGCAAGGCTGAGTAGGTTACTGACGGGCCGTAGAGTACACAACATGTCCCCCACTCAGCCAGCCAGACAGCCAGCAGAGACACTGACAGAGAACAGAGGGAGTGAGAGAGCGGGGAAAACAACTAAAGGGGAATATTAAAAGCCAGAAGAACCTTCATCACAAGAGTTTCACTGCCTAGTCTGATTATGGAAATATTACTGGAAATAATAGCAATATACTAAAGATGTCTTTTGATTAGTATGTCCCACACAGAGAAAAGTCACGTAAATGGACTAATATTTGAGGCTTGTGACTCGACTCGAGCTTAAGCCTCAATGATTCAACTCCGACTGGAGTCATTGTTTTGAGACTCTGACTCATCTCTTCTAACATACACACTACTTGTGACTTGACTCGAGGAGTTAGGCTTGTGAACAATAACTTGGACTTGGACTGTTGAACTGATATGGACTGGACTAAAACTCAACTCTTTCAGCTTTTTTAAGTCGTACTCAAATGGCACCTCATCTAAGGATGACTTGACTTGGGAAGTCACACACTTAACACTCAACTAAAACTTGACTCGGATCTGAACACTGAAGACTTTTGGTCTTACTTGGACTCTGGTCCAAACTAGTGGCTTGACTATAACACTATTTTGCAGTTTCAATGTTAATTTCATGTTAACTTCCAGTCCATTGCAAATGTTATACAGTAGTATAATACCACTGATCAGTGGCTCCCAAAAGGTGGGTCTGGACACAAATATAAGTTTAGGGGTGGTTAAATATAGTTTAATGTTCAGCATAATTAAAATTCAAGTTATTTTAATTACATTAAATTGTGAAAGTCATATTGAAATATATGTGCCTCAACTGTTGTAAAATAATCAAGAAAATGAACTGCTAAATTGGGTCACAAATCATAAAGGATAAAAATGTGCTCCACAATAAATAACATTTTTAAAATCTACTGTATATTGTATTTGAAGGCTTACTTTCATTGAAGGCATATTCAAACTCCTCCAGTGTTTTGGGGAAAGTAAAAGGTGGTTCATCTTTTTTCATTAGCTCATCCAAGTCTATTCTTGAAAGCAAATCTAAGAAGAAAAACATTAAAAAAAAACATTTTTAACTATTTAAACTATTTAGTATTTATATGTAATAGGCTAACTAGCCATGTAATAAGTCATGTCATCGACACATCAACCTTTTTAGCAACTGATCAACAAAAATCATGTAAACAGTATAAAATTACATACAGTTTTTTTTTTTTTTTGTTTTTTTGTTTTTGTTTTTTAAGTAAAGTATTGGTCTGGTCTAAAAAAACAAGTATCCATGAACATACAACAACAAAAACATGTTTGCCACTGTAACTATTCGTGTCTCTTGAGCACCACTTTTCTTCATTGTTTTATTTACCTTTGAGTGCTGTAGTTTTCTCCCTTTCCTCCTGGGAGACTACCTGGGCCATAGTAATCCAGAGTATCAGGGCTGAAGCACAGCACAGATGAAGGAGCATGGATCCTTAGGCCTTCTGAAATATGCCATGTCAATATAAAAACAGAAATCACACACACACAGAGTTGTTGGTGTAGCTAATAACATCTGAACCACTGCACAGTAATGTGTGCTGAGTAACGTTCGTTCATATGTGTGAACTACAGGTTAAAGGTTTCAAACGACGATTTTGTCCAACAACACTGCTTCATATTACAATTAGCACACCTAAACAATTATATATTGATACTAAATTTGCCTAATGTGCTAATGTGAAAAATGCAGCTTTGCAGACGTGCTACAAAGTTAACCAGCTATACAAATGGTAGTCTACTTCTTACCGAAACCACTTCCTGATAGCAGATTATCATATATTATTCGCAAAACATACTCAACTATTTCACAAGTAGAATATGTTAAAGTGTTTTGAAACTGCACAGTGTGGGCAGTGGCTCTATGGGAAGATGATACTATAACAAGAAAGAGCTAAATATGTTTCAAAAGCGTTTATTTGCCCTAAAATTGTTTGAACGAGAGCTCGCAGAGGGAAAAAGCAAATACATGCATGCCTTTAGTTTGACTCACGAACCATCAGTGCAAGCGACTATCCATTCGCGGCTGCTTCCTTGATTTTTTTTTTTTTTAAACAGGAAGGACTCTGGGCGAAGCGGCGCGTGGAGAAGTGAAGCTTCCGGGTTACCGGGGCAACGGGGTAGAAGAGATATTTAAAGAGACAGCACCCGCCGCTGTTCCAGTATCCACACAGATGTTTCTCTCGCAGAAGGTATTGTTATCATAATAATGGTTTTATCAGTGTCATAATGCAATTAAATTGAACAAATAATAATATAGATTTTTTATCATTTTGCTTATTTTAAATATATGTGTATGGGTTAGCACTCTTTTGGGGAAAATTGCCTTTTAATAATATGATATGTTTTTATGTTGTACTTTACATATAGTGTGCTAGTTAAAGGTACTGTAAGCACCAGGCGCTCATACTGGTTTGAAAATGGTACTTAAGTCTAAATCAAAACAATGGTCTGTGGGTTGCCATGTCTTTCCAGGATCGGCAATGCAATTAAAAAAAAAAAAAAAACTGTACCATTGTTATTAGTAAAACTAATATTTGACTTAAACATGTTTACCTCATATTTGAGGACACGTGGGCAATTTTTATGAAATATAAAAAATATATACTGCTCATAGCACCTTTAAACTCAAGTAAGATGCCCTACTTATAGACAGTTACCAGTTGAAGGAGGCTCTCTGGGGAGCTGAGCTACCCCGTTTCCTCAAGCACAGCACCAAAAGGAGACCTATAAAGAAGACATGACATCCTTGTGGCACTGACATTTGGTTGTCCTAGACAAATATTTAGACCTTGACCAAGACATAAAATAAAATAATTTCAGGTTATTTTCATCTAAAAGTTTGTTTAAGGAAACAAATATTAATATAACTTTTAAAATCCTGCTTATGTCAAATGTTTTCCTATATCAACAAAGCAGGCTTCTTTTTCTTCTTTTCTGCAGCTCTTCAGCAGAGGAATAAGGGATATTAATTAAAATGGAAATGTAAGTCAAGAAGCTATTGCTGTTTATGCTGTATGTCATTATTACCTCTGGGATTCAAAATGTTTATGTCAGCTTAATAGCCCCCATTGAGCTCTACTCAACACATTTTTTATTACTTTATTTTTTATTATTTTCTTGTATTAACTATAAGCTTTCTGAAGGATTTCTCCTAAATTTATCACAGTACAACAGTAATACAGGGCATCCATAAAGTCTCTTTACAATTAAAAAAATATATTACAAAGGCAATTGATGAGATATCTTAATCAGATTTGTTCTATGTACTCAGTGGTTATCAAAGCTTTTAATCACATATATACTGCTGCCAGACATTTACAGCTACCTTGCTCAACAGTGCACAAAGTCCTGAACAAGAACTTGCAAGTCTACACTTACAAAGTGCAACTCTTACACCCTGCACTTGAGCCAAATGATAAACCAAGACAAAAAGAGTGTGCAGTTAACATACTGGAATGAATTTCTAAGGATAAAATATTCCTCACCTGGGTTTGTTTTAGTGATGAGGCAACCTTTCATGTTTAAGGGAAACGCGCATAATGTGAGAATCTGGGATCAGAACACCCCCATGTGACTCGGAAACTTCATTGAGATCGTCCAAAGGTGAATGTGTGCTGTGGGATCATTGTAGGACCATTGATGAGGCTATGCTTCAGCGAACATGGCAAAAAATCCAGTACTGTCTTGATGCATTTTGTGCAACTAATGGTGCCCATATAGAGGTGTATTAAATGAGGCAAAAAAAAAAAACTTCAGTATCTGCTCCTCATTTTATAATCATTTCCACATATTTGTCTGTTCATTTGCTTTTGTAATATTTTTTTTTAAATTGTAAAGAGACTTTATGGACACCCTGTAAAACGCCTTACATCTATATATTTTTGTATCCTCTTTTGTATCTTGTTAGTGTGAAGGATAACAGAATCAAAGCCAAAATAGCATTAAAAATAAATGGATGCTACAGAACTTTGTGGGCTATATATGTATCTGTGTTGATGAAAAGAGGAAAATCGAATACAATTGTGAATTGCTGATAATGTATGCATTACAATAGAATAAAAGTACATCAGAAATCATCATACATTACAGAAAAACCAGGAATCACATAAAATGATACCCCATTAGATCATAATCATAAAGTAACAATACGTTTTTATTTTCATTTTAAATTCTATCTTCAACTTATAAATAACAAAATTTGCTCATACTACAAAAATATACAATAGTAATTGTAATCAACATTAAATAAATGCTTTGTATAAAACCGATTTTACAAGGGCCAATTTTTAAGATGCACTATAATCAAAACACAAACCTCATTTTTTCCAAACATAATATCTGATATTCTCTTTCAGGAAGTATGCTGACGGCAGTATCTTTACAGTTGCTGTCTCTAGTCTAGAAACTTCAACTACCTCCAATGATCACACAGTCCCATCTTGTCCCAGGCAAACAAATCCAGGCTCACCATTTCCCAGAACCGATTTCAGGAGATGTGCTCCAAAAAGATGAGATGTGTTTGATGCAGTGAGTTTGTCTGTGGCTTGTGCACAAAGAAGGAGGCGACGTCTCCATCATTTTTTGTTTTTGTTTCAGAATTTCTCTTTCTACACACACCAACTTGCGTCATGCAAACCAAATGGCACACACTGACAAAATTGCTATCCTGTGAGCTGCATCTTGGTATTAAAAGCAAACATTTACAACATAATAAAAATTCTAGCAGCATGAACAGTTATTGGGCAGTGCTTTTATCGACTGGTTGTGTTTCCCCCTGGGCCTCTTCTGCCAGTCCCTCATCAGCTTCTGGAGGATCCTGTTGTCCCAAACTACTGCTGTAAACAAAATAGACTTTCTGAAGATCTTCTACCATAGCTCTCTCGTCATCCTCCAACTCGGCATTATCTCGCATCTCCCACCTGGAAAACACAAGGAAAAATATAGAATGGCTTTAAGTATTAATACTAAGAAACATGTTATATGAAAGGGAAGCAGATCCACCGGTCTCCCACCAACTGTTTATCAACAGCATACTAATTTTATATTGGAATGCACAGTATGTCTCTGTTTATATACAATATTTCACACTTAACAGGTTTACAACACAGTGTGGTTTGGAGTGTGAGGAACACTGTGTTCAACGTATATTGAAAAACTGGAGCTCTCTAATAGACTTTTACACTGAAGTTCTCAAGTTATCGCCTCTTTTTTCACTCATGCTGTGCAGGTCAGATTTACACCATTCCACACTGCTGTGATACACTCTGCAGCTCACACAGTTACACTCGGTTATAAACTTCTGAATAACCTGAGGCATATTCTTTAGTTTCCTGATAGACCGTTGGCTTGCAAAATGATGATACTGTATAACATTTGTGAAATGCGAGAATCACTGATGCATTGATTTGAGGTTTCTACAGTATACCTGAACAATTTGGGGGAAAAAATCAAATTATGGAAACACTTTAGAATAACTCACCAAAGCATTAATAAAGATGTAATTAAAAATATTTTACTGAATAAATAGTTCAGAGATACTGAATTACCACAAATGTTTATAATTTTGCATAGTGTATAGAGTGTATTACTCGAGATTTAAACATTAATAACAATGTTTATAACTCAACAGTGTTTACTAATGTTGAAGTAATGCTTTGTAAATAATCAATTGCTTACTATCCTTAACTAATACTTAACTAATGCTTCATAGTGTGAGCTATTCTAAAGTGTTATCCAGATCGCTATGTTTTGAAAACAACAATGCAATTGTCATTTTATTATGAAATTAGTTGGCAATGAATATGACCAATACAATATTTGCATAGATAAATAAAATGTTTAGTGTAGGACAGACCTAGAAATTTGATGTTACATTCATATTTAACCATTAAAATGTCTGTACTATAGTAATTCAAGAGGTCACACGCCAGTGTACTCCTCATACCGGTTCCAGGCCCATACAAATGGAGAGCCAAATTAATATGCAAATTACTGAATGCTATAAAGCAGATGATCGGCTGTGCGAAACCCTGAAGCAAAAATCCTGAAGGAAAGAAGAAATTACTTGATGACCATAAAGCCTTATAAACGTGTCCTAATAAATGTGAAAACAAAGAACTAACAAATCAATCAAAACCTCTGTGTATCAATAAATCAAAACCTTTGTATTTAAACAATAATAAAAAAATAGATAAAAAACAAGTGATATGTAGTAAGTGCACTCTATGAACACACTGAAGTTTACTAGGTCATATATATTCATACTGAAAGACTGTATATGTACAAAGACATCAAGGGTTGTAATTCACTCACAGAATTTCAATGAAATCCTTCAACAAGTGACGATGGTCATATCTATGTAGAACCAGATGAAGGGAGTCTTTGAGCAACTACGTCCCTTTTCTTCCAAAGGAGAATTATATCACTTTAACTGTAGTGCAAATGATTGCATTTTTATTGCAATCTCTGTGTTACCTATCTTCTCTCACTTTTAAGCCCTCACTGTATCTTTAAACATGTATATAACTGTATTGTTGACATGATTATTAAAGAGTAGCTGGAATGTATTTTTCTGTATGACAAAATGGACAGATGTGCTTTTTAAAATATGAACATTGGATGGCATGTATTATTCCACAATAAAAACTATGGTCTGGCTAAATTTGCAACATTTTTTTTTCATTGAGAAAGAGTACTGTCTGTCACCAAAGACAGAAAATAGAGGCAATGCTGATGGCTTTTATGGCTTCAAGCAGAAGGGCAGACAGGCTGCTCCTATATTATTTTGTTCAGTGACATAAAATTAAACTCAGTCTGACTAAATAACCATAATGGGATACAAATAACACACAAACAACCAAACAATACAAATGTCACATGGCACAAAAACCCAAGCGAGCAAGAGAGAGCAGAAAGCTGGGGCCAATAAAAGCAAAGAAGGAGAGAGGAAGGAAGACAGGAAGGTACGCTAAAGGTTTTTCAATGTTTAATTTTCAAATAGGATTAAGCAGAATGACATTTAGCTGAAGGTTACAGGCTCAGCATTGTCTTAGCTGATATTGATATGCAGGAGGCGCCCTACTTGTCACCGGGACAAACACCATTGATGAATGAGAAGCCTTTCCCCAGGAAGGTGTTAAGTGCAAATTTGAAATGAGAGAGAGCTGGATGTAGCAAAAGAGAGCGGAGGCAATAGCGCACACGCCGAGACACAGAGAGATTGAATTACCACAATAGTCCGCCATGTATACTGTCACTAGATAATGTTGCCAAAAAGTGTGAATTGTTCAATAAAGTATGAGGGTTGCATATTGAGATTGGCTTGTGTTGATCTGAAAATGAGACAAAGAGAATCCGTAAGGTGGGTTTTTGTCTTGTATGTAATTTCAACATCTGCTAAACAACAAGGCCTCTTAGAAATGCATAAGTAGGGTAAAGTTGACAATAACTTCACTGTGTTCTCATTTCGGCAGGTTTTCCACCCAGAATTTACATCTTAATAAGGGGAGTCTTACCCTTTAATTCTAACGGGCTCTGCTCATTTCTCATGCATTAATACTGGAGCTGCTGACTTAGCTCTTCCTCTGAATACAGAATAGGACACACATATTAAGACTCATATATTTACAGGATTGATGCCACACCAGATTGTCTTAGAGTCAGATGAAAAGGCTGGTTCACATGTTTTTCACATGTACAAACCCAATTCCAAAAAAGTTGCGACTTTTGGAAGTGTTGCTGAACCCACGCAGTGATTTCCAGAACAGAATCATGTTTTAATGTATGTAGTGCAGCCTAAGGACTCAAATATATAAACATCAAATGCATTTAATACCAGTAATAAAGAATGCATTTGTGAAGTGCTCTTTTTATTCTCAGACATCTTACTGAAATGCTGCCAATGAATCATCCAGTGGTTTTTATTGGTACAATTTATATTTCCAGCATTTAGTTTGGTCAAAATGGGCTAGTACATTATATATATATATATATATATATATATATGAACTTTTTATTGTGTTTCAATTATGTTCATGTCGTATTGTCATTGCAGTCATCAGTGTTTGAGTCCAGCATCCGTTTGCCAATCCGAGTAAAAGTCACCAGAAAATTTTGAGCTGAGGTGAAAGTCCCAGTCCAAATCAATTCCAACATGAGTGTGAATTGAGTCTGAATAAATTGAAGCTGCATCCAAGTCAAAGTTGAGTCAAAATTGGTATACTCATGAGGGAACACTTGAATGGGATATTGATTATAACATTTCATAACAGAACATTAAATTATGCTTAAAATTGTTGTAGTGCACCACTGTATGCCTTCAGCAAAAAAAAATAAAAAATAAAAAAAAAATAGACACAATGCAGTATTACAACTTTTTTTGGGCACCTGTTTAATCAATTTAAGTTACACTAATCAAGGGATAAGGCAGACAGATAAAGTACTCATGCTAAGTTAAGAGTTGCACATACTACTGTATGCAACACAGCCAGAACAAAGTGTGACCAGGCAGAAGTGCTTAAAAGATCAGGACAGACAGTGTCCAGTGGTTTCCTGTGCAGCTGTCAGGGAGCTGAGTGCTTTCTCTCAGAGTGTGGGCTGTTTGTGCCTGGGTGCTGGGTGCCCTGGCCTGCCTCGCTCTGCCACTGGGACCGCTGTTTGTTTAAAAGGCTGGCCTGTCAAACACAGAGTGCCACAGACAGCCAGACACTCAGCTAAATGACTCTGACAGCAGCCCTAATCAGAGGCTTCACACATTGCCGTAGGGCCTGGAGGATCCATCATAACCCAAGCCTAAATATTTAAAGTGCTAAACTTTCCAAAGGTCAGACCTTTCCATGCATGCCAGGGCGACATGTGTCAGAGAAGTAGGAAGCGAGGGGCTGAACAACAGAGATTGTGAGGGAGAATATTGCTACACGTCTCCTCCACTAACAGTCATTTTAGCCCTTTTGAGAACTAGCTTTGGTATAATGTCAGTATAGTGCAGTTAATGGACATGACATTGGCTCATTTTAGTGCTGTATATTTTCTACATCTGAGGTTACAATCTAATTTAGATTTCTATGTTTGTTTTCTTTATCATGAGCATATAATACACCTTACCAGATTTCAGTGTTCAAAATTAAAGTACCTTGTTTAAGATGACTTGAGTTTAAAGTACAGTTTAGGATGAACAGCGAGAATTGGAGTTGCTAAATGCTAAAAAAATAAGAGAAAACAGGTTTACCAATAATGCTAATCCAAAGAACTTTAGTTGTTTCTTGCACTCCATTAAAACATCAATAGTATTTAAAGCATAAAGGCTTAATTCAAAGGAAAATTATTAAACAGCAAGACAATAAGTAAAACAGACATGAAAAGTATAAGAAAACAAAATTTACAAATTATGGGAGTAGCAGGGATGTTTTGCATTACCATCTAGTTCAGTTGGGGTAACTGACAAGTTCACAATACAGGCCAGGAGGTCATCTCTTCAACTCAATTTCCATTGAGAAGCAAACATCCAATTCAATTTAGATATGTGCCTCTGCTAGGCCTGAGCCGGAGGGAGATTGTAACTGACAGCCATTGGACAGCCAGCTGGATTTGAATATTGACGAGACAGAGACTTGACAGAAGGGATTATGCTCTACCTTCTGACTTAGTAGCCTCTACACTGATCCATTCTATTGTCAGATCAACTCAGTGTCAGGTCTACAGTATGTCCAAGTAGTGCCGTGATGCCACTCTGTATTAGACCCCACCTGAGATCAATCTCAATCCAGACTGATGTCCACTCAGAGCCTAAAAGACACACTACATCAACATGGATAAAAAATGAGATATATAAAAAAAAGTGAATAGGTACACAAATACAAATGGACATTTGTATACCAAAATTAAGAGGAACGAGAAAATTAACTAACTAGGCACTGGGTCCCTTACAAAAGCTCGGTTTGGGCAATCAAGCTCAAGTTCACCTTGACGTTTTGAGGCATCTTTCAAGGGCAAAAAGGGTGTAAGTGACATTTTGCTGACTTTACAGGAGAGGCAAAAAAATAAACCCAATTTGATCAGACTTTTTTCTAAAAAAAGTCCTAAAAGCTAAGACACTTGCCAAAGCACTTATACAACAGTTGTTTTTATTTAGATATAGCAGTTGTATTCACTGACTAATTGCTATGTTGGTGGGCACGGTGGCAGTGTCGCTAGTGCTCCTGCCTCTCTGTACTCTGGTTTTTCTCACCAGCCAAAGATGTGTTAGGTAAAATGGTGACTCTAGATTGGCCCCTAGCTGAACAAATGTTAGAGTGAATGGTTGTCTATCCGTGTATGTTTCTGTCAGCCCTGCAACTAACGGGCCACTGTCCAAGGTGTGCCCCGCCTAAGGCTGGGATATGCTCCTGTCACCCGCTACCCTAAAGGAATAAGCAGAAGAAGATGAATGAATTCATAATTCCTATGTTCACAGATAGCTGTTTGGTGTCAATAACTCTAAACTGATTGGCAATATTATTGTGATGTTTTTTAAGAAAGCGTATCATAAACTTCCATTTTATATACAGTCTCAATCTCAATTTTGGCCAAAATGTCACTCATGTCCATTAGATTCACAGCCTATGTAATCTGCACATGGTAATATCTGTTCGTTGGTGTGTGTGTTTGTGAGACGGCGCAGGTCAAAGCCAGTGCCTCATCCATGTCAAACCAGCCCTGTCTCCCACCCAGCACGCACTCTTCAATCTTGAGGGCCGCTGAGAGCGAGCCAGCCACGGAGCGTCTGATCAAAGGACCTCGGACAGATCTGTGAAGGCTCTTTGAAAGGACATCCACAGTTACACAAGTTGACACGCTGCTACGTGCTTGAGCCCAGACACACAGCTGAGAGAAGGATTATGCATACACACACACAAAAGAAGACAGATGATGCCCCAAACAGCATTGGTTAAAATCTCAATTCCACACAACAATAAATGTGTCATGATAAGGTTAAATGTTTTTTAACATTCCCAACTAACTGGTCTAAAAAAGTCCTGAAAGTAACTGGAACTTTAATATATCTTTAATGTTTAAGTTACATGAAGGTCTTGTGATTCCAAACAATATTACACTTGCAAGAGAAAAAGTACCTCATAATCTAACTGTAGAGGGCAGGAAATTGCTATACCATTAGCATAAGCTTTGTCAATATCACATAAAAACTTGTAAGATGTCAGCCCTGCAACTAGCTGGCAACTGTAATATGTGCACCCTGCCTAAGGCCCATAGTTACAGAATAGACTCCAGTCAATGGTGACCCCTTAACAGGAATAAGCAGAAGAAGATGAATGAATAAACTTGTAAGATGACAGCACTAGTGGTATGCTAATGCACTGGCAGTATTATCTACAGTATGTAACAAAAAATCTTGTTGTTCCCTTGCTATTTGTATTTGGTAGTCCAAATTAGCCTTTGTGCAAGATGCCATTATACCTGTCTACACAAATATAACTATGTATTCACACATCACATGACCACATATTTCACATCCCTCTGCCTGCCTGTTCCAAGCTCCACACTATTCTCTCCAGTCAACCAGGGGGAACTTTGTGTAAATTTGCAGTGGCTTAATTACTGAATAATTTAGACTATGCTTCAAATTAATGTAGACATTTCCATATTAATGTGTTTGCCTACCAATTCCACGTTTATTTGTACTGTGGACAGGAGGGTAGCAATTATCACAGCATATCATAGCTGTTGTGCCGGTATTTCAGACATCATTAGGTTGCTTGTCCACTGCACTGAGACTAGGACTGTTCTGTCGGTTTGGCACACTCCTTAAATAGGCTCTCTATTCTTCTATAGCTAGCATCTATCAAATCTTGGTCATAACAGCGCATTATTGAGTTTGACATGGTGGGCTCCAATTTAGAAGCCTTACAGTTAGTGGTGTGTATCATTACATGCAGCAAGAATAAGTGCAACAGAAAATATCCAAACAGCTGCCAAGTCCTTGCTCAGTGTTAAGTCAAGTGGTCAGTACTGCATACTGCAGAGGTGACTGCTCCACATCCATACTGAGCAATGCTTCTGCCACAGCAGGGTGACACTTCTCTGTTCCTCTTATCTCCCCTTTTCACCCACTCTTTCCCCCACCTCACCTCACCTCTTCTTTCTTCCTCCCCGGTCTCTTGACTGTTTGGCTCTTGTTAGGAGCTTGGCTGAGCAGGCTGGCACCTTTCACTGAAACAGCACCCAAGAGGAGGTTGTGACACAGAGAAATGCAAGCACGCCTGCCTGTGCGTGTGTATGTGTATGACCTCTCTCACTTGAGCTACGCTAGGAATCATTACGCCAATGTTCTTCGTTAAGGAAGCCAACCTCCCTGGCACCTTTCAGCCCTGTACTGTTTATGCTTGACGTGTGCGACACTTCTCTCAAACTTCTACTGCATATAGCACAATTATCCTAAAAGAGCGCAAACAAGTACCTTAAATAAGTCCTTTTTTTAATTTCAGCTGATTGCAACAACTGTGTTTACAAAGCCCTAAATACAACACAGCAGTGTTGTTTAGACAGGTCTAAATATTTTATTATGCTGATATCAAAGTATGACAACCTTTTCTTATCATGCCCACATGTCTCTTATAACCACCATCTTCCTTCAGCCATCAGTGTCTGCTTGTGTGTGGCTACAGTAACAAGGGGAGGCTGAGGCAAGGGCAGACACTAAGTCAGTCATTCAACCTGGCAGCCATAGGTAGGGAAGCAGGTACCAGTAAACTGCTGCAGAGTTCCTGCAGGTCTTGGGGACTACAGCTATGAACAGAAACAACAAGTCTCATCTCATGAGCAAGAAATAATGCAATACAGACATGCAGAAGTAGTCAGATTGGCATTTTGTTGTACAAAGAAAGGTCAATAGTAATCTTTATAATATTATAGTATGATATAGTATTTATAGTATTTTGTGTATGGATTTAGAAAATCCAAATTAGGATGTCTACAGGTCTAAGAATGGTGAGTGATGCTGGCATGCCAACTTTTTAGTTTACACTTTGCCCCCACTCACACAATGTTATGTCCTCAGTAGGATATGCATACAAGTTTTTTTTTTCTTTTAAAACCACTAACCAAGTGCATAAAATATAATGCATAAATTAATGAACAAAGCAAAATTGGATAAACATTGGTATTCACTCATATAGTGGAAAAGAATGTTCCTTATGATTTCACCTCAGTGTGCTCCAAGGAAATATGGTATCATGTATTCAATTTATTCTTTTTGTCGTTTGTGCATAGATAAACATAAGCTGCCATAGAGCACTAACGGTTGAGAAGTAGCTACACTCTGCGACAAAGGCTCTGCTCCCAGACACTTTAACTAAACCACTCAAACCACCTTACATTTCTATAGCCACTATGCAGAAAGCGCATATTTCTGTACTGTTTAATTTTTAGTAGAACATGTAGAGGCTTATTTGGAGATGTTTCTGTAAACTTCATGTCCAGAAAAGTACAGGTAGGATATGGTAGAAATAAATAGTTTCAAATATCTGGAAATCTGGCTCTAGGGTAACTAGTACAAGCTACTATAAAGACCTCATACTGCGAACATAACAAAATTAAGGCAAATTAATTTAACAATAAACTTCTGTAGTTTTAAACGGCTTGTAGTAAAGCTGATCAGTCCATATATACAGTCATCTCAATTATCTGTGAGGGCACTCTGCTAGTGTATGTAAACCTTATTCTTACTAATTCAAAAAGTACATTTTCTGCCATGCTTGCCTAGAATCTAAGGGTTAAATTCTCCTTGTCACTTTATTTAAAATTAAATGTCACTTTAGTTTTTATTTTCTGTAGCGAACAGCAGTATAAAGGAGGCTAAGACATGATCACAAAAGTACTGCACAAATGTTATTCCTATACTAACGCTAATGTATTGTTATAATATAGAACTTGTAGAGCAAACCCAGCACCAACTGGTACCTAAAATAGTTTATTTTCTAACCAGGAACTGAGCTGTGTAGTTATAACAGTGGAAGAAGCATGCCGTTGTCCATCCACACTATAGGCCTTCCATCCTCAAATTGTCAATGTGCTCGACAGAATGGGACTTAGTATATCACATAGATCCTATAGTCAGACAACAGGCAGACAGGTTCATGTCAATATAGATAATGCTTTTGAATATTCACAAACATTTTCCGGAGCAAGCTGCGTAGGAAAAGGCCACATAATAGTGTCTTCCATGAATGTTTTAAAAAGGAATCTGAATTTGATGCAACTGACCAAAAAAGTTGTGGTATAGCATTTAGTGTGGGTAAGTGACAATGGAATAGTTGTATTCTCTATAGTGACTGACTTTATAGCTCAGCAAAACAATAAACAAATGTCACCCAAATCAATCTCTGTTCTCAGTACATAATTCTATTCAGAAAAAAAAGTAATATTGTTGTATAACTTCTGATGGACACTACACTATATAATTACAATAAAGTAGATTGCTTGGCTTCAGAAAACCATCAATCATATACAGTGAAGCCATTACAAACATATTCCCTATAGAGAAGCATAAAGATATTGCTATCGAGCTCTGAAAATGTCAGGGCAATGGAAAACCTGGCATTGTGCAATTACATAATGATTATTGCAAAAGTTTCTCCCCCTCACTCAGTGATGCAGTAATATGCAGTGGATGGCCATGGGGGTTCATTAGTGAGAACAGTCTGCTGTTGAAAAGCTCCAGTTTCACCTCTGATCCCAGCTAATGTGATTTGGACCCCAGATTGGTAGTGCAGAGATTAGATGCTAGCTCACCTCAGGGTGGGAACCAGAGAAGGAGACATACATCAATGTTGTTTGCTTTCAAACTCAAACGTCTTCTCAAGTCTAATTTGCTCTGAAGCGGCTGCAAAAATGTCTAGAAAGCAATAGTGTAATTTATTTTCTGGCAAAGAAGAGAAGTGGTGGGGCTGAGGAGCCACTTGCTAATCCACTCTGTTACATTTTGGAGTGCATGATTTGGGCTTTCATAAAAAATCAATTGGTTTGTTGCGAGTGGAGTAGCTAAGGATGACAACTGTGTTAGCATTTCCCTATTATTAGCTCATGGCTTACCCTTATGGCCCACACTGCCAGTTGCAATGTTAGGCTACCCCTTCTTTCATTTCCTTTTCATTAAGCTTCTGCTCTCTCTTTCAGTCCTTAGCCCCCCATCCTTACGCACTCACCACCTTCTTCCATATACCACCACCTCCATTATGTTTCTACCTTCCCCTCACTCCCCTCTCCTTCTCTCATTAGGTCATAGTTGTGGTGATTTGTCAGAGTGGCGGTGTTGATTAATAGGCCAGGGGAGCCCCTATATTTGGGGGCTGTCAGCGGGGCTCCAGAGTGCCAGGGCCGCCCAGCTGAGCTCCCTCACCACCCAGGTGGCCCCATTTGGGCTAAATGAGCTGTGAAGGGTCCCGGCTATGCCCGCCTGCCCCACACTAAGGCGTTACACACAAACACATGCGGGCTTGCATACACTGAAACACACAGATGGATATATGTATTCTGCAGGCACACATGCAGCAGCGCTCAACACCCTGACTCTTACTGCCATGCACCCCTGCGTTCCCACATGATTTGTCACACTCCATCAATAGACAATAAGTTACTGCCACTCTAGCCTGTCAATGGGCCCTGTCTTCAGCAGACCCCTCTGTGCTGTCTCATAGGGGGGTGAGGAAGGCTGGAGTGGAGGGAAATGCATTGTGAACATTAAAAGAGAAGTAACACAGCAAATCTTTGGTAATTTTAAACAGCTAGCATTGTGTTTCACCAGTAGTTAAAGTATTATTGGATTAATTGCTCAAACAACAACAAAGGTATAAATGGCTTATCTGAAAAGCTCTGCATGACTTTTGCAAAATTGTGCACATAGAGACAAAAATCGTAAAAATAGTATCTGGCTTAGTTAGCAAATTCAATTGAGAATATAAAGAGGATTAAAAGTTCTATATCCACAACAAGGTAACACTTTTTGGGTTACCTTGATCATAGACAAACAAACCAACAAATCAATGCTGGCAAAAACATAAACTCCTTGGTGGAGTGGTCAATATACTGTACTTGTTTTAACTTATAAATAAAACAAATTAAAGAGATCATGTCAATGCAAAAAGGACAAACTTTGTATGAATGGATGGTATGGACAAAGGGGGTGCTGATTATGGTTATACCCAAATTGCCCCACTATACATCCTGAATACATCCAAGTGAATGGCTTACAGAGCTTGTCCCGATGCACAGCCAAGTAGCCAGGTTCAAGGAAATGGGACTGGGTGTGCGTGTGCATGTGTGGAGTAACATGGTTCAGCTGCTCCAAGCCAATTGCCTGGCCTTGGAGTCAGGAGAGCGTTGTGTGCATGAATGCGTGTGAATGTGAACGTCCCTCTTTGCAAGATTATTTTTGTTCCCCCTTAAACTATAAGAGTGAGTGTGTGTGGGGGGGTGGACCTTAGTGAATGAGATCATCCTGGCATGTTGTGCGCACATCCACACACAGCGCCACAGTTGCACACACGCCTCCTCAATGATTCAATCTGATGATGGGTATTGGAGGGGAAACTGGAATCTGTGAAGGTCAGAAAAGTCTGAATAGTAACATCCAGCACTGCAGGCTACTGCCACTGTCTCTGCTCCTACACTGTCATTACTGCTGGCCAGCTAGCTCTCATTATCAACTTACTTCATCAAATACACTTCATTATCAGCCTGTCCTTAACAGACAGATGGGACGGGCCCTCCAGCGAAATGACAGAGTAACTGGTATAAAGTGATTCCTTTTTAAAGTCCATTGAGTGAGCAGGTCATAACACATATAGTCCTCTGCTATTAGTTTATGTGTGATTTACACTTGATTGGACATCTGCAGCGAGAAAAAAGTGGTATGTTTCTTCAGAAAATACTGTTTGATTGTACCAGTGGCTATGCATTATAATTACATCTGTAGTGATTATAGTCATTATGAAGTCGTTATTTCTGAGACTGTTGAACATATGAAAGGCGGATGGATACACAGGATGAATAGACAGCTGTTACTGAAGATGTAAGTAACAGACAGCCCTATCGTGCTGGCAATATGGACGACCATGAAATTAAGACTCAACATATAGTAATTACAATGACAATGAGCTTTGTTCGACATGTCAAGTATCAATCTAACACTTGCCAGGCAGCTTTCATATCATAGCTAATAGGCAGTTGGCGGGGCCCGGGCCGTTGCCAACCACTGAACCGAACTATTCATAAGCCGGCCCCTGTCATTGTGCTTAGGCAGTTGACGTAACAGTAACACACACATCAGCTCCATGTGCCCCCATGCAAATGAGCGCATTAGAGCAGACCTCGGAGAGCGGAGCGTGGCCAATAAATCCAGCCAGGCTGAGAAATGTAGCCTTTACCATGCGTGTCCAACCCCATCTATTTAACCTAATTACACACACCATACCAGGTAATAAAAGTCTGCATGCCATCAATTCTGACATCTCATCCAGGGCACTGCAAGGAATGTCTATTAGGACCTATAAATCCTTGGGACAGAGATCTTGTGAAAAGGTGCCTCCGCTGTGTGTTTCCTGTGTGAGAGAGTGTCTTAGAGAAAGTCAGAAAGTAAGTCAGTGAGACTCCTACACAGTTATGACGTGTGTGTATGCATGTGCGCGTCTTACTCGGTGTCTATTTCTGATAATGTAGTGAAACTCAAGAGTAAGCGTTCCCATTTGCCACTGTGCAGCAGAATTGAAGTCAGAAAGTGCCACCACTGCAGCTCATTTTTCCCCTACTCTCTTTTGTGGACCTGTTCCAAAGCATGAAGACAATACAACAAATAGCTGATTCAGATAATATGTAACCAAACGTGGATTTAGTTGGCAGATTTCCAAGCCTGCATGCATCCAGGCTCGTCTTATGGAGGATGCAGGTACTTTCACTTTTCAACGTCATGCCTTGTGATTGGATAATAACAACACTAGCTCCTGGTGAATGACCATGGCTTATGTTTCACCAATAGGCAGCTGGAGATAAACAGCTGTGGTCACAGTACCTTCACTCATACTCGCTTTTCTTTTGTCTAGAGTACACCTGAGTTACACCTGACCCCATCCAGGGGATACTGAGCCGTAGAAAGAGAAGGATGACAGAAATAAAAAAACAAAGTAAAAAGTGACGAGATTTATTATTGAAAACCTACTAAACTTTTGCCCCTCTTGTTAAGAGCAATCAATCATGTTGAAATGGTAAATGGTCACATTTATATAGTGCTTTTTTACCTCCATGGGTAGTCAAAGCGCTTTACATCAAGGAACCATTCATCCATTCACACTCACATTCATACACCAGTGTGCGCAGACACTGGAGGCAAGGTGGGTTAAGTGTCTTGCCCAAGGACACAACAACAGTATGCAAAGGTTGGAGCAACTGAGCTACTGCTGGGTTGAAAACCCAGGAGGCTGTTTTTTTTTAACAGATGAATCTAAGATGGTAACAGAAGTCAGTATAAAACATGACTCAGGAATTAGTTTGGGGGGAAAAAATAAAAGATGTCTACTTTTTAAGCACTGGTTTGAGGTAATGACAATGACAAGGTTGATTAAGTGAGAACTCAAAAAGTTGGTTGAATGGTTCGATTGTTGGTAACATTTTTAGGAAAGGTGAGTGTTGAGCCTAAGTTGAAATGATTCGTTTCTGGAGTCAACCCAAAACATGTCTGGATCCAGGGACAAGAGAAGGACTGTGCACTTTTGCAGGAGATCCCAGAATACTGTATGTTAAATATTTTTTATATTTCATAAAAAAGTCCCACATGCGTCCCCAGATATGATGTAAACGTGTTTAAATCAAATTTTAGTTAACTGATAACAATGGTACAGTTTACTAACAATTAAAAATATGTTGTACATAATGTTTTTGTTTACATTTTTTGTTTTGGTTCTAATACTGCATCACCGATCATCCAATCACAAAGCCACAAGGGGTTCTAAGATACATTATAAGGGTTAGGGTTAGACTTTCTGGGACAATGGATAGAGAATTTACCCCTAAACTAGATCTGTAGTTTGAAATAAGGTCTAGGCAATATTTGATTACCATGGTTAGATCGGGCCAGTGCCATGGCAGAAGTCTGCACTTTTCCAAGTGGATTTACGTTTCTTAGTTTCAACTCCTCCACAGCTCTATTCTCACATACCCCATCCAGTCTTCAATTTCCAGCTGCCTGAGAGCGAAAAAAGAATCACCACACCTGGAATTTTTACTCCAGGATGTCATCCATGGAATTCAGCCGGAAAGCTAATCCATCAAACTCGCATGAAGAGCAGTGTAGGTGTGTTTATTTTCTATTAAAAAGGATTACTCTATTACAGAAATACTCTGTTTGAAAAGACGGCTCAGACTAAATGCTTTGGTAAATTGATTTATGACAGACTTATCTCACAGACAGAGTTGAATGTATGCAAGCTTTGAGGTAAACATAATTGCTGTTTCAAAAAGAAGTTGGTTTCAAAACGTCAGCCCTTTGTAGTAAAAAAAGTACAAACAAAAGTATAAAAATATATAAGACAGAAACACTTACAGATGTAACACATTATTTATGAAGATACACACAGCTCTGGTTAAATGGTGATTTGCTGTTGGTTTATAAAGATAATCCTCTTCTTCATTGTCATGAATGTTTTGGTGCATTGTGCTTCGACTCCAGTGAGCTCCAGGCTTCAAAGCTACCCTGGTGCAATTGTTGCCTCAGTCACCTATTATAAACAACGTATTTTTAGAGAAAAGGCTGTAATTGTGCAAAAGTGTGGCACAAATGGCTTTGTAATATTACTGTGTGCCTTTCTTCAATGCAAGCCATACACAGGACCCTGAAAGCTCTCGCCAATTGAAGTTCTGCTTTCATCCAGCATAAAAGCCATGTTTGCAATTGAGCTTTGGTGCTATACCTTTTCTCGCCTTTACCCCCGTCCTCCCTGTCTTGTTTCATATGAGTGCACAGCCACAATCGCTTCAGTAATGGGTCTAAAATGCCTTTTCCTTGAACAAAATAACTGTTTTTGTGGGTCACGCAGAGGCAACTTCAAGACCTGTACAACTTGAACAGACTACTGCTATTACTAATTCCTCCTCTCTATTCTAATGGCGAAACCATTCTACAGTGGCCATTATTTAGCCAAGCTCAACGTGAGATACACGAGTGAGAGAAAGCAACAGTCTGGCACTGAAAAACACAGGAGGAGAGGAAGTGAACACGGGTCAACCACTGAGCTTTTTTCTTGTTTGAAAATGTCAGCTTGAAAGGGAGGCTTCTCTGCGACATTCAGGGCATGCTGGTGGGCTGTGGATGCTGCTGCAAAAAGAATCCCAAAGCAAGAAGAGTCCAAAATTACCCAGTAACTGGATGGTTGTGACCTGACACAGATTTGAGAGCACAGAATGTTTGATTTTAGTTCTCGTATGGCAACAAGGTAAGTGAAGTGCACTCAAAATGTTAGCATGTTTTTCCTATAAATTAACTCCATTGGTGGGGTGCATGGTGGCTGAGTGGTTGGCACTCATGTGTCTCAGTAAGGAGGTTGTGGGCTAGATCCTCACACACAAAGTAGAGTTTGCTTGCCCTCTCTGTGTTACAGTGAGTTTTCTGTATGCATTAATTCTTCCGCTTATTCCAGTTTGGGAGTTGCGGGTACTGGAGCCTATCTCAGTAACTTAGGGCCTTAGGTGGGGTACACCTTGGACAAAGGCCAAGTGTGCATATCTTTGGACTGCATGAGGAAGCCACAGTAACACAGGGAGGTAACACAGACTCTATGCAGAGAAACTGCTGGCAGATGGCCCATGGATCTAATGCACAATGTTGTTGTTGTGGGGCATGAGGGCTAACCACTCTGCCATTATGCACCTCTTTACTAAACTTTAGCATCTTTCCCAGTAATTCTATTGGTCAACTTTGAAGCCTTTTAGCAGATTTCACAATCTCTCTTTCAAAAAAAAAAGTTAAACAGTTTTAGAACTCAAAAGTACTTTGATGATATGCAGTGTATATACCTGACAGCAATAATATGTACTATGGCTCTCTCTCCTTATCTGTACTACACCATGGTATTACCCACTAATGCAAATGCAACAACATGCTAGCCTTTCACTGGTTGCTGACGTAATATCCAATGACATGTATCTTCTACCACATATGAAAGGGTGCAGTTGACGTGCTGCATTGGTGCGTATGTATGTGCGTGTTTGAAGGCGTGAGCAGGCTCCAGACAGCGGCCACTGGGAAATCAAGAAGCACTTTGTCATGCATCCTTAAATGTGTGACACTGTGTCTCAGGAGACAGCGGCTGATTGGTCTACGAGGCATCGAAGAATGACGGCTGAATGATGGCCTCCAGGGGCATGTGTGGTGTGTGTGTAAGATGGTGTTGTATGCATGTCTGTGTAGAAGTGTATATGAAGGCTTGGGTTACAGATAAAGGACAGCACTGTGACATCTCTGGACGCCACTCTGTCAAAGCCAGCTGGCAACATGTTTGGATGAGGGAGTCATACTCATTACTGTAATCTTACTTTACAATAACTACTCACTGTAAATGGGTTAAGTATTAGTTAACAATTAGTAAACACTAACACATTAACGCTGATTATTAAATTAAATTAACAACTGAGTTTTTAACCAATTTTTCAGGGTTAATATAATTTTGAAATAATGACTACTATTTACTATTTTCTTAATTGGATTGTTTAGTTGTGGAAATGCAAGAATATGTTGATTATTAATTTTTTTTTCTTCAGAGCCACAGTAAGGTAATCTAAACTGCTATATGTATGTAGCATTCAGAGATGTGGTAAAAGAATGATAAAATAAAATGAAGAATATAGAATATACATACATGCTCTATTTATTTATTTATTGTATATGTAAAGCATCTTTGAGTGTCCTAATAAACGCTGTATAAGTTTGATGTATTATTATTATTATTATTATTATTATTATTATTATTATTATTATTATTATTATTATTATCATCCATTAAGCCACAAAGGCCTTACATCTCACAATAGTAATGAATCCACTAAAAGTAATGATTTGTTCCTTTAATGACCCCTTATGGCTAGAGTTAGTTTGCCTGTACCAGCGGATGAGTCTGGTCGCATTAGAATCAATTTGATTTCTAAGGCGGAACAAACCCGAGTTAACGGACAGCGTTGTTAGCTAGTCAGAAAATGGCGGACGTGACGTTAACAAAGCCACAAGAAAGTGAGAAAATAAATATACGGAGTAGTGAAGCCACGAGGGAGGAACGAGGGAGTTATTTCAACATTACCGTACCATACCGCTGAATGAAACAAACTCTCAGCTCCTCGGTGCGCCATCTTGATTGTTGTCGGTGAGGAGACGCGTACGAGTGACGCTGCTCGCGAAGAACACGTGACTTAAATAAACCAATCAAAATGCACGGTACGGTTGGGATTTGAGTAAACCACTGCGGACGGCGTGGTGACCAGACTGATATTTCTCTGTAGAATAACACAGAGACATATCAGTCTGGATTTTCCAGGCAAAGAGTTAGTACCTTTGGCCCTATCTCGTAATTGTACAGAATCTTTAAAGAAGAAATTGGGACCCAGACGGTGTTCCAAATGCACATTTAAAAAGTTGTACTGCTACCAGACTAACAAACAAACCAACCCCAGTGAAAACATAACCTACTTGTCCTACTTAAAATTACTAGATCACTAATATTGAATCTAGCCTGGTCCCTCAACATAATCTGCAAATGTCCCAAAGTAGCCAATTGTAACTAGGTGCCATTTCCAATGAAGCACAAACTAACAAAATGGTTGTACATTGTGCTGTCCATTGTGTGTTTTACAGCAGAACCTTTAAATCTGTCTAAATTTTGTCAAACAGCCAACACTGGATGATATACTGCTCCTCTCTGCAGAAGGGATATGCGGCCTGAGGCTTGGGGAAAACACAACCCATTTGCATGTGGTTGTACAATTTGGACAGAAATCTAAGCTACTATAATGCTATTGAACTGGTAACATTTAAAAGATGTGTTGACACTCTCTTCTCTTAAAACTCTAATTTGCTTTTCCAAACATTGTGATTTTGGTCAATAAAACATTTATATTGAATTGCAACCACCATTCCCTTGTTTGGTATACTGAACTACACTGACCCCATTATTGTTACATTAGATTAAGCTTTTGTTTTGTGAATACTAAAATAACTGCAGTTGTATCCTGTATATGAATCACATATGCTTGTTGAAAAAAGGAAGCTGAAATCCAAAAACCAACAGGGGGCAGACATAATTACCATGCACGTGCCTCTTATTTACAATCTCTTAATAAGCCACCGACACAGTGCAGACAATGGCCTGTCATCTTTATTTCTAGTCGTTTTTTTTTTCCTGTTGTATTTTCATTATCAGATCGGGCTGCCATGGAGTGAGAGGGAGTGTTTAACTTTGTCTGGCCGGTCACTGGTTCTGATAGATGTTCGCAGCTCTTACCACTATGAGGCACAGAGAGAGAGAGAGCAGCAGAGTAGGGAGGGAGGGGCGGATTTACGCTGGCACCGCATTTTTGTCCAATTAATAGATTGCCAGTGTGTTGTGTTTTGCATGACAAAGGAGGGTAATATTAAACTGCCATTTGTAATGAAAATGCACTTTGCAAATTAAAAAGTGCAGAAACCCAATTTTTCCTACCTCTTTAGGAAATAAACAGTCCTTAACCAATTAAAGCGCATTGTAATAATTCCGTGATTTATTGCAGGTTGTTTAACTTTCAAAACTCGGCTAACCTATATTAAGGTCACAATCCATCATGTCTTGCATGGAGTGCTGTGGAGTAATGGCTGTTGTATTAGCTGCTTTTGATGATAGTATGAAAGAAGTATTAGCACTTGTCAACAAAACTGCTTACAACATAACATTAGCATGCATGAGCTGCGTTGCCTATTCATTATCTTGGCAGCTACACACACGCGGTTACTGCCTTATAAAACATTTCGCCAGGCCGAGAGCGCACGCACACTGTTTGGTTTTGTGATAGAGTGGCAACGCACAAACCAATGCTAACTCTAGTTTCAATGCAAACAGCTAGCACAAAGATAAAACGACCTGTGCGACTGAAGCATAGGGAGGATAAAAGAGATCAAGATCTATCTTAATCCTGATGACTCTTTTTCAGTTAAGCTTCACTTTTTATTTTATAATCATGGGAGAAAATGCCCACTAGGTGACAAGAGAAGAATGAAAGCGAGGACAAGGAAGGCAGAGGAGATGAATGCACTGAGGGTGAAAAAAGCTAGCCCCTTTTAGAGTCCGTCTGGATGATGACTGGCCCAAAAAAAAAAAAAAAAAAAGGTAGACAGAAAACATGCCTGGCCACAAGGGTAACATTTGGAAAAGCTGTTGAGGCAAATAGAACATGGATAAAGAACTGAGTAACCAGTTTTGAAAGACGGGGACTGACGTGATGATGGGGTTGAGAGTGAGATGTAGAAAGTGAGAACGCTAGAGGAACCGATGCAAACATGGAGAAAGAGCTGGAGCTGAAGGGCACGGCAGGGTACCCGGCACACAGAGAAGGATGCAGAGATGCAGGGCGGTGTGACATGGTGACATTTGCCTCCACAAATGGGCTCTCTGGCTTTAACCGCACAGTCTGCTGCGATGCCCCCCGACTGTGAGCCAAGAATGCACTTAGCTCAACAAGAGCAAATGAATGGCCCTGTTTTGACTTCTACCATTACACTCCTCCTGCCTGATAGCTGGTGCTGGGCAGAGTGGGGCTTTGTTGGGGCACGGGGATCCCTGCGTGTTTAAACACCCTGCTCCACGCTCTAATTAGTGTGTTAAATCAGCACTGGAGTAATATCTAAACTTCTGTATTTCTGAATTTGCTATATATAGTTAAGAGAACTGCACTGAGGCAAGAATACCCCAAAATATGGTTGAAAATAATGTTATTTTAAGGGAAAAAAAAGCTATGTTTAATCCAGCCACATAAAGTCCCAAGCCAGTGTACATTGTAGTGCTGATCCTAGGCCTGATAATGGAAAGATTTCTGTCGGGAAGGGCATCTAGTGTAAAAACAATTCCACATATGCAAATGACTGCACACTAGAAGGCAGATGATTTCCTGTGGCGACCTCAAAAAGAAAAAGCCGAAAGGACAAAGATAGTTTGCAAAATTAATTACACTATGGGTGTACTATCATGATCTTCACTGGTAGGTTCATGTCAGAGCCTTTTATGTGATTTTAGCAGAAGTAGTTTTAGTAGTTTTTATGTAGTAACTTTTTTCCCCTCTGATGGCTCTTATTGGCTCAGAGCCACACTTTAAAAAAAGTCCCTACCATGCATGATATAACACTTATTAAAAATTATGTAGCTATAATTGTAACATGTTAAAATTATCTCTCTTTTCAGCTTTTCCCTTTTGGTGCCGCTACAGCAAATCATCCGCCCCCTTGAGTGCAGTGATTTGTATTTTGCTTTGTCATAGATTTTACGTCAGATGCCCTTAGATATTTTTGTGAGGAAGACTTCCTCACAAAAATATATATTTTTTATATATTCATCAAGGCTTGGGGCTGGCACAGAGAGTACACTGGTTTGTGAGCTGCTGTGGCTGGGTTGATAAATCAACTAAATGTAAATAAATAAAATGAACCTTTTAAATACACTTGAAGTAAAAAAAAAAAAAAAAAAGGATGTATCAGGAAATTGACTCTACAGTATTAGGGGCAGCAGTAGCTGAGTAGGTATGATCGCAGGCAGTCCTAGGGCAAGACACCCTCCTTGCCTCGTATTAATGAGTGTGTGATTGTGCGTTGGTCGGAGAGGCCTCAGGCACAGAATGGCAGCCAAGTCTGCCCCAGTCACAAAAAGTAGCTTACCACCACCAGAAGTGACTGAATAATGCAATGTAAAGCAACTTTGAGGTTCTAGTATTATTATTATTGGTAGTATTCAGAGGTGGACGGTAACAAAGTAAATTTACTTGAGTACTGCATCTAAGTTTTTGAGAATCTGTTCTTTACTTGAGTAGTATTTTTAGGGGAAACTTACTACTTTTACTCCACTACATCTAAAAGATTAATATAATACTTTTTACTCCACTACTTTTCTAAAAAAGCAAAAACAACTTCTGCAGAGAAATTGTCTTAAAACTGAAAGACAAATGTCAGTGTTTATTTAGTTTCTTGTTTGCATGTGGTTTGTCCCATTCATTTACTAATTGTAATTTGTACTTTAAGACTTTTTGTAAAGTAAATGTACACATATAGTATTTCTCAACTCATATTTGCTCTCAGGAACTAAAAAGAACCTCTGGACACAATCTGGAAGTGATTTAGCTTTTGCTTTGAACATTATTTGGATGATTCTATAATAAACCATTTAAAAATAATGGATTAGTATGATTGTAATACCAATCTTATTTATAATATGTATGGCTCATTTTTGCTGTAGAACAATCTTATCTATTATGGTTTTATAAGTTGATTCCCACATTTCCAAACTAAAATTAGTCTGATGTCTCGTAGGTTTAAGAATGTATGAAAATGTATTTTATTAATATTTTTGGAGTTGCAAATTTGTGACTTGAATGTAGTAGAAATTTTATCCAAAATTCCCAACTACACTCATATGAAATATATTGTGAAAAAATGTTGTTGTTGTAGTAGTATTTTTGATTACTTTGATTTTTTCTTAAAGCACATACTCCAGTACTTTACCTCAAGTAAAAATTTTTATAGTTTTATAGTAATGTTTGACCAGGAGGACCTATACTTCTACTCAAGAAATGAAGTTGAGTACTTTGTCCACCACAGGTAGTACTATTACTTATGCAATTTATGAAAATACGAATTATAGTGACTAAATATGAGTACATTTTATTAATACATTGTTTGAGTCATTTCAACTCAAAGAGAAAAAGCTAATCTACAGATCAGTTTCAGTCGATCTTCTGATTTATTAGCAGACTGCTATTGACTAAGCGTGTTTACTTCTCATAAAGAGTAATCTGTCAGCTTTGAGCCACGCGAACACCTGACAAGCTCAAAAACATGTCAACATCAAGCCATTGAGAAGCCACCACACCGGCTTTTCAATACAGCTAATTGCATCCTGAAGAATTTTATATCCTAGAGCTGCACTATGAAACACACACACACAGAAATACAATTTATTCTAGGATTTGTAAGAAGACAGGTGTTAAGTAATGAAGTAAGATAACATAGGTAATAAAAAAGGCGACTTCATGGTAATTGTGAGCCTACAGCAAACACATATAGCCAAATGAGGATGCACAGAGTTGTACAGGTGGACTTAGGCTTTTGGAAGGGCACCAGATAGTCCCTATTACGTCTCTATGCCTCTGATCACTTAGTCAGACTTCCCTTTGCTGCACGTGTTCATATTCAAATCTGATGCTCTCCTTTCTGTGTAGCTGCGGCTCCCAGATGATTATTCATGTGCATTTAACTCTCAAACAGCCCCTCATTAACTGTGGCACGCTGGGCCATACGTTGGGCCAAATTACGCAGCTTTGACATACACAAACCAGCGGGGGTGGGGGGCGTTGAGAGAAAAGAGAAGAGTCATTGGGATAAAAGGCCTGGCTCTTTACGTCGTTCTCTTTAACGGCAGATAATAGCTGCCAACGGGTCTGTATGGTCAATCAGCACTTTCTCTTTTAGAGGTGTGGGGCTGGGGGTGGCCATAGAGAAGGTGAAGGTAAAGAGAATGGGTACTGGGTCCTAGGCATTGCGACAATTAATAGTTAAAACTTGATTTCTTAAAATGAACAGTGAAAAGTAGAGTTCCCAAGTTAATTTGAAAATATGGTGAATACAGTTTGTGGTTTACAAGGTTTAACACTCCAGTAAAGGTGGAGAAAGTTAAAAAAGATTGTATATTTTTGCTGCCTATATATATGTTTACAAAAAGACAAATAAAATAAAGGAAAGCAAAAAGAACAATACTATTATACTACTAATACTTTTTTATTAATTGGTAATTATTGCTTATTTATGTTTATGTTTTAACCCCTTCTGTTTATGGTTTGTCTGCTAACTTTGACAGTGCATTTGTGCATGCAACTCTTTTCCAGTGTTTTTTTTTTTTTTTTTTTTTGTCTGCAAATGGCAAATAAACTGAACTGAACTAATGCATTGACAAAATGCTTAACAATTTAAAGATAACTGTTGGCTTGAATCAGTCTAATGCTAAACTCTAGAATTTGCTAGAATTTAGGCAGCTCTAACCCTGGTTTGATGTTATATATTGGTATTTTGAGGTAAATGGGTCCAAGTTTTCAATTTTTTGACTAAGAACAGAAATGGTAACTATCCTGCTGTTGTTGTGGGCGGAGGGGTGTTTTTGACCAGGACGGAAAAAATTGTAAGTAAAGCTCTACCAGATAAACACTACACAAGACTACTTATACATTCATATGAACCTTAAAGTACTTGAGGGAATAGTTAATGAAGCAGAATAAAAAAGATTGTTCTTCACATAATATAGAGCTCTGTGAAAGTTACTGAATTCTTTTAGCTCATAGTATAATTATTTCAGATTAAATTGAACATATAATTATAGCTTAGAATGTAGGTATTAAGAAATTATAGGGACAACAATACTAATACTATTGCAGTAGTCTTATTTGAGTCATGGGAAAAATCAAAACCTTTTTATTCACTTACAGCTGATGTCCTAATAATAGTGATCACAGTAATAAGAGAAAATCCTAACAATGGATCTCGGCAGTAGACAAATCAGGTCTTAAAGCTGGAAGAAAATTAGCTTGAGAATATGCAATCTTTGACTATAGCGAGGTGATTAGTTTCTGTCTGACGGCTCACTGTACACTGAAGGCTGCCATATACACTGACTAAAATATTAATACATGCACTAACAGTATAGAGAAAAGAGAGAGAGAACATCTGCCAAATTTTATGCACTGATAATTTGCTGTAGTGACCCTGGTAGTGAAAAGCCAAAGTTAAGAAGTAGAAGAAGAAGTGAGAGAACCCAAAGTAATACACAGAGGACATGTAGATTTCAGCAGTGCTAACCACTCTGCCACCCCGCAGTCCTTATCTATTCCACTTATGAAATATTGTATGTGGAGAAATGACCAGATAGTGTAGCTGAAACGAGGACGGACGTGTCACTTTAAAATAGAATTGGACATTATCAGCTCCATAGCCTGATCATAATAACCCTCAATGAGAAAGAACACATTTTAAATGACCTCAACCATCGACTCTCGGCTCAACATAGCCATTACAAATCAGCCTTTATTGAACTGCAGGCTGAAAATCACTCATCACCGCATCACATCAAAACGCACACTAATTTGACAGTTGCTATGAGAGTGACCTCAGCATAATGCGAATAACTAGCCTTTATTACGGAGAAGAATTGAGACTAATTCTACATAACTTGTCACGTCTGAGGTTGGACCTTAAGGTTTGGGGGGATGGGGTAGTGCCATATGCTCGGTATGTGACAGCTACATCACAACATAGAGGTGTGTAGTCCTCATGGGATGGGCAGGATGTGTGCGCATGCTTACGTGTGTGTGTGTCTGACTGTCACAGATGTTGCCGTCAAAGGTCTAGTGCAGATGGCTGTGGGTGCGTTTGCCAGTGATCTCCTTCCAGTGAGAACAGCAGCCTCACACACTGCTGGACCACAGGAAATGTAGCTGGACCAATATGTGCAGCAAGAACATTTTCTTTACATTTGTGGTAACACTTTAGAATGACATTAGTGTAGGATTAGTTAAGGATTAGTAAACAGCTAATTGATTTTTTACAAAGCGTTCAACAATAATAAACACAATTTAGTGATAAATATTGTTTTTCACATTTAAATACTGAGTCAGTGTTAATTCAATAATTATAAATGGTTTAATCATATAAATATTGTTAATTACATTCTTAGTCACTTAGGTCATCATAAATTAAAAAGATAAAAAAAAAGGACACCTGGACTAAGCTCAGCTCACATACCAGTCACCTCAGAATTGAAAATTTGACAAAGTCCTTTCGATGAAGGACAAAAATGTCTTTTAAAGTATATGAGCAGATGCTTACTTTTTAACCATTTTAATGTAAGGTTACCTGGATGATTGAGAACCTACACACAGGCATTCTCTTGCTATATTTTTTAAAGAATTAAGTGAAGTATGTTAACTGTAAGCTGTCACCTAGAAAGTCATGTTATAACCTCATAGACTTATATTACATAATTAATTGTTGTTTATCTTGATAAAGAGATTACAATGGCGTTTTACAATGTTCATGCATATCCACAAACCTATAGCTCTGAAGAAACAAACAGACAGACCAAAAGAGACCACAGGCTTTCATTCAAAAACAGCATGCATGCACATACCCCCCCACCCCCACCCCCCGCCCCTCCATCTCTAATTCTCTTCCCATTCCTCTGTGCCTCTCTCTCTGTCTATGTAGCTCAGTGGGTAAAGGTGTCCTCTGGGGAAAGAAAGGCCTCGGGGGATTTGTCTTAGTGCAGAGTGCCACCTTGTTGTCAAGGCTGCAATGACACATTTCTTTCAAAGCTGCTCCTGACAGACACCTACACAAGAGAAATGTCATCTCATGGTGCATTGCAAACATCTATGCACTGCATGCACAGATATCTTCTATGATAACTATTAAGATGAAAACGTAGACAGAGGATTGCCCCGGGGCCAGGCAGATTATGACATGAGTGAAGACTTTGTGATACAACCTCCATTACTTTGTGACATCCTCTGCTAACAGCTGGATGTGACAGCTGGATTAAGCTGATTACTGCATGTAATTTGACTATATTCTATTTAGGGGGTGACATGCTTTATAAGCGGACATGGAAGCACACCCTCTCTACATGTTAAAGTACATTATACCACTAGAGATTGAATTTACTGTCCTGTCTACTTCATAGTAATATTAAATTCATTCAAGTTTATTAAAAGAGTTGGAAAGTAACAAACGTTTTTACACAAGTAATTACCTAAATATACAGTTTAGTATGTTTTCAAATTTAAGTATGTACTTCTTTTTTTTTTTTTTTTTTACATTTTTAGGAAAAAGTGTTACTCAAGTACATTCTTACAAGCAGATGGCCCTGGATTAGTGTGAAAATGGTAGTAGTAAATAGTAGTGGTTGTAGTAGTTGTTTCTGCATTCAGTGTTTAATAAAAAAAAGTACATGATAAAAATTACCAAATTTTTGGGATAAGCACCTCAGGCCCCTGCTCACTATTAGAAGTCAATGGCCATATTGCAGCAGAGCAGCTATAAATACTTGGCCTTCCTGTTTTCTAACTAGCAAACACACATCCCCTATACAACAACATACATATGTAACAACACACACACTCCTGTCAAAAGTTCCCCCAAAAGCCAACAGGAAACAGTGTGAGGGTGAACAACATGGCTGGTGGGGTGCTGACACACCAGAGAGGGGACTATGTAGAATGAAACCACTGTCCTGCCAGTGGGTGGCAATGGGAACCTCTCTTACACACCAAAAACACAAGATAGCACACTCTTGAAAACAAGCTTCCCTTATTTTGAAGCCACACAATGTGCACGTACACGCACCCCCCAGTCTTACAGTATCTCTGGGAGTATGCAGTGAGTGTATGAGGCTGCTGCATATGTGCCCCATGCATAAACAATGTGCCCTGAGAGACAGTGGAGTGATACTATGGCCCTTAGCACATCTCCCATGAGCCTCGGTGCCCCCTCCATAACTGTTACCCGGCTCTCTCTCGCTCTTTCTCTGTTTCAGTATACAGCCTGAAAATACACAAATAAAGAACAAGCAGCAACGAGTGGTGGGGGTTGTTGGTGTGCATAAAAAAGAAGCACAAACCGACATGCTATGGACGCATGTAAACACATAGATAGTCTAGAGGGGAGGCAGCTGTGTGTAGTGTGATTACCAGAACAAAGTAGAGTATATCATATATGCATGTACATGCAAGCTGTATACAAGACTAAGCTCACGACCCTCAGCTGGTCCTTATCCCCAAGAAGATAACATGAAAGGAGTGAAAGTAAAATGTTTAAAGACACTGTGCTAGCCTTTAAACTGATACTGCATTGTTACTAGTTGCCAACAAATTATTAAGTATATGATAGAGGGTTCTGCCATATGTTGTTGAAAACATCTGGATTGAGCCTGGTCCTTCCAAGGAAAATAAAAAAAATCCTCTGGTGTACACAGGATATGCATTTTAAATTTCAAGCAGCAGCAGCGACACTGGTTTTATTGGAAAGAAATATATAAGAGGAAATTATTAGCATTTGCAGCATGGATGAGGGAAGGGGGAAGCTATATAAAAGATAATACTTTTATATAGCTTACTTGAAATTTGCCCTAAAGACAAACAAAGCATCAGAGATGTGGCATGTAAGTAAATACAATAATAGTAGTGATAGTATTTTAAGATTAAGAAAAGTGACACGCAAATATTTTTTTTTTCTGTTTAAAATGTAGTCACAATTTATACATGTGATCTATTTTAAACGTTCTGTGTCGGCCATCTTGACCTCGTGCAAATAGTCATCATGTAATAAATAGGCTTTTTACTCAACCTGCATTTTATGTCTTTCTGCTTTTAGAGGGCCAAAGGAGAGCAAGTTAGATCATTCATAAACAGGAAAAAAGTAGTTGGACAACTCAGCCCCTTTAAAATGCAAAGTGGGAAATCTTTCTCTTTTTAATAGATATTTCATTATCTACTACTACAGAACTGCACAAATGCATCATTCTAACAACATGTTAGCCAGTCTAAAAAGTGCACATCTTAGATGAAGAATGAAGAATAATGAATATAGTAATATCTGCATGATCTTCTTACATGAAGGGGAAAAAAAAGCAAAAACACAGGGATCTTAGCAAAGAGAAGTGTTTTCAGAATTAGAACAGAAAGAGATAATTGAGACATTCAACTCTTGACAAAATGTGCCATTTCACTTGTGCTGGAAGAAGGACAGATGAGGTAGAAAGATAGAGGGATAGGAGAGGAAAGGGAGGAGTCTAGTGGGAGGTGACAGTGGTGAATGTGGCTCTGCTGTGTGTCTGACCTGATTGCAAATAAGCGAAGAAGCTCCACCACGGCCCAGAAGCACTTCCCCATGCACACAACTCTGACAAACACACAGCCCTTTTCCTTTAATAAGACTGCTTAATAGTGTCTGTACATACACGCACCAGCAGTGAAATGTGTGTGTGTGCGGATGCATGGTTATGTGTAACTGGTGAGCGATGGGACAAGGGGGTGGAGAGGGCTGCTGTAGTGAGACAGTAAGGGGGAAAGCACGGAAGGAGTGGCAACACTTGGTTTCCGAAATGCATTTGCAATTTAAAACACGTTTTGGTATAATGAAAATGTAAAGCAGTGGTTTTATTTTATTCAGTGTGGCAGGTTCAGATTCCCAGAGAAGCTCCACTTGAGCAATCAGTCCATTAATAATTGAATTTTGTTCAGGAGGTGCATGTTTGTGTATGTGAATATATGAGTGTGAGCATAAGCGCGTGCACACACAAGCTTGTGCATATTGACTGTGTGAAAGTGCATGTGACGAACTGCTCTCCTCTTTCCAGCTGCTGACCCTAATATGAAGCAGCCAATTAGAGTTCTTTATTTAATTGCTGGGCGACTCGTTCTTGCTACACGCTGCTACACTCTGCCAGCGACTGGCACAGTGGCACTGGGGCAAGGCCAGAGACATGCGCACACACTGTCCTCCAGTCTAATGCAAGAAATGCCCTGATGATGATTCCCACAGGATCACACTTTCCTGTAGCTGAAATATTAAGGGCTAAGGTAACAATTTACACTGGAAAATGAAAGCATATGTAGAAAAAAATATGCGGAGAAAAAAGAAAATAGCCAATACTACTACAAACGGACTGCTTGTGCGATTGTGCTGTAATCACAACAAGTCATTTTCACCTTTCTAAATTTGTTGTGTTAGTGTGGATTCAAGTCAGAAAGTCAGGGTATGCAATTAACTTTGCTATTCACAGACCGACTTAATGATTAGTAAAGTTGTTTACTAGCGTTTGACACTCGCTAGATGTAACACTAGCTCCCAATTAAACCAAGGCTTAAGGCTGACAATTACCACGTGATGCAGTTTGACTCCCTCTTGTGAATGTGTACTCACAAGGACAGTAGAGCACTGAGCGACTGACCATCACTGTGAATGTAAACGTGTTGATTTACAAATATAACTGAGACTCTTTGTAGTTGCTCCTCTCTAAGTTTTCGCTAAGCTGGGTTCACTGACCTTTGTACGGGTCAACTATAGGTATTACACTGAGCTAGGGATTTATGAATATAATTCCACTAACTGCTCAATGATACAATCACAGAAATCTGTGTAAAAGAAATGTCAGTATCTGATTCTTTAAGCTCACCTCTCACCCTTCTGCTGTAGTTGACTCATCTCTTGGCCTTAACTTTCCTCGATTCTTTATTCTCTACCCTAAATTGTTTGCTCTGCTCTCCCTCCAGCACCTTTCTTACCATCCATGACTATATCTCTCCCTCCCTTTGCCTGGCTGTCAGAGAGTATCAGATCAGTAGTTAGATCCATGGACGAGGCCAAGTCGGCCTCTCCACTCTCCGCACTCTAACACATCATTGCAGCTGACAGCAGGACTCCAGAACACTGCATGCACTGGCATACACACACACAGCCATGTTTTCTTACAATTTCTCTTTCTATCTCTCTATGTCTCATACGTTTAATAATTACCCAGGAGACATTGTACAACTTTTTCCTAGATTTGCCTTTTTGGGTTCTTGGTCATGTTTCATGTAACTGTGTATTAAAATGAAGGTTGGATTGAGGGTGAAGGGGAGATGAGGATACCCTTTACAAACCCAACAGCAGCAATACACAAATGCTAGCGGAGAGAGTTATCCTCTGGATAACACTTCCAAAGAGAGGCATAGTGCCTCCTAAAAGCCGTAAGGGCCAACTGATATATGTGAATCTGTACAATGTGTGGGTGGATGTGTGTTCAAGGCAGACTTCAGACTTTAGAGCTCATTCAAACTAGGCTTTACACACAAACACCCTCAAAAATGCACCTGAGAATACATACAATCACCGTGTAGAACAACAAATGCAACACTTCGCCCACTTTGATCGGCTACCCAGAAAACAAGCTAGTGGGGGGCTTTGGGCTAGGGCTGGGTAGGTGATTAGATATGGGAGGGGAGTTACTGAACAGATTTGGAATGATGTGCCCAAAAAAGTGCCCACTTCCCTCCCTTCTGGTAAGATGACAGGGGAGAGTAAGGGGGGAAAACAAAACACACTAATCTTCTGGCATCGCAGGAAGCCACAAAGCATCATTTACACAGCAGAGTTAACAGGAGAGCACCAGGCTTCCTGATTTGCAGCGAGCAGCCTTGTTCTAGATAGAGATATTCAGACTGTCAGTATAAACTGCTTCTGTTTTCGTTTTGCATTTATTTCAATGCCAGACTCAGGGCATAAATTTTTCATCACCTGCTAAGCTATGAATAAAAGATTAAAAAAGGAACTGAGAGGGGAGAGGATAGGAGGCAAGGCAGGAGGGACATAGAGAGAGAAAGGGAGAGAGAGCGAAGGCAAGAAGAGGTACAAAAAGTCTAACAGATGTGGCACATGTGGCGCAACACGCCGCCACAGTGTGCATGTGAGGTCTCCCATTCCCTGTACTCTTAGCCCCTCCTGCACAACCCCCAGTCCAATATACTGTACTCTAGGAAGAAGACAGTGGCTGCAGTGCAGGGTAAAGATGCTATAATGAGCAGGAGGCAGAGGAGCACCTCACCTTGGCTTTTTATAGGATTACCTGAGCGGTGAACTCTGTGCTCTGTGAGAAGATTCATCAGTACAGCCGCTCACTCTCTCCCTGCCCTCAGCGCTCTCTGACAGCCAGGGCCAGAGTGAGATGTCGAAGAGTTGCTGGAAAATTTTGCTATACAGAGCTGACAAGTTCAGTTGTGGGTTAAAGAAGGGAGAGAGAGAGAGAGCGAGAAAAGGAGGGAGGGATGGATGGAGAATGGAAGGATGAAGGAATACGAGGATAAGGGTTAGGGAGAACTTTACCATCAAACTCTGTGCAGCCTGCCCCATATAAACTACGACTGGCAATCTGCACTGTAGCTCACACCTTTACTTCCATTACTTCCACTCACACACTGCATTCATATGTTGACAGCATTTCACCTGTATTCTTAAGTGCAACAGTTTGATGAATAGGTTTACAACTAATGGACTCAGTAGGTTGCAGCACAAGTTCATACACTGGGAAACTGAACACATACTAAACAATCTCTCATAACTGACCCAATAAAAATCCTAAGGAAATTAATTATCATAAGTTTAATTCATCTTTATTAAATAAACAATGTGTTTGCAACCTCAGCATGTCACACCTTTCATTTATACAGTACTCAAAACCAGTTTACCAAACAGTCTGTACTTAAATATATATATGCTTCATATGACCTTGTCACTTGTAAAAAATTAATGCCATGTCTCCTGAAATATATACATTATACTGCACTACACACTGGAACACACACACCCACATACCATATACAGTATATTATATATAAATATGTGTAGCCAGAAGGTGTAGTGTATGTACGTGCACAGCGAAATTCATCTCTGGTTAGAGAAGAGGTAATATATCCCACCAGGACCTGTGTTCCTCGTAGCAATTTAAAATAATTATTGTGAGACCCGAGCAGCTAGACGTCAGCCCCATCCCTCTGCATTTAAATAAGGTTGTATGTGTGTGTGCACCTGTGTTGGTGTGTTGCCTGCTGAAAACCATGATGGGGGACTGTCCAATTGGATCCATATAGCATCATTTTTAAACATTAAAAAGTCTAAAGTTTGGGGTTTTGTAAGAGACGTTGCACCTCAAGGTTACCAGACGCTAATGGTAAGACATGATTATCAGTTTAAGTGTAGTAGTGAGAGGAGGTTAGTTATCTTCTTTCCTTCCGAGGTCGCCACCGCAAATAATCTGGCTCCTAGTGTGCAGTGATTTGTATTTTAATTTGGCATAGCTTTTACCCTGGAGGCTGTTTCTGACACAGCCCTTTCCTTTTACCCAGGCTTGGGACTGGCACAAAGCGTACACTGGGTTGTGACCCCCTGTAGATTAGTGACAAGAAGTTAGTAGTAGTATTTCAATTAATTCCTATGATGCCATCCTTTATTACATGTTTGGCTGTGGTGCCAAATAAATGAACTCCAACATTGCTTATTCATGTATATAATACACACTGTAAAACTAACGTAGCAGATAGTAAGTGGGAACAGTCACAGTTGTTATGGTAAACAGAAAAGGTCATATAAGGTCACATACGCAAAGAAATGAAAAGATGCACGGCCAGAGTGTGAGAGGAGATAGTGACAACAGACACAAGAAGCCAGTGAAGATTGTTGCTATTACACAAACAGTATTAATATAGACTTGCAGAAAATGCCAGAGTGCGAACATAACACCACAATAAAGTGATTGGAAAGTGTTATTTTTACTAGGAGAAAATAGCTTTGGCAGGTTCACAGTTTAAAAGATAAATAAAAATGTGAAAGGGGTTTTCTAACATGGTGCCATTGGTTTGCCCTGTACAACACATCGCCTACACTTTCACCCCCTGCTAGGCGTCTACTCACGTCACCACCTACTCACCACCTCAACTAGTTGTATTGAACTTTGATTTCATCCTCCTGTTATGGCAAAATGTCTTATTGCCCTATACTGTGTCCTTGTTCTTGATCATGAATGTGACCCTCTTTTATACTACATGAGCTCGGACGCCATTGTAGTACTTGGCTTGCAAACACCATCTGAGTGAAGATCAGAGGTGAAGGCCATGCCAGGAGGAGCTGGCATCCCCCTATCACCCAACCATTACTGCTTCCTCCATCTGCCAACCTGTATAATGAAATTACCTCCCTCACCAATGCACATGCCCGTTCCACAATCAAATTCCCTATATAGCGCTCCTCTGCCTGACTGACCTCTCAGTCATTCATTCTAAACCTCTCCTTTGTCAACTTCATTCCAGGCAACATAAAAAAAAAACAAAAGAAAAAGTGTTTTAGTGAATATATATGTAAGCGAGTAGCAACACAACACAAAACACTAATTAAATTTCCCTCCTTTCAGCAGCTTCCTTCCTGTGTGCCCGTTTGCCCACGCTCCAAATGTCAACAGGATTTGGGCACGTTGAGTGGCATCTGGTGCCACATCACCCAGCACACATGGATACAAAAAATCTCACAGCATGCCGAGTTAACCTGGAGCATGGCCAAACCAGCAGCTATACTTGCTAGCTAAGTGCCACGGCACCAGTGAAGTGCCCGTTCGGCTGTGCGCCCACCCGCATCAGTGCATGGTTCGCATACACACACACACGCTGGCACTCTCAACCCCCAATGGCACTAGGCGATGACAGGCAAACAGAAGGGCCCTGCCTTGCTGAGCTGCTCCCTGCCCCCAGCACATACTGTACAGCTCCCTAGCTAACCCCAGAGCCATACTGACGCTCAGAAAGCCCCACTGGCAGTCTCTTAGTGTGGGCTATGCAAACAGTGTCAGAGAGTGTAACAGTCGCTATGAGCAACTATAGCCCTCCAACTTTTGAATGGTCATAGAACAAATACACAAATCTAAAAGGACCAATATAAATATGTAAACACACCCATGCATTCACAAACACGTTTTATGGTTTATAAACTGTCATATGAACTGTCTCAGAAGGTATCATTAAAGGGACCTGAGTTTTGCAAATATACTGTCCACTAATCAGGCATAACAATATGACCCCTGACAGGTGAAGTGATTAACATAGATCATCTCCGTGGTGGCCCCTGTTTGTGGGTGGGATATACTGAATTAGGCAGTAAGTGAATATTTTGTCCTCAAAGTTGATGTATTGGAAAAAGGAGAAATGGCCAAGCATAAAGATTTGAGTGAGTTTGGCAAGGGCAACATTGCGATGGTTAGACGACTGGGTCAGAGCATCTACAAAACTGCAACACATCGTTATGTGTTATGATGTGGTGTATATTGAAATGTGTATTTTATTTACAATATACAATAAGCCAACATAGAATAGGAATAGAAGAAACCAAGAGGTACAGTGGGGCAAAAAAGTATTTAGTCAGCCACCAATTGTGCAAGTTCTCCCACTTAAAAAGATGAGAGAGGCCTGTAATTTTCATCATAGGTATACCTCAACTATGAGAGACAAAATGAGAAAAAAAATCCAGAAAATCACATTGTGTGATTTTTAAAGAATTTATTTGCAAATTATGGTGGAAAATAAGTATTTGGTCACCTACAAACAAGCAAGATTTCTGTCTCTCACAGACCTGTAACTTCTTCTGTAAGAGGCTCCTCTGTCCTCCACTCGTTACCTGCAATAGGTAAGCAGCTTGGTGTGAAGAAATCAACTGTGGGTGCAATTATTAGGAAATGGAAGACATACAAGACCACTGATAATCTCCCTCGATCTGGGGCTCCCCGCAAGATCTCACCCCGTGGGGTCAAAATGATCACAAGAATGGTGAGCAAAATTCCAGAACCACACAGGGGGACCTAGTGAATGACCTGCAGAGAGCTGGGACCAAAGTAACAAAGGCTACCATCAGTAACACACTATGCCGCCAGGGACTCAAATCCTGCAGTGCCAGACGTGTCCCCCTGCTAAAGCCAGTACATGTGCAGGCCCGTCTGAAGTTTGCTACAGAGCATTTGGATGATCCAGAAGAGGATTGGGAGAATGTCATATGGTCAGATGAAACCAAAATAGAACTTTTTGGTAAAAACTCTACTCGTCGTGTTTGGAGGAGAAAGAATGCTGAGTTGCATCCAAAGAACACCATACCTACTGTAAAGCATGGGGGTGGGAACATCATGCTTTGGGGCTGTTTTTCAGCAAAGGGACCAGGACGACTGATCTGTGTAAAGGAAAAAATTAATGGGGCCATGTATCGTCAGCTTTTGAGTGAAATCCTCCTTCCATCAGCAAGGGCATTGAAGATGAAACGTGGCTGGGTCTTTCAGCATGACAATGATCCCAAACACACTGCCCAGGTAACGAAGGAGTGGCTTCGTAAGAAGCATTTCAAGGTCCTGGAGTGGCGTAGCCAGTCCCCAGATCTCAACCCCAGAGAAAATCTTTGGAGGGAGTTGAAAGTCCGTGTTGTCCAGCGACAGCCCCAAAACATCACTGCTCTAGAGGAGATCTGCATGGAGGAATGGGCCAAAATACCAGCAACAGTTTGTGAAAACCTTGTGAAGACTTACAGAAAACGTTTGACCTCTGTCATTGCCAACAAAGGATATATAACTAAGTATTGAGATGAACCTTTGTTATTGACCAAATACTTATTTTCCAGCATAATTTGCAAATAAATTCTTTAAAAATCAGACAATGTGATTTTCTGGATTTTTTTTTCTCATTTTTGTCTCTCATAGTTGAGGTATACCTATGATGAAAATTACAGGCCTCTCTCATCTTTTTAAGTGGGAGAACTTGCACAATTGGTGGCTAACTAAATACTTTTTTGTCCCACTGTATCTTGAATTGTTTTTTTGATTAATGTGGTTTAAAATAACAGCTTGAATAAGATGGCAACAATTTGCTTTATTGAATTGGCCAAACATATCAAGGCTTTTTACACACCAGTTAAAAAGAAATTACACAACAAAGTGCAGTACGCCGTGAATTTCTACTTCCTCTTCCACAGCTTGTACCCTCAACTTGGCTGCATGAAAATTAGAATTGACTCTCAATTACATCCCATCTAAGAGTGCAGATGACGGTGTGAAGGAGGCCCAAATAAAACACATCAGGCTTTTCAAATGGGCTGGTTAAGGAAGACTGGGCAGCCAACGGCGCCAGCTAGCCAGCCGGCCAAATCCGTATAGATCTATGGTGGGATAAAAAAGCGCATGCAAGCTAGAAAACTAGCCATGGTGACTGAGCCCAACATATGTTCTTTTCCAATCCACGTCGCTCTTCATTTTCTTGTTCTTTTTCAAGCTGGCCACTCAACCTTCTCAATTTATTATCCCTCTTATTTATGTACTCTGTGGAGCTTTGTCGTCCACATGAAGACATTTTAGCAAAATTAATGGCAGACAATAGCCGCTATGTTGTCAATGCAAACCACAATTTTGTCAATAGATATTAATCTCTGCAAACCAGGAACATGCCACAAAAGCTGCAGTTTTATAGATGTTCTGACCCAGCTGTTTAGCCATCACAATTTGGCCCTTACAAATTCTTATGCCTGCCCATTTTTTTCTGCTTCTAACAACTTGAAAAAATAGTTCACTTGCTACGTAATATATCACACCCACTAACAGGTGGGTAGCCATGATGAAGAGATAATCTGTGTTATTCACTTCACCTGTCAGTGGTCATAATTTTATGCCTGATTGGTGTACTTAGATAGTGGCTTCCACAAGTGATGGTGATTGTGTCCACATACAGTAAGTGTAGCCAATAGCACACCAAAGAGATCAGAAATAACTACTGCTGCGCCAGCTTAGAGCGCAGGACAGACTGAGGGGTAAAACAGAGTTCATTAAGAGATTTCAAGGCACCTGAAGTTCATTTGTCTCCCTCAAGCATCAAAACAAGATAATAGGGACAGAGGAAGAAAGAGATGGAACCGACGTCTTTGTTTTCTCTTCTTAACTCCTTTCGACTTTAAATACCAAGGTCCCTTTCATCCTTATCTCGTCAAAATTTCAATGTAAAAAACATAATGTGGTGAGGTTTATTCTTGGCAACCTGTCTTCTGTAATGCAGGGCAGTTAGGCAAAATACAGTACATTTAACCATCAGCTAAGCACATTTTTTAATCATTTTTACATGATTATATTAAATTTTATTGTTTTGCTTATCCTAATGCGCCATTCAAGTGCTGATTTTATAGTTATAATTTAGGGGAAAAAGCAACTTTATGTAACCATTAGAGCTGCACAATATATGTATTATCACAATATCAGCAAACACAATATTCATATCACGAGAAACTAAATGTGTTGCAATATTTTTATGATAACAATCAGAAATTAACACTGGTAAATATACGTAGGTGTAAAAATATGTAACGCCAAATACAAAACTTACAGTTACATAATGATAATTTAGCCCTTATTTAGTCCTAGATTTAGTTTAGGTGTTAGTAAGTTTTAATTTAGCCACAGTTTTGACCAGTTAGTTCAGAGCCTCGTATCTCTTGGTAAATTAAAACTGAGCTAAACTATGTCTATATTAAGTTCTTCCAAATATCAATCATATTAATAATTGTGCAGCCTAAGTGACTATTACATAATTAATATGGTTTAATTGTTGTCAATTTCTGCCCTGCCCTTATCCATGGACAATGCTGAGGCTAAAAATTAGACTTATAATCCCTCTGCTAGTGTCATCCAAGTGTCACTGCTAGACATACGGCACGGTGACTGTGGGGTGCCCCTTGGTGTGTGTGTGTTCAATTAGACTTTGCACAGATGAATGCTTGGCGGCAAATTTCTACTGTGTGTGTGTGTGTGTGTGTGTGTGTTACTAGTGTGTGTCCATCTCTGAACCTGATTAAGATGCACTTTTTCCTTGTGTGAAGGGACACCTGGTCTTAGTGGGAAAGTGGGCTGTGGGCCACCAGGGCAAAGGAAAAGCAGTGAAGAGGAGGCCGAGGGGAGGCAAGATGAGCTACAGGGAAACACTGTCACCTACTTCCGCACCAAAAGGACATTTAATTTAGCCGTGGTCAGATAAGGCCAGGCCACATGGCATAGATGGAGAAACACATTGGTGCCAAGCCATTAGATAACCCCAAATGGGCACTAAAAAGACATAAATAGATCTTTTTTGAAATATATAATCATGTCTTCATGTCCTCTCCGTACTACTATGGGTTCTCTTCTGGTACTCGTGCCTACTCACACACATGTATGAACTGGGTAATCTTAATAGCCTTATTAAATATATGTAAGAGTGAAAGGTTGTAGGTTAATGTATGTCAGCCCTGTGACTAACTGACCATTGTACTGTACCCAGCCTCATGCCCAAAATGCCAGGGATAAGACAAAACAAGACATTTTTATATTGACCAATGTCACAACCACAGTCGCCTCAAAGATGTAGACAACATCAGGGAAAGAAAAAAATTTGGTCATGAGAAAAAGGGAGAAACCTCAGGAAGAATTACATAAGGAACCTCAAAGATCCACTCCCTGGACGGACCAGCCATGGAACAGAAGTGTGTGCTCCGAACCCTAACAGAAATAAGTGGTAGAACAAGAATGAAGAAATTAATATTACAACAATCTATAGAATTGATGTAATTAAAAAGGTAATAGAGTAAATATGATTAAAATTAAAGAAAGAAAGTTTTTTTTCAGTGTTTTATATTTCTGATCTGACAGTTGAAAAGAAAAGCTATCAAGTGGTCTAACAGAGCTACACTGGCTTTAAAAGCTATTCCAAAATGCTGGGAAGAAGGGGGCAATAAGGAAAGAGAGCAAAAGTTAAGCACTTTGAAAATGTTGGTGTGGACATTGCTTTATAATAGAACAGCCTTATCCAAAATTTACAACAAAAATAGGAAAGAAGTTCATGTAATATACAGAATAATTTTCAGAAGATGTATATTATTGCCAACATATGGAAACAGTTTGATGGTTGGGATTTAAAAGAAGTAAGATTCTAAATAAAGATCAGGCCAGAAAGACAAAAGACTGGGATTAATTCAAATCAATAAATACACACACACCTGCAGTGAAAGAAGAAAACCAGGACAGCTTGTAAGACTAAATTAACAAAGCTAAGCGGGAATGGCAGTTTTCCTGGTGTCTGCTTGGACTATAAGTAATTGGTGCATGTCTGTCATTGCCAACGACAGCGAGGAGAACGTCTTCCTCAGCTGCTCTCCTGTCTGTTTTGTTCACTGCACTTGTGTAAAGTGGGAGAAAATAAGTGTCATTCAATGAATGCAGCTATTCTTTTCATGACAGCTTCATATCTGTAAGTTGGGGGAGGCCACCCTAAAATCCTCCTCTTTTCTGGTAACGCCTTTGACAGGGTGTTTAAAAAAAAAAAAGGGCCCCACCTCTTTGTCCAAGGATGGCTAAGCACGCACATACACCTACACCACTCTCTAATAAGTTTTTACACACCCACTGAACAATGTCCAAGGACTAACAATCACGCACCACACAGGCGGACACATGCGCCGGGAGAGCAGTGAAGAGCGTCTGTGATGAGTGAATGGCTGCCCTTTGTAACCCGGCGCAGCGAGAGTTCCTGTTTTAATACAGTTGATCAGATGGTTCAATGAGGGCTGGAGAGGGAGCCAGGCTGACGAGCACTGTATTCCTGCATCTGTCCATCTGTCTGACCTCGCGTTTGCAGATTTTCTCAAGATCTTTCGCCCTCACTTACGGGTCGGTTGCCATGGTAACGGCTACATGGCTACTGATCGTGTCTACTAAAGAAGGCAAAGAGAAGCTGCTGCCCCGATGCAACCTTGCAGAGTACACAACTAAACAGTGCAGCGTTAATCAATCAGGCAGACAGAAATACATAACCAAAAATATCATATCAAAAATTACCAAAAAAATTGATAAATAAATAAAATGAATTTAATGTAGATAATTATAACTAAGAAAAAGCGATTTGCTTCTGGCCCATAACCCACATTAACTTTGGGGGCTGTAAGAGGAAAAATACTTGAAGATGGTGGTACATGCACAACTTTTTTTTTTTTTTTTTAGCTTAGTGAGAGAAGATTTTTTTCATGGAACTGAAGTGCTTTTCAGATGAGTGACAAGTCAATCATAAGGCACTAAACAAGCTGACACTAGTTAGGTTTTGTCAAGTAAACATGCTGACAGTTATTCACCTAAACAAAACAAAAAAGAGAAAAGGAGAAAACAAATACACTAATAGGCTAGTCATGAGCGGAAATAAATCTTCAAATTTAAATTACAACTAACTATACAGACTAAAAATTTGTGGATGCCATTGAAGTACAAAAGTGGCAATAAAGATGGATGAAAAAGAAAAGAAAATGGTTTGACGTCCAGCCTATATTGTCTTCTTTATATACTTTCAGTGTTTAGAACTGTTCATTGTGTAATTCTGAACAAAGCAAACTTTTGACCTCTCCTAGAGCTGGCAGACCGTCAGACTACACTCTTCATCACTGCAGAGGCTGCCCCTGATGCCGATGGAGCCCACCCTTGAATATTTCAATAATCAATGAAATATTAATACGCTGCACTGAGATGATGAGTTGGGGAAGCGCGGAACAGGAGTGAAACAACTGGTGGAGGAAAGGACTGCCTAAGAGCGGCAAAAAACAAGGGATCTTGAGATTCCTGCAAGTGAGCAACATTCTCAAACTATAACCTTGAGCCAGTTGAGAACCATAGAGTCTTCTAGTGTTTGTAAACAAATCTAAAACTAAGCGGGCCACAATACAATTTCTAAGGAAGAATTAGCATTAGACATCAAACGTAATTATGAATAATCAATAAGGTTTTGGCAAGTCAGACCCTGGTTAGAAAACATTGGTGAGTGTATTAGATGTTAATGTTTTATGTTTTATATTTTAATTAATGTAACAGCAGGGGCGTACAATTAGCATATAAGCTAAAGGATAAACAATATACAGCAGGTACAGGTAGTAGTTATAAGTAGTTACAGGAATGTGGCGGACAACAATTGTCAGTATATGCTCAATTTTAGTCTCAGTCAAAACAAATTCTACTTTAACAAGTTAACTTTAGCCAGAAACGTAATACTGAACAAAATGATCAACAACCAATTTTTGCCATCTAAAAAAAAAAAAAAAGAGTTATTTTTTGTTTTTAGTTGCCTCACTTGTAAAAATGAATGGGAAAATACAGACACAACTTATCTGAACAAGTGACTCGTGGAAGGGTCTATACACTATATGTTTGGAAATGTAAAAATAGTAACTTATTTCAATACCCTGGCAAAATCAAAGCTGAAAAGCAGTCATGACTAAGCTTTTGACATTACTTAGGATTATAATATAAGGTGCCTGGCTCAAAGGCAGAGAAGTATCAAAGAGAGCTAGAGCCCTGAAGCTGCCATTCTGATGTGTACATTGTTCTCTATTTAATTAGAATGAGTTCAATATTAAAATAATAACATTTTCCTCCACAATAAATGCTTTGGGTTCCAAAATCAATACCTCTGCCTCATAATGCCAAAGTATCATTACAAATAATAAGAGCAAAGTTGTTGCAATTTATTGAGCATTAGAAAAAAAATAAGCAGGGTGTGCACGTATTATAGATTGAATAATGTCTAAAATGTCACTGATTCCTATATGAGTTAATGGGATTTTTTTCCCCTCTAGACCCAAAATAGTAATGATGATGAAGTAGAAGGAAGCATTTTTTACAACTACACTCTATACATTGCCATTAGTTAAATGGTCGCTCTCCACTTGAATAAGAAATCCAAGGCAAACTTACAAGTGAAGGATTACCTTGTGCTTAATTGCCTGATTTAAAATCCTTTATGAGCTCACGGTAACTAAGGCACTAAAGCTTCATGTCTATCAGGATCCACAAAGAAAATCCATTAGTGTACACTTGAGGGGAAAAGTTCCACAATACCAGATCAGAATGAAGAAATTATTGATTGTGGCACATAAATTATAGGGAATAAAAAAGAACAAAATGTTGACGATTGTATCATCTTTGGCTTGATAGAGTAGACACTGAGGTGAAAACAGAATGATAGGGAAGTATACAGCTGGCTCCTGAAGGCCTCTGTCAGGCACTCTATGGCCTTATTGGATGAGCCACTCTCAAGGTACTCAGTCTCTATTCAGTGCACGAATCAATGGCTCCTGATTAGATTTCGGAGGGTTACTATGCTGTTTTTGTTTGTTGTGACATCTTCCCTCGCTTTGTGAGGTCTTGGCGCTCCTGTCTGACAAAAGCGCCACCTCCTCCAATGGTGGAAGAGAGAAACGTGGATACAGGAACTGGGGGAAGGGGATTATAGCAGACCGTCAAGGCTGTTGTCTCGTTATGTTGTGATGCATGTTCCAGTCAGAATCAACAGGACAAAATGCACAGTAACACTGTAAATGTACACCAGGAAAAAAAAAAAAAAAAAAAAAATTTACCATAATTGAAATGTGTCTGGTCCATAGTTCCTGGATGTCCCAGAATATAACTTTTACCCTTTTTTTAAACTCTAATCACTGTCATGCTTTTCTATCAGTTCCTTGTTTTTAGTCTGAATAAAGATCTTTTCTTTAGTTTTTTCTCTTCTGGGGTGCAGTAATTTGCATTTTGATTCACCATAGTTTTTATGCCGGATGCACGTCCTGACAGAACTTGTTGCGTTTATCCATTCTTGGGACTGACACAGAGTACACTGACTTATGGCCCATTTGTGGCTGGGCTTGGCAGTGACTGAATTTATTAACATTTAATAAAGTTGCCAAGCATTAATCATGCTTGAAAATTTAAGATATTATGCCTTCTATTGGCCTCAAATTTATTCCATGTGTCTCACAATACTGAAAGCAGAGCAGAATTCTCAGTATGGGAAATTTATACTGCAAAATGTTTACCAGAAGCAGTTTGAGGAAATATATCCCATTGCATTCTAGCCAAGTCAAGGCCAAGCCTCACAGCTATCACGGGTAAACTGCCTATGTGATAAGAGGCTGAAAGAATCCGATAAGCTCTAAATCTAAACAGGGCCAAAGCATCTGCCTTAATAATAAATGTGCCATGCTAAAAGGTTACTTGAACTGCTGGATTCAAATTTAATTGAGGCTATGTGATGAATAATTAATCTTTTCCCAGAGAACACAAGGCACACTGGACAAGCTAATGCTGAAATCCCAGAGCGAAAAAGAATAAAGAGTAAGTGAAACAGAGGAAAGATGGAGGGAGAGCAATGCCGCGCCAGCCTACTCCAAAGTCTTATGAAGCCCGCCAAAGCACCACACAGCACGGTCAGGGCATGATGTCATCTGCCACATCATCGCCCTGGTAACCAGCCAGTGCACAAGGGAATTAAGAAATCAACCTTTTAACAACTGAACACAAACATGGAAGAGCGTTGAAAAGGCTGGACAGAAAACAGAAGGAAAAAAATCAAAGCATCAGTGGCATAAACCACCACATGATGATTAGTTTGTTTGGATGTTGTCTTTTGGGTTACAAAGTCAATATAAAGAGGAGCATTTAACATCTGTCTTTAATGTTTGTATCAGTTTGCCCCCCTCACCCCATTTTTCCTGTGTAGGTATTTCAGTTGGAGGCGTCTTCTTAGAACTGTGCCTTTTAATGCTGACTGCCGCAAATCTTTTGAGGCTGACTACAAAAGCAAGCTGGCAGTAAACTTTTACCCCTGAAGGAGAAAAAGAGAAGTGCTGTTCAGGATAGCTCCACTTTGGGGAGCCTCCAACATGACATTTGCCCCAGCTGGCTTCAAACTGCCCCTTTTATGGCCTATAAAACACAGATGCTTCAACAGGAAACCAAAATGTATGACTATTTGTATATTAGATCCTCATCAATTGTAAGTAATTCAGCCACAAGGGGTCAAAAGCCAGTGTACTCTCTGTGCCAGTCCCAAGCCTGAATAAATGGAGAGGTGTGTGTCATGAAGGGCATCCGGTGTAAAACCTATGTCAAATCAATATGCAAATCACTGCATGATAGGGGCAGAAGATAGAAGGACAGAAGAAAATCCTAATTATTTGCAAGTAATAACTATACAAAGGGGATCATTAGATTAGGTTCTAGACCTTCACAAGTCATTCTCCCTTTGGCCCTCTTGGGGTACCAGACAGCTCCCCTCCACTGTTCATCTGACTCTGGGCTCTACATTGCTGAGGTGGCGGATTGTGGTGAAGAGATGCCTCTGTCAGGAACGTGCTTATCCTCTCACTCGAGCCACCTTCTTATACATAAAATATCAAACATCTGAGGGACAATATGCTGACCTGCTGTGACCTCCACACATGCCTTCGCGCACAAAGGGAGACACTTACACATGCACGCCAACACACACACTGAGGGCAGAACACAGACACGCTCATGCGTGTGCAGATGAATGCTGGCATACAGTGACACACACAAACGCTCTGAGAGCTCCAGTCGCTTCACATCCCCCACTCGTACGTGCCTGGACTTTTTTCCATCACCGCCACATCCCTCACATGATGTATTTGCGACATCTGGCGGTGCTTGCTATATTCATGGGTAGTAAGATTCAACAGTAACAGGAGGGAGAGAGAGAGAGCAAGTGAGAACGCTGATGTATCCAGAGACTGGAAGAACTGAGAAAAGGCAAGTGAGGAAAGGACCCCTAATATGGGATATGTAGACCTACGAATTAATTGGTAAATTTAGTACAACGCTGCAAAGCCGTGAGCACATCAAATTCCATAGCAAAAGGCTTGGGTACCCCCTAGTGGGAGCCCAGCGGCAATCTGGCCATTTTGGATCTGATTGGGGGTGTAAGAAGGGTTCTGCAGCAGGCTGTCATGAATCCATAGGGGTCAGAGGTCAGCCTTCTTGAGTTGCAGTGACATCATAACAATGGGACACTTCTCGAGCCTCAGAAACACAAGCTGATCCATTCTGCTGAGGCTAAGGCACCAGGCCCCTCTTTTCCCACACATTCACACCCGGTGCCAGACAGGCAGAAAGCCTCACCCCAGAACCCCCCCACCGCCCCCACCCCATCCCTTTTTCTTTTTCTCCGCTCCTTCTTTCAGAGGCTAGATTAAAAGAGATGGCTTAATTCGGTCTAATTATCTACCCTTACCCTCTCCCTGCGTCCTCCCCCTCTTTTCGCTCTGTCTCGCTCTTACTATATCTCACTGTGTGGATACTAATTAGCTGATGTGAATTGTATCTACTATACAAATAGACTGAGCAATTATGTAAAAAATGTATAGCCTGGTTTTTAAAACATTACACATTTGCAGCTCCAGTATAAGCCTAAAGTATTTCTCCCCACTGAGGCATTACATAAACTCGCTTTGATGTGGACCAGACAACACCATGGTACCATGACTGATGATATTCATCTCACATTATGAAACTGCAAAGATAATTGCAAGACATAAGGGGAAAGCCGGGTTTAAAGGCTCTAAACACTGAACAGTGCTGTCAGCTAAACCTACAGCATGACTGCAATTTCAACATGGAAAAGCATTTGATCATTACTCTAAGTTTATTAGAACCAATAAATGATACATTTTCATTCACATCATCATTTGCTTTATGTAATAATCCTGCAGTTGGAGTGTGCATGCATATGCACGTTACATAAGCAGAAATCACATTAATGAGATCATACACTTGTGTTGAAAGTGCTAATTAGTTGCTGGGCTGAGGCTAAGGAAACTAAACGAGGATCCTAGTGACTTCTACTATTGTTTCCTAATCCCCTGCACACATTCATAATTCATTCCATCATGAACAGCGATGATACAGCACTGCTCATTTTGTGTCTTTTACTTTGTCTCTGGTAGGAAGATGATGTTTTTTTCCTTCACTTCTTCCTTCCTTGCTGTGAGGTTTTACTGCGATCATAATAAAATGTGCAAGCGAGGGATGTTCGCCTCGGGACCCAGCTGTCGGGCCACTTTGACAGCTTCATTTGTGGTGTCGCTCTTTGATCCTTCCTGTCACTGATATCCAACGCCACTGAACATACATTTGCCCCCCTCCAACCCAAATATAAATAAATAAAGTACTGAACTGTGTATTACAGAGCCAAGTGAGGCAGGCTAGTTGGATGTTTGCTACATCTGCTGTGAAGTAGCTCCCCTCTACCGCTTTTCAGTCTCCAACCACTACTGCAATGCTCCGCCACCCTCAGGGCTGATCCCTTTGTAAATGGTCTCTGACACAAACCCACCTACTCACACAAACAAACACACTGTACAGAAATAACAGCTGAATCCTGCCCAACAGTAACTCCCCTTGCATATAGGGTATATTCCCAAAGTGCACTATTACTGTGAAGGCAAGTGAGAGAGAGAGAGGTGTTGTAAAGATATATGGAGTGGGGTGTAACACTGGAAAAAGCCCAAAAATATAGAGCAGCACACCTGGTATAATGTACTGATACAGAGGGGGGAATAGATAGCAAAAGGGAATGCCAGAGGGGGACTGATTATGATCGGTACTGTCAGGTCTGAGATGCTCTGATGACTGAGATATCAGCCATATCTGCTCTCAGTGATAAAGATACATGGAGACAGATATCAGCCCACACTGGCCCTCCACAGAATAAAACCAGATCCAGTGGAAGGCACAATCCAAAAATACATACAGTACATACAATATATACAGTATGTGTACTGCATATGTAATGGTACTTAAGCAAGTCACACTTTTTACAAATTTTTAGAACTTGCACCCAGCTGCATTGTTGAAAACTCACACTGGACTGCTCTGGCTATGGGATATGCGTTTTACTTATAGTAATGTGTCCCACCACTCTGTTACATGTTGGTACTGAATGTAGGTGTTAGCATTTTAATAAGAACCATGAAAATTTAAATGGCACACTTTTTGACTGCATGCACACCTTTTGCTTTCTGCACTTTATCCTGTTTTAAGAGCTGCCAAGTGCATTTTCCTGATAAGCTCTTATCTAAAAAAATATATATATATTTTATATTTTATATTTTATATATATATATATATACAGCTTTTTTTTTAACATTTGAACAAAATTGTTCATACCCTTTGCAAACTGTCACAGTCTATGGGAAAATCCAAAGTTCTATACCATTCCAAATAGTCCATGCTCTTCTAAAGCATCCTAATGAACCTGATTCCTTGGAAACAGCTGTTTTAATCAACACAACAGGTGGAAAAACAGAAGCTCTCTGGTGTTGGTTTGTGGACAGTCATGGCTAAGACAAAGGAGCTCTCTGAGGACCTGCGGCTGCGCATTGTGGCTGCTCACAAGTCAGGAAAGGGCTATAAGACCATATCAAAATATTTTGAAGATCCAGTGGCTACAGTGCAAAGTATTATTAAAAAATGCAAAAGACTTTCTGCATTGTGACAGATCTCAGAGGACGTGGTCAGAAGCCAAAAGTGACACCTGTGCTGGCCAGGAGAATAGTGAGAGAGGTAAAAAAGAATCCAGGGATCACCACCAAGGCCATCCTGATGAATCTGGGCTCTACTGGTGGCAACTTCTCAAGACAGACAGTCCAACGGACACTGCACACTGCTGGATTCCACAAACGCAGACCAAGGAGGACACCACTTCTCCAGATAAGGCACAAAAAAGCCCACTTGGCCTTTGCAAATGCTCATCTGGACAAAGGAGAAGAAGAAGAATTGTTTGGCCACAATGATGTATCCTTCATTTGGCGTAAAAATGGAGAAGCCTTCAACCCTAAGAACACCATCCCCACTGTCAAACCTGGTGGTCGGAACCTAATGTTTTGTGGGTGGTTTTTGAGCTGGTGGACCGGGGAACCTAATCACAGTAAATGGCACCATGAAAAAGGAGCAATACATCAAAATTCTCAACAACAACATCAGGCAGTCTGCAGAGAAACTTGACCTTGGGCACCAGTGGACATTTCAGCATGACAACGACCCAAATCACACAGCAAAAGTGGTGAAGAAATGGCTAGCAGACAAAAACATTAATGTTTTGCAGTGGCCCAACCAGAGTCCTGACTTGAATCCAATTGAGAATCTGAGGAGGGAGCTAAAGATCAGGGTGATGGCAAAGAGACCCTCAACCTAAAAGAGTTGGAGCTCATTGCTAAAGATCAATGGGCAAAAATACCAAGGAGACATGCAAAAAGCTGGTCAGAAATTATAGGAAGCGTTTGATTGCTGAAATAGCCAATAAATTGCCTGGGAATTCCAGACTCACCGCTGTACCAGCTGATGAGTCTAGTCGCATTAGAATCAATTCGATTTCTAGGGCGGAGCAAACCCGAGTTAATGGACAGCGGAGTTAGCCAATCAGAAAATGGCGGACATGACGTTAACAAAGCGACAAGAAAGTAAGAAAGTAAACAAACGGAGTAGTGAAGCCACGAGGGAGGAACGAGGGAGTTATTTCAACATTACTGTACCATACCGCTGAATGAAACAAACTCTCGGCTCCTCGGTGCGCCATCTTGATTGTTGACGGTGAGGAGACGCATACGAGTGACACTGCTCGTGAAGAACACGTGACTTAAATAAACCAATCAAAATGCACGGTACGGTTTGGATTTGAGTAAACCACTGCGGACGGCGTGTTGACCAGACTGATATGTCTCTGTAGAATAACACAGAGACATATCAGTCTGGATTTTCCAGGCAAGCCAATAAAGGCTTTTCTATTGATTATTTAGAAGGGTATGAATACTTTTGGACATGCCACTTTTTGTTCAAATGTAAATAAAAGCTGAGAAATATTTTTTTCCACAATGATACCTCTTGTACATTGTCTTTTTAGCTTTTGGGAGAAGCCTGTGTCATTTCTGGTAAAAAAAAGAAACAAAAACTTGCTGGTTGAATAAAAGTAACTAAGTCAGAATTGGCCAGGGGTATGAATAATTTTGGGGTTCACTGTATACATGTTCAAGGCTATGCATTTATATAAAAAATCAATATGTGTGTGGAAATAATGTGCATCAGTTACATTAGGTCAGTTTCAATCATATAAAAAAAAAACTTAACCTTCAAGTACACTAAAGTTGAAAACTATACTGTAGATTGAGGGAAACATCACACTTTTAAAGAGAGGTGTGCTGAATGGTACAAATAAGTAGTGAAGAATGCATTTTAGTGAACATCTATCAGTTTATAGAAAGAAAAATGCTATATTTTGTACACGTTTCCTGGTGGTAAAGAGGAGGATAAAGAGAGGCTGAGGAGAATGATGGTTCAGCAGCTGCGGTGGAGTTAGGTGCAGAGGAGAGCTAAACAGCAGAATCACTGACTGAGGGAGGAGGGCGTACATATATGTGAATGGCTTAAGAGGTGATTGGATGAAAGGCAGGTGGCAGGCTGTGATTGGCTGACAGTGACAAATTGGTGTTAGGTATAGATGGGGAAAAGAAATCAGTCTTCCTGGTTGAATTTACACATTCATTTAACAATTCACCTATAAGTGCATGTGCATATATGGGTGTAGGGAACATACACGAGAGTAACCCTGAAACATCTTCAGTATGGGCATTTTAAGGTTAACTTTGATTTCTCCAACAGGGGTGCAAGTACAAACTATAGACCTACACCTAGGTGATCTTTGAGGAACAAAACAAGAATCAAAATGAGAGTGGCCCAGACTATCACCCTGACTATTTTTCTTGAGGATTCACACATGAGTAGGACCACTTTATGACAAGGTGAAGAGAAGCAAAATAGAAAAAGGACAAAGGTGACAGCAAGGGGTGGGGGCTGGGTCTGGCAACCTTTCAACTTCCAGTACTTTGTCAGATGTCTGTAGGTATACAATAGATGGAGAGGTGGTGGTGGTGTAAAGGACACGAGGACAGATCACCTTGAGATGGAAAGAGAGAGAAAACTTCAACATCTAAACTATGACTCTATAGAACAAGCAAAAAATAGGTAAAACACAAATGGAGGAAAACAGAAGAAGCCGTGAAGTGTGGCTAACCTTGAGAACAGTGAGGGGCGCAGGGAAGGTCTACCACATGCTGATAAGAAGGGCTCTTTTAAAGACTGAAGGAGGAATACTCAGACAGAAGGGATAGGCAGGCCCAGTGATTGCAAGGTACAGTCCTAGGGTCACACTTTGATTCAAAAAGGGCAAACACACATACCTGAACCATAAGACTCCCATTAACACACACACACACACAAATACTCACTACCCTTCTTTCATTACACAACATAAAGAGAAGACAGATTATAAAACAGACAGAGTGATAGGAGGCCAGATAGAAAGAGACAGGACAGGGAGCCCCGACAGTAATCTAAATGTCCTGTCTTATGATTGTCATTGGCATTCTTATAGACTGGCATGTAACAGAACTATATGTCAAATATCACTACTCTCTGTTCGGCCTTCTCTAAAGGGTAGAGCAGTTTCCATAATGTCACCAGAATACAAGATGCTTCCAGCAAGCTTAAGTACTGCATCTAAAGAATCTATCAAGATCACTAAATGTCTCAGGTGGCAAATTCAATCAAACAAGCTGTTCTTAAGAGTCATGACAAAAGGCAAGAAATGGAGGAAAACAAAGTTTTTTAGGAAAATAAAAAGGAAAGCAATTGATTTTAGCAAACGCCATTCAACCTTAAGAAAAACTCCAATGCTTTACTTTTTTATTTCATTTTCTCCTCCCCTCTTTCCTTTTTATTGTCTTCTGTCAAAAACAACTTGGGCTAACATAGCAAGCTGTCACATCAAGGCCATCTCCTGCATCTTACAAAGGGGAGAATTCTGCAGCATAGCTCTCAGACAACCAACCATCGTCTACACACAAGATGCATAATGACTGGGGAAAAAAGATTTTTCTATTTGAACCACAGTTTGTGCCCTGAGGACAAACCCATTACAGCACCGTGAAGAAAGTTTTCCATGCAATAACTGAACAAATAGATATGAATGAAATGCTTGGGGTAGCAGGAGAACAAAATATCCCTTTAAAGCTATTCTTACGTGATGCAATACAATAATAAAGTGGGAATTTTATTTTCTGGCTAATGACATTAGTGACATAAGGTGATTTGAAGTTATTTTTCTGACAGATGTACAAAACATATTGGTTATCCACTGGCTTAACTACAATGTAGCTGCAACATGATCATAAAGCAGTCTTTCATCACGGCCGAGTGGACACACACCCGCGCACACGCTCACTTTCAACATCAGCAAATGCTTTCAACCATCAACATCATAGAAGCCAGATAAGTGTGCCCCCTCTTTGCAACAACCACTGGGGAGGTGAGAGGCCTTGTAGTCAACATACTGAAAGACTACTCAATGATCAAAGACTGAGAAAAACATGACCCGTGATGGTTTCTAAGATAGGAGTAAGAGGGGTGGGGGGCGAGCAGGTAAAAGGAGAAAGAGTTGAAAGAAATAGTGAGTAAAGAGCTCCATACTGGTATGGTGAAAGCACAGTGTGAATAAAAGTAATGGCAGAGAGTGTGCATGTAGTTGTCTTTTGCCACTAGTGTCATTATCCTACCTTGGCCAGTAAATATACTGTAAAGTAAGTTGAATAATGTTGTGATATTAGAGTAGAGAAAAGTTGAGTAAAGTAATTAAGTTCACAATACAAACAGACCAAGAGATTATTCAACCTGCCCTTGAGTCTGTCTCTGATGGCATAAGCAGAAAAAGGCATTGGCCTCTTACCTCATTACCTCTAGTGTAAGTCTATTACAGATCGCCATTTAAGCAGGCTGACATCATTCAAGCAGAAGTTCAAAAAGAGTAACTAAAGACTGAGTTGAGTCCATGCTGAGTCATTGACACTGAAGTCTGAGCCACCAAAAATATTTCTAGTCAAAATGAGTCATTTTGAGCTGATGTAGAAGTTCAAGTTAAGTCTGAGTCACTTAAAAAAGTGTCAGAGTCCAATCCAGTCCAAATCAGTCCAAGTCGAGTCCAAATGAACTGAAGTTCAGTTCTGGGGCCTCATTTGTAAAATAGTGTAAAAAATATCAGAAGACCAGAAAGTGCACCTTTATTGGAAAGTGAATGCCAATTTTCTGAATAAATAAATAAATAAATAAATAAATAAATAAATAAATAAATAAAAAGTATTATATTAATATTATAAAATTTCCTCACGCTGTTGTTGAGACTTAATAATAATAAATAATAAATAAATAATTATAATAAATAATAATAAAAAATGCAAATGGAATTTGCAAGCATTATAAATGAGGCCCCTCGTCCATGAGAAGAGACTAGTCCAAGTTCGAGCTCAAAATGACTTCATTCCAAGTCAAAGTCATTAAGGCTTAAGCTCAAGTCACAAAAACTAAATGACTCGACTCAAATCCAGGACTGGAGTACTCTATCTCTGGAAATGCATACAATGGTAACAATCAACTTTGGTATCTACTGCTGGCTTTAGTACTTGCACAATACAGCATACAATGGGCAAAATAAAATAGAAATACCTGAATCGATATTAGGCAAATGAAAGACAAGGCTACTGCCAGCATAAAAGCAAAGAATGTGAGACAAGAGTGGAGAAGTGGACAGAAGAGTGTTGATTCCAGATTGAGTGTTCACTCTAGCTGTCCATAGATTTACCAAGACAAGCGTCAAGTGCTTACCTGTAATGGCAAAGGGGCAGAAGGGCGGGACGGCCATTTCTATTCTACAAGAGAGTGTCTGAGTAGGTCTAAGTGTTTTCAGGTGTGTGTGACTGTGCATGTGTATCCAACTGAGAAGACACACAGCAAGGAAGAAGTAAAGACAAGGAAAAAGTGGAAACAAGTGTAGAAAGGGCACTCGGACAAAAGCTGAAGACTACAAAGATGACCATATTAGAATATGAATCTGAGGATGTTGTGCTCCTAGCAGTTAAAAGCCCCTAAAGTCAAGAGTCAACTATTATGTGTCATCAGTGGTGACATGAGGTCACAGAGCGGGACAGATTAGGTCAGCGACAGAGCTCACCCTTTCTCTCAACATGCACCATTAAACAGTCCCATAGTGGGCAAAAAGCCTAGCTGTCATTTGGCTGGAAAATGGGGTTTAGTGGTGACAAGAAATCTTTTCCACCTTTTACAAAGACAAGAAAAAGCCCTTCTATAGTAGGAATGTCATCTATAATCTAATTACGCACACATGAGTCAATATTAGTCAATATTTCGATGATAAGTTTTGCTAATGATGTGATATTTTACATAATATTTAACATGTGCATTAAAGAGAGTGGCTTTCACAGATGTACCTTATTTCTTCTGATTAACTTTTAAACAGGTACAAATAAAACACACCAGCAACAGGCTGAATGTATAAAATGCTTCAGTTGTTTGCTGCTAAACTGGCTCTGTAATTACCTGAAGCATGTTTTAATTGTTGCATGTTCTACTCTTAATATTAGTCAACGCTTTAGTGGCGCTCCAAGTGAGATTGATTGGATAAATCAGTCGGAATTATGGGAAAACAGGAGGCATGCCAATCAGTGGAGTGTGCTCTCGGCATGTGTGGCTGAGTATGTGCCAGTCTATGAGCACACATGTACGTTTGTTGAGATGTGTGAGTGTGAGTGCTTGTGTGGAAGTATAAGGCTGACAGCTGGGCTTGTTCAAAAGGCTTACTGAGCATTCTGTCTGTTTGGGAAGCAACAAGCACACTATCTGAACAGGGATCTAAAACCTGTGTCAACAGCATAGTACAACTAGTGTAAACAGCCCCTGAGTCAACATGTTCAAACTAAAATACCCCTTCTCCTTTGGTCTATTCTAAAGAAAAGCAGCAAAAAGGTCATATTTGTAATGACATTGAGTTAAAAACAAAAAACATAAGCACAAATACAAAACAAACATAACAATAACTGTGGAGTTTGTTGAAAGTTTTCATCTAGCTGCTATACAGTAAGCTCTTATTTTGTGTGTCTTGTGCCAAAATACAGTATGACGCCACACACTGTGTATGTGCACACAAGTGTGTCAGTCCATCAGCATGTCGGCATCACAGCCTTTCACTAAGTCCCAGATTAACAGTGACAGGCAGAGATCCCTCTAATTATCTCTTCCTGGACCACATGCAAATGGCAGAGCCAGGCAGAAAGCAGCGATTGGCTGGGGCAGTCTGGGTGCTGCCGATGGGCTAATGAGCCTGGCGACAGGAAACAACCTTGTGATGTACCACCAAAACAGACTTCACCGTCACACACTCTCACACTGCAGCACCAACAGACATTAAGTTGTAAGTGCTCAGCTGATGTCCTTATCTGGACTGACTGGCTGCAAAGGTTATTCATACTGCATTTCCTTCCTCTGTTTGACAGCCAACAAAAACAACAATCGACCACATAAGCAGATGAACACATGCAGTACAACAATAGCACTTATCACTTTTACTCTACAAAGCAAAGAAGTTTTGCAAATTAACAGATATGCCGCTTATTGTCACTTTGACACTTAAAGCTTAGTGCCATCTCAAGAGACTGCAAAAAGACAGCACACACATGAAATTCAAGCATAGTTGCAAAAAATAGAAGAATACAATGATGGACTGGAACAGACGGTCTCATTCTGGCTCTTGACAATGGACTGCTGCAGTCAGCTAAAAAGTCATCTAAGTAGATCAGCAGGAAACATGGCAACAGCGTCAAACAGTCCACTATGTCTTGAACCTCGTCCCAGTGCATCTTAACTGGATGACAAAACGCCTTCCAAGGACAAATTTCAAAAATAGATTTTTTAAGACACACACGCCCAATGGACACACAAGGCATATCTATAAAGTCCAGAATTCCTATTTTTAAGTTCAGTTTAGAGCTATTTTCTAATGGATTTCATATTTGTGCTTGTTATATCAGTTTTCTTATTTCTTCTGCACTATAACCTTTAAAGTAAGAAAACTAAGAAATGTGAATGTGATTCTAGTATTCCAGTAAGGATGACAGAACTCAAGTGACAACAGGAACATAAAATCTATGTTCACATGATTAGGCAATGGTTAGGTGTTTTAGATGTTAATCAATTTAATAATTAATTTGGAAGAAGCCATTTTAAGTCAGAGTGAGTTGGCCTTTAACAGCAATTGAACATACTTTTTATAGAGCACTTCCATCTGGATATCTGTTTAAAAAGTTGGAACTGCATAAAAAGCACTGCAATGGAATGCTATGAAATGACAAAATGTAAAATGTAAAAGTATTATTATTGACCTTTGATAATACTATATTACAACTAAAACACCATATGGAAAGGCTTAAGATCAGTATGAACAGCACTGTATAATTTCCAGGTGTCAAACAGACAATGTACATGCTGGATTTAGAAAAGATTTGAGAGTGACCGAATCCACCTGTGAAGATAAATTATCACTGACCCTGTAGTATTGCAGTTGTATAAACCAAACCCCACGTTGGAGGTGAGAGAAGGTAAGGATAGACCAGAAGATAAATACAACAGAGGGGAAAGAGTGAGAGGCGGAGTGAGAGAGGAAAGTGCAGCCTGCCTCACTGGCTGACAGTTGACTCTGTTGGATGTGACTTTCACAGTCTGCTGGCGGTTTGTGTGGAAGCCATCACATCTGTGACTGGCCGTTTGATTAATGAGCCTCTCAGCTTGTCTGTGCAGTTTGAGAAGGGGCCACGGCCTTATCCCAGGCATCACTGATTTATTCGCCTTCGGAGCAAACCCCCAAATATCACACACACTGAAACGTAGGAGTGGAACATTCACACGCATGCAGGCAGACACATGTAAGCTCTCCACGATATGAATACAGTATACAAGTTGGTGTGGCGCACATGTGTATGCAAACTGGCAGACATGAGAACAAATCGCTGTGCACAAGCCTTCTCCACCACCTGCTTAGGGCTAATGAAAACCTAAATGTGTCACTTGTCCAGGACTAGTGGAGAGAAAACAAACCCTGTATATCTATGCAGACAAAAGATGTATTCTGTCTACACCAACACAAACTCCCATCCCAAGCTGTCAGTCAGTGGTGGGACACACTTAAGGAATCGACATGAGAAGAAAGAAGCCCTTCCTCAATGACACATCACACTTTCTTGATTTTTAAAAATGACAAGCCTTTTGAATTTCTGGCCTTGCATGATGGAGAGTCTGATGATGTTTCAGAGTGTTTTTAAAGTCGTAGCCATGAGATGTCACTCTGGCTAACCTTGAAGCTCTACGTCTGTGTTGTTTATTGCTTAAAATACTAAAGCAACCAAATAGATAGGGCTAGGGCAACATCACTATTCAAGAGAGAGAAATTTTTAAATACTTCCATGTACATAAACACACATTAGTGCATGCTTTACTTTAGGGACATGCACACAATACCCCCATACTAAAACACCCTCTCATTCCCTGAAGCATAAAGTAAGACCATTAATCCAGACACACTGAGATACTGCTTCTCCCTAGGTTGATCAGCGTCCATGGAGGAAGACGAACATTCTGACATATTTGTTTTTATTTTATTCCCTGAGAAAAAGGCCTGCCATATGGCAGCGCCCATGAACAGATGGCGTTTGCCCACTTCCTGAAAGCACAAGCGTCTATCGCCGCAATTTAAGGAGTCGCTCAAGCAAGAGAACGCCACAGACTGGCATTTTTCCACAAACTGCTATTGTTATGGACCTGGGGGGTAACTGCAACAATGAGACAATGCAGTGCAAATGTGTTAGTGTTCAGTAGTTACAGTGTGACTTACCATATTCAATTACCAAATCTGATAGGAAATGCAACATGAAAAGGGCAATAAAAATGTATATAAGCAAAAAAAGGAGCAGATTACAGTACATATTAAAATTATGTAGTTCTACCTTTTCAGGATGCAGGATCTGCTGTTGTGAGCAGGCTTGTAGACGTTAACATGAACGTCCTTGGTTGAAATCAGGTTTTTATGATGGAGTGGAAGAGTCGCCATGTGGCACACAAAGCTTCATTTCTCATACTTGGCAACACCTTATCAACCAGGTCAAATGACCTCCATAACACAGACACACAACACTGTAGCTCAAAAAGTCACCTTGGTATAACATTTAGTTTCCTTTCATACTTTAATTCTTAAGCTGTATTATCAATAAACTGAAAGGAGAAATGACACAAACGTTTACAGTTCACAAAGGCCTTCTCATACAATTAAAGTTATGAAAGAACTAGAAGGGACAACATTAGTACCATTAATTCAAATCCATAAGAGGTTATGTTGCTTTAAGCTGTTTCATATAAAAATATGCTGTGACAAAGTGAACGAATGTTCTCTAAAGAAAAGAGGATTTCAAGGGGTGACCAAGGACAAAGCAAATAAGCTAAACATTCATAGATCTCTAGCTGAAGTGAAACTATTCAGTGTCAGCTGAATCACATAGAACTTTAAGTCTATGCCTCTACAACAGAGGAGAGTCTCATAAATGAGTATAAAATATATGACATTGTGGACACAGTTATATCTGTAGATTATAACAGTTAAAAAGAACCCACAGTGTGCAATTTCTTCAAGGTGAAATGTTAAATGCGTAGTTAACCTCAGTAACAAAAATAAACTTTGCTTGCTTTGACAGTGTCAAAAACTTGATACAAAGAAAATGAAGAAAACTTGAATTTAGCTGAGATTATATTATACTATACTATACAATAAATACTATTCTGAATATCTTTAATTAAGCAACTGAATATTCTAGGGATTATTTACAACTTCTGTAAGAGTTGTGTAAGAGACTCTGAGTCGAAAAAGTTGGATGACCAGCGAGTTGTTAAGTCTCTCCTTTCGAACAGCTTGCCTGTGAGGAGGCCAGGTCAGCCAGTCAGCGAGGCAACCCTGGGGGTCTGGGGGGTGGTATTAATCAGTCTGGTTTCTGCTGAAAAGCTCAATCTGCAGATGATGGATGAGCCATCGTGCTGAGGGAACTCAAGTGACAGGTGACAAAGAAGGACACACACACCTGTATAAATCCACTTGCTCCTGTCTCTGGGCCAAGATGTAACATCATCAAGGCAGCAGGGTGAAAGTATTTGTAAGAGTGTGTGTGTTCATGAGAGCATGAGCGTCTCAGTGTGTGTGCTGCTCTCCTAATGAAGTCATCTGAACAGTGATTTAATAGCCCCGGTGTAAAAGCCTACCATCCTTAACTCATAGCCTTGGTCCATTAGAATGTGATATAAACCCAGGGCACAATAACTGCCCTGCCACTGTAACAATATATAGAAGGCCAGTAGGTCACAGAGGACTGTCTGTGTATAAGGAGAAGGAAGTCACTGAAGGAGACTAAACTTAACACAGATACTACAACATCACAAGGTCATGATGATGTGTGTTTTTGCACAGTATGCTAGATAATGCCATTACAATTAATAATGAGTGTAAAAAATAAGCACAATAATAACAAGTAAGGGAAACAACCTGCTTTAGACTACAGTTATACAGGAATGATTCTGGCTAAATCACTGATTTATTACTTGATTACTTAATATCAGTGGGCTTAAGTGCTCCCTATAACATGAAAAATATGTTTCAGTTGGAGGTGGATTTGAAAAATGTATGACAACTGAGTTTGTAACAAGCAACCTGAACTTTCCCCAAATCCAACATGAAATCTGCTCCTCTTTCCCAATAAAAAAAGACTAATGGGACAAATGGTGGAATCCAAGATACAGTACTTGAAAAAATGTGATCCTAAGATTAGGGTACGCTACACTATTTGACTCTCTTTGCTTCCATGTTCTCCTGCCTTCTTGCTTGATCTCTTCTCAGTATTGACAGCTTTCTCACCATGTCATTCAAACTACTAGTCCCATCTCTTCTTTAGTCGTTCTCTTATCTGATTTGATATTCCTTCCATTGAGCTTCTATTCATGAATGCCCCAACACTAATTTGCTTCAGTCAAGCAATGACAGTATCTGTTTTAACATGCAACAAAGCAGCATATAAGAAGAGAAAGAATACGTTGTGTGTGTGTGTGTGTGTGTGTGTGAAGAAGAGTAGAGGCATTGAAGCGACCGAGCTCATCAGAGAAGAGCACCGAGCTGCGTACTTCACCCTTATTAGACCTGTGTCCTTGGCAGATGCAGAGCTTGCCCTTTGTTAGAAAGGTGTGCATGTGCTACAATGGCGGTGATTTAAAATGGATTGGGCGTAGGCGTGGAGACAAGGTGCAGTAGCCCCATGGCTCCCTGATAGCTGGCAGCGTGACAGCTGTGAATGGCGAACAGGGAACAGCCTGAAGTATTGCCATCTAATATGTGTCACATACCTGTATAAATATTTATGCCCTTTGCAAAGCAGAACAGGAGAGAACAGGGGAAGGGGGGCTGATGGACTTGGGCAAAAACTCTTCAATCAGGTGACCAAAATCTGAGGTAACCACTCTTTTTTCATCTTAAGCCAGTCTGTCTTCTTCTATGGCTTTAAGGTGTTAAGAAGACTAGAGGAGGAGACCTTTCAAGGAGACCTGAATCAATCATTTCATCATGAAAATGAGTGTATTAACATAGACACTTTACCATAATTCATCATATATTATATATATATCTAGGCTATAAGGCAACTGGTAAAGAGCAACTGCACTGTACAACTTTAATGTATAGTGGTATAAAAAGGAAATTCTGCTTACAAAAAACCTTTATAGACAGTACAGAGTATATTCATTCATCCATCTTCTTCTGCTTATTTAAATTAAGGTTTGTAAATGGTTGGGGCATATCTCAGCATCTATGGGCTCTTAGGGTTGGTACACCCTGGACAGTGGTCACTTAGTCGCAGGGCTGACATAGAGACAGACAATTATTCACTCTCACATTCATTCACTAGGGGCAAATTTAAAGTCACCAATTAATGTATACATCCGTGACTTTTGACGACGGGAGGAAGCCGGTGCACTTGGAGAGAACCCACAGTAACATGTACAATCCACTCAAAGAGCCCAAAGTTCAAACCCATAACCTCCTTGTTGAAAGGCAGGAGCACTAACTACTCTTCCACCATGCATCCCATTCATATAGTATAAGTAAGCAGAAATAGTTTATATTTGACCTCATCTCATTAGCTCATCTCTATACAAACACTCAGACACAACATGACCAAGTCAAATCTTAAAGTTCACTTTAAATACAGTTAATAAAGAAAGCCAAAAATCAGCACTTTTTAGGCCCGGATGATGATAATGTAAAGTGTTTAACTGCTTTTCTATATTTGTTATGAACCCGTGTGGTGTAACAGGTGAGATTTCTGTTTTACCTGTTGGCCAGCAGAGTTTTGAAGGTGACCTCACTCATGCCCTGAACTGTTGGCAGAAGCATTGGCCAGTCCCATGCCCAGTCGACCACCGAACTCTGTTGATGTATGAGGATAGTGTATTGTTAGTTATTAATCAGGGTTAATACCATCAGTGCATTACCGCTCCAGCTGGGACCCACTAACAAAAGAGGAGGGGGGTCCCCAGCGCAGGCCACTGACACCAGGCAATCAATCATGTCCGCACAAGAAGGTTTTTATTCCAATAAGACAGCAATTAATTTATAAATCCATTTGGGGGGATGTAGCCATCATTTATAGAAAGATAAATCAATTTTGGGAGGGAGTCGTTACTCTTCTGACTGCTGCTTTTTTTTTCTTTCCTTCTTCAATAGCAACCAGTCAGCCTCCCACCACCACTTTTTTTCCTTTTCTCTCTCTACCTCACTCTCTAAAAGCCCCACTCTTACTTTTTTCTCACAGAGACACGTTTGCCATTTGTGCCACTTTGAGAAGGCAAATAAAAATCAGATTGCTTTGATTGCCAAAATGTCACTCTTAACTCCAGGCTGAGTTTTATTGACAAAAGGAGGAGAACTTTCATTCGTTCCCTCCATCCATTCATCCATCCGCTCTGTGCTCTTTCCTTATAGGTGATTGATGGATGTAACTTCTTCCCTCCTCCCCCTATTTTATTTGACAAACAACACAAGCACCTCAAGCGGAGAAGGCATTTTAATCATTCTCTTAATAGGATGTTTCTATGCAAAACTATGCAGCCTCCTGTGATAAGCCCAAAGAGGCAAAACAAGTCTAGGTTTCTGTTCTGGAAAAACAATCATGCCATTAAATGTACACATCTAATGCACTCAAATAAAGGCACTAAAGGCATCGTAATTTTGTTTAGAAGTATTCATTCATCTTCTTCTGGGATTGTGGGTGGCTGGAACCTTTCCCAGCAACTATGGGCCTTAGGCGGGGTATACCCTGGACAATGGCCAGTTGGTTACACACCATTTCTTTAGACAGTGGAAGGAAGCCACACAGTACACAGAGAGCACCTACACAGACATCCCAAGGAACACTCCACACACTCCTTCTGCAGAGCCACTGTGCACCCCAGTATTACAATAATGCTAAAATCTGAAAAATATGAGAATAAACTGACATCTTTTACCTGTATTTTTGTAGTTTTATACCTTTTATTGTGCAGAGGAAAAACATCTAACAATTAAGTGAACATCAGAGTGGCACTCCAGGGAATACGTTCAGGGTACGAGGGTGCACAGTTCAAAAGCCCAGAGAAACGCACTCATCTTTTCACCTTTTCAGTGCACCTTTCTTCCTCTCACCTTCTACATGAAAAGGCATAAACCTATAGAGAATAGTAAGTCAGAGCCCTAGAAAGACCCCATGGTTTCAGATATTACCACCGCGCCCAGTTCACCAGAGACCCAGACATTCACTCACCTTCATCATTGGGCATAAAGTTAAAGCAACACCAACTTCCACACTAGCATGCCAAATGAATACAAAGTTTTGGTAAAATTTAAGAAAATTTAAACCAGCATATACCTGTTCCATTTTTTTCTTGCCAATATGCTCAAATTGGTAGAGGGGATTGAAATATGGCATGTCTGAGGGACTCTCAGGACCAAAGGAAAAGTTCACCAGGGAGGAGGAATTAGTGGAGTCCACACTTCCACACAATTTACACATCAACAGCTCCTGTAAATATATATATAAAAAAAGAAAACACAATAAGGAGAATGTCAGACAAGTGCTGGAATATAATATCACATTAGTTATAGTGTTCAGATGCAATAAATTATATTATATAAGAAAGAAAAAGTAAATTTATTTCATTAGTTCATCCGTTGGCACAGAATGAAATATTTGAATCATGTTGATGATTATTGCTTACAGTTAATTAAAAACTAAAATTCAATATCTCAAAAATGTGATTACAATGAAATTAAAATAAATAAATACTTGAAATATGTCACTCAGTGTGTACTGAATCTATATAATTAGTTTCACTTTCTGAATGTACTACTGAAATATTTAACTTTTAACTTTTGTTATTTTAATGTATGGACAAGTGCATACCGATTGCACTTTTTTTAGAAGCTTAATGTTTAAGAGAAAAGATTAAACCAGAACCTTCTTCTGTATCTCACCTCTAGTCCTACCTATACCAGTCTTGCATCTTTTTGCATCGACCATACAAGAGCTTGAGTTTCCGGCAGTGGTGCACTTCTTATATGTTGTATCAATTTTTAGAGCCATTTTTTAATTGGTCATAATATTACATGTTATACTACAGTTATTATTTTAACCCTTCACCACTGCAAAAAGTGTTCTACTGGGCATTACTAATTGTAAACAGAAAAATAAAAATCTGCTTAATATTATATAGCATCAGCGAACAAAGGAAATATAGCATTGCCCCTGCCCCCAGTTTTTACCAATTGCTAAAACACTAAATGTCATTTTCTGAACCAAACCACCAACTGCTTTAACTCTTTTCTCAAACACAACTCTTTGGTCTACACCTTAATTCACTGTTTACACACAGATTGCAAAGCTCTCTCTTTTGGAAAACACTTTCTCGCTCTGTAAACACATTTGATATTTAGAGCACACATGATGCAAAATGTTTACATGAGGCAGAATTCAGCCACAACTCCAACACAGCTGTCACCATTAACACACAACCGCTCAAAGCTCAAAACACTTGTTTCTAACTGCAGTCAATATAAAGCCAGTGATGAAACAAGAGGTCATGTTGGAAGAAGTAGATGAAATGGACAAGAGAGGCCAAGACCCGGACCTGAACAAAAGTGTTTTCTGAATTTGGCTTCAGTTTTGAAAATTGTGTTTGGTGTTTAGCAAAATGGGTCTCATGTTTCAGGAAATGTGTGCTAGCAATCCTGAACAACTGTAACAGGCTATGCTAAAATTGGTGACCTTAAGAGCAGTATAAGAATTAATTTAAGAGGTTAAATGTACTCTTTTACACTATGTTAACTTATTAAAAACTTTTCAGTAATTTAAATAACTGTGCTACCCCCTTTGCTCCTTCATACTGTTTCATTTCTGAATGAGTTCTAACTCCACACAGCTCCCTCCTCTCTACGTGAAAACCACTGTAGGCATGGCCCCTTGAGGTCAGCCGAAAAGCAGAAGATCAGAAAGGCAGCCTGTGCACGAGCAGCAGTCCTCTTCCCTCTGTTTCTCCCTCGTGAACAGCCTGCAGCCTCAGGCCAGCAGCCACCTAATTGCTGGGGAGAGGTAGTGTTTCCCTACCTCATTGCCTTGGATGATGTGATAGATCTGCCTCAGGTAGTCGCTGCCACCTGCTTTGTGGCAGACCTCCAGCAGCATCAGGCCTATTTTCTGCTCAGTCAGTTCAGCCGCAGCAACTCCACTCTCCTTTTCTAGCTCAAATACACTGAGAAAAAAAAGAGAGAGAAAAAAGCAATAGTAAAAGTAGCAATGGGACAGAAAAAAATAATAAAATAAAAAACACGAAAGAGTGAGATGAGGCAAGTCAACAAGTGTGTGAAACCCCTTTGGCTAAAAGTCTTTTTCAGGTATGAATTTGGAATAAAATTGCAAACTTGCTGCAAGGAAATTAACTAAACGTGACTGCTGACTTTTAACAGTAATGTTTTTAATTGTAAAGGAGCCATTTAGCCTTTAGGGCAAACAAATTTAAAATGCATTTGTTGCCAGCTTCTCCACAAAACACACTTAACACATGCAACAAACTGGTGAGGATGACTTTGTTAAAAAAATCGTAATTATTGACTGACTGATAACAAAACAATTTTCGGCGTTTTCATTACCATTCATGAGATACATAGGGCATTTTAACTGAAGGATGCCAGCACACTAAAAATGATTGGTGTGTGTGTTTTAAGAGTGAATGGTGTGTGTGTAATTGTGTGTCAAGGTCCTCATGCATGTGCAGTCTGCAGCCCTGGCAGGTGCCCGCATCATTTTCCTGCCCTTCCTGTATGGATGGATATGATACTACCGTCCATCAAACACTCTCCTTCACATACAGTTCCTGTCATTGTTCTCTCTCTTTTCCTGGTCTCTTTCTTTCTCCCACACTCACTCCCTACCCCTTTGTAATTATAAGGTGGCAGAAACACTGTCGCCTGTCAGGAAGCGATTGGCTGCTTGACATTGAGAGCAGGAAAAGAAAGAGGAGTCCCATCTTGTCCGTACATCCCTCTCATTCTTTTGCTTGGCGGCCTGGCGGTGGTGTTGTCGGTGATGGTGGCTGTGCATCCGTGTCAGCACCTGCGCTGTATCCTTTCCTGTCCATCACTGTGCAGGTGAAGCAGATGATTGGATTCAGTCAGCGGGGTGATTAATGAGGGCCCCTCCGGATTTGGGACAGCCTATCAATCATGTCATTAGGGCCAATGTGCCCTGAAAGAGGCAGACCTCCGCCAAGGAATAACTGCATTCATCTTCATCTGTGTATGCATCCCGTCAGCCCAGCCAGGGTCACCATGATGGAGAACAATAATCTTCTCCTCTACAAATTACTTTGCAAAGACAAGGTGGGTGGCATGAGGAGGGGGTTACAGTTGAGACAGCAAGGGTCGGTAAGTGGAATGAGGAAACAGAGGTACAAGCACTCAGACAGAGCAAATGTTGTTTGAGTGGACATGTATCCCTATACTTGTAGGGATCAAGACACTTGGATGGTGTTGTATAACTCCTAAAACATCTTAAAGCATAATGTCAATATTACATTATCATAAATACACAGTTTCTGCCAAGCCTTTGTGAGATGCCAATAAAAGTGCCAGTTTTTTTTTTAGAATTATTGCATCCACCCATCTCCCCCTTATTTAACACTGTATTCTGATTGTTTACAAGCCAGGCGTCACTTCCCTGTGAAGGTTAGTTTAATGAATAGTAATGATCCCACTGAATGCCTCTGACAGGTGATACATAATCACTCTTCTTTCACTTTCCCACTCAGAGCCCTCCCCTAACCTTCCATCAGGCCGGCTTTTCTCCTTTTTTATACAAATACACCCCCTCTCTTCCTGTTAGCTGAAATAGACAGTATTTCCTAGAACTGAGTCTATTATTGTGAGTAATATTAAACATTTCATTCTTTATTTTTAATTGTACATGATCAGTTGAGCCCCACATTACACTTTTATGAGGATGGATGCACTCAGAGTTTGTTATGATGAAGTGAGTGACCAACAGACACAATTTCTGGGAACAGGCTGCAGAGTGCTCAGCCAAAGGTCACAGTACAGCCCAAAGTGAAAGCTGTTTTCCCATCATTCCAGCCTGCAGGCCACTCAATCAGACGGCATGTCCATCATTTACTCCAACATGGCAAAATACATTGATCTTGTTCATGTTCAAAGGCTTTCCTTGAAAAATGATTACACAGATAAATTACATCAGAATTGAATGGCTCAATTAAAAAGAAGAGTAATATCTTGGCATACTATGGCCAACTGCATCAAACAAATATATATGGTATATTGAATTTTACAAATGCTTTAGTTGAGCATAAAACCAAGGTTTGGATTAACAATATGTTTTTTAGAATTATGGTTGTGCTTAGAACCACTGAGGAGGAAGGCTGGGTTGGTTTGAAGGTCATTGGTTTGATCCACAGCTCTTGTTTACATTTTGTATTGGGTATGTGACGCCAACATGTTTGAAAACAATTGAAAATAATTGCTGAATGACTAAATTTCTTCCTCTAAAATTCATTCAGCAATGCAAAAAGAGGGTCTATTATGTAACTATGAAAAAAGCCATTTGCCAGTCATAGACCTGAAAGACCTCAAGAGATTAGGTTGTAAGCTGACAGGGAAAGGGAACTGTTATTTTATAATGAATATTGGTAAAATCCTCAATTTCCCATGCTCATTTAACATTCTCATGTTTGGTGTCCTGTGGTTTGACAGCTGTATTTTTGTTAAAAATATTTTTTAGGGTGTAAATGAATGTACAGTATTTATTTAGTTTGGTACAACAGACATATAGAATATATGACAAAAATTCAAAATGTCCAAATTGTAGTGAATGTCCTGTGGTGTGATGATGTTAAAATAACTAGTATGTAATGGAATTAGGCTTAAAATTAAGAATTGATTTCAAAATGTTTTCTTTACACTTTAAAAAAGTGATTTATATTTGTAATTATTTCATATTTTTGTAATTTACTTCAAATTTATGACATACTATAGGTCAAAAAAGCTATTACACCTCCATATGTATGTGTGTGCTTGTGCAAGACACTGTATATAAAAGCAAGACCATTTTGTGTTTTTTCCTCCTTGCTAATACTGTATTTCTCACCTCTCTGAGTAGAGTTTTTGAGCTTTCTGCAACTGCATTTTTGTCCACTTTGGTGTTTTTTCCTCCAGGGTCTGTAGGGCTATATGCACTGTGGCTTTGGGGACACCCTGTAAAAACACAAAACACAAGATTGACACTAGCATTAAGTACAGGTACAAATTTGAATATGGTGGAAAAGTAAAACATTTTCAGTAGTTCAATTAAAAAAGGCAAATCCATATATAGTGTGTATAATTGATTTAGTACACACATTGAAATACTTCAAGCATTAATTTGTGATTAGTATGATAATTGTGTAACATTGGAGGCGACAGAAGCATAGTGGGTTACAGGGTGGTCCACCAACCGCAGCTCAAGTTTTTGTTTAGATTTGTATGTACTGGTGTATTTTTTGTAACACATTGTGTTATACAGTATGTTATAATAAATACATGACATTCATTATTTTATAGAAGAATCTAATAGAATCAGAAATATTGTCATTATTCTCAGGATTGATACAATTATTTTTAACAACACCAATAAACCAGACCTACCTTGTGTGGAACCCCAATAGCAGCCTTTAGGCATTCTGCCAGCAGTGCCAGGCACTCCTTTGCCTGCTGGTTCAGGGATAAATCAGTGATCTGTTCAAGTGTCTCTGGATCTTCCAAGCTCTGAATGAGACAGCCCAGCAAAGCCCAGATCAAAAGGCCTGCAGAGCGAAGTTGCCGGACATACTGAGAGAGATGCTTTTTTTCTGCCTCATGGAAGAACCATCGAATGGGAAGAGGTAAAGCTTCAATAACCAGGGGCAGGTTGGTGAAGATTAGAGATATGGCTTGAACGATGAAAGCAATAACAGCTGCAAAAAATCACTAGTTAGTCTGATGAACATAGCAATGCTAAACTATGGCTGCATTTTTGTCTCTACTGAATATACATTTGTCTTTTGTCCTTGATTCCTGTGGTGTGTAGTTCCACTCCTTAGGTACAATAGCCAGGAGACACTCTGGTATGCTCCACTTTAGTTCCCCAATAGGATCAGTTGTGGCCTGCCAACCCTCCACCATGGAGACCAGATGTACCAGGAGGCCATTAGTAGACTTTGTGACACTTTCTCTCAGACATTTGATTACTGCTGGTGCTGACTGTGTCATGTCTGGCAGAATGAAAAAAAGATGCATGTTAGTTTAATCACAATACAAAAAGTAATGTCAATAAAAGGAATCATACACAAAATTGGACTTGTTGTGTTGTATTTGCTTATGTTGCAGCTTTGAACGCACATTACAGTTACACATATTTTACACATATACTTATCACATTCAATATACAATGAAACCTGATGTTTGGATGCAATTTTTTGAGGTGCTCCTTGCCTTTCATTGCTCTGCCCCTTGCCCATTGCTATCCTCCTGCTATAATTAAGCTACAGCAGTTATAGCTTGATGTTGGAAGGCATAAACTTTCTACAGTCTGCAATGTTAGCTGTAAAACTACTGGCTACAAGAAAGTGATATAGTATAGACGGGGCAATAGGAATACAGGGAAATCTCCAGAGGCGCCTAACAAATGTGTGACCTTTGACCCAAGCAAAAAGAGAGGAGCGGAACAAAAAATGATATAGTTTTTCAAGAGAAATATTCTGTGGCAGGTGAGACCTAGACATATTTTTCAAAGTCACTCGGTGCTCAGACTTCATACCGCCTGCTACTGTATTGACTAGTGTATTGATTTGAAACAACCAGCTACTGTGTGATGAAACATCAGTGTAAGTGAAGAAATAGAGAAATTCTGAGTGTTATTTATGAAAGTTAACTTATGGAACACTTTTAATGGAAAATGGGGGCACCGGAGGTATCCTGTAACCAAAATTATAATACAAAGATTTGGCACAGTCCAATAATTAAACTAATTGCCCTGTGAGGATATGTGATGATGATTGGATGACATTGAGATTTTTTTTTTTCTGTATCACACTCTATTTCTTGTTCTTCCCTCCCTCAAAATGTCTTCATTTGAATACTCTTCCCATATCACCCTAATTTTTGCTACATAATAATTACATTTTACCCAAGAAAACCCAGTAAGAGCTAAATCCTCTGCAGGACAACTTTGTAACAACATAATAAAGCCATGCTGATTTTTTTTTTTTTTTTTTTTTTTGTCATATATGTACAATACTGAAACATGATTTGTTTCCATGTGGTGACAGTACATGAATTAGTTACTGGATTCTAGTGCAGATTTATATGGGTACGATGGGCATTAATTTATGCTCATACTAAATCATGTGAAGCAATGGTATACTCTTTGCACTTTTGACAGACAACTTTATAGATGGAGCAGATATACTTTACCTGCCAGTGTATAAAGATGGTCCCAGATGTGTGCCCTCTCCATGTATGGCTGAAGAGTCTGAGTCAAGGCCTTTGGAGCATCATTCAAGCAAATGAAAAGGTTGAACAATGCAACCATGAAGTTATCTCCTGCCTTGCGGTTTTCATGTGATATTTCAATGTCGGTCTCCTGGCAAAGGTCTGAAAAAAAAAAAGGGGGAAAAAAAGTGCTGGTGAGACAATTGTAAAGACAATATACGGTATACAAATGCGTGGAGATTTAATATGCCTGAGTCAATAAGTTGATATCCAATAACTTGATATCCAGGAGTACTTGTTAGCACTGGTGTAGTGTGTAATCTCTTGCTAATTAAAAAAATATATATATAAATATTCTGAATTTAGCAGTGGAAGACTATCCAATAAGACAACATCTTGATAGCAAACAATAACACATTGAAAAATGTCAAGGCTGCCCAATCTGACACATGCTAACAGAAAGAGTGAACAAAAGGCATTGTGGAATAGAAGAGGAAAGAACCACATCTGTGTTACATGAAAAAAAACACACACAGAGAACAGAAAAACAGAGAACGAAACAGATTTCAAAGCCCCTGGCTGTGGGATCTGCAGCTCATGGAGACAGGAAGTGAAAAGGAAGAGGTTTTGACAGGGTGTCCTTGTGGGGGTTGTGTCTGAGCATAAGGGCTAAGGATGGAGGTGTGTGTGCATGTGTAACCCATATGGATGTCTGTGTATTATGTTCTTACAAGTGTGTGTGTGCGTTTGGTTGACAGGGGTTGCTGAGGAGAGGCCCATCGCTCCAGAGGTGGCAGACATCCAGCGGTCTGTCAGTCTGCTGTGTGGGAGATGACAGCTATTTGAATAGGAGACTGTATGCAACGCAGCAGTCAATGAGGGGGCGCTGTGACGGAGGGGAGCAAGACGTGGTTCTGACTAATACTGGACTATTTTAAAATGACAGAGCTAAATTAGGTGCTGCATTATAAGGTCAGCAAAATCTATGCAATAACAGGCAGGTATGAAGCACATCACTTGCTCAGTTTTCATATGACAAGTGACTTTCTCTTTCTCTAAAAAGACATTTTATTGTGCCCTATGACCCACAATCATTCTATTAGGAGACATTACGAAGGTCATATTGGCATCCTGCTCTGTACAGACAGGTAATTGGTCCTCAGAAAAGGGTAAAACCTCACAGTTGTGGCCACAGTGGGGCACACAAACAAGGTGAATATTATTTATTTTCACATTGGATACTGCAGATATTGCAGATTACCTATAGGTAACTAAATAACAATCTTTGTATGGAGCGTAAAGTCAAAAAAGAGAATAGAGATGACACTGTCCTGCTGGAGTATTAAATTATTCCTCTACGTTTTGGTTTATTTTTGATTTTATGTTTTAATTTTAGTTTGTAAATTTCATACATGGCCAGTATCCACACCAGCAAACATCACAACCACTCAAAATGCCCCATTTACCTAAAGTTTGTAATTAAAAACATGCAGCAACATATTTATGATTATGTGATGAGTCTATTAAAAAAAAAAACAGTGCCAAAGTTAAAACCAGAAAGTTGTTGCCTTACACCAAATCAATCCTAATGAGTTCAAAATCTTTAATTTTACATTCGACTGATTGCAGTCCACAAATACTGTATGTTCTATACCATGGATTACGGGAGTGTAGCGGGCCATTCAGTCAAGCTGTTTCTTCTGTCTGTCCGCTTCCTGGTTAATTAGCCCGTCAACGTGATAGCGTGCAAGAGTCAGCGCTTCCAGCATTGATTTACGGCAGCATGCAGAGAGAAGCAATGCAAAGCCTGGAAGCCGGACTCAGATCAAGCGAGAGAACGAGACAGTGAAAGTTGTTATTAATGAGGTCGCTATAATGTGAAATAATGTGCGAGTGCACAACAGTCTTTAAAGGTTAGACTGTTGCCAGAGAAGAAGAAAGGGAAAATCTTTAAAGGTCAGCATGCATGCTCTGCCTGAGCCTGTTGAGTGTTTATTACTGTGCTCTATTGATTTAGTGATGATGATGACCAAGGTAAAAATTATGCTGATGATAACTTAATAAAATTGAGAAACCTCATATAAGGTCCAAATAACTTGCTTAGGACCTTAAAGTACCAAATTGAACACAATAGTAAATATCTTGACCATTATAATTAAATATTATTCTATTAGAATATATACATATATTTTGTTTATATTTTAATAATATATTACTAGATGTTAGCTATACAGGTGCAAAGAATACTTTTCATTTATCTATCAGATTAAGAATCAGACTTACGAGAGTTTTGTAAAAGTATTCTGGGCAGGTGACAGTCTCGGTACAGCAGCATCCGGAGAAGCATCCTGGGATCATTTCCTGGGTCAGAGGTCAGCAACCTTAACTGACATGTAGAGGCTGCCTGGTCCTTGAGGCCTTCACTGAGAGAAAAAAACTAGAATAACAAAGCTGACAGTTGTGCAGTGTCAGGTGAGTGTACACATGACAGTCAAGTTCACAAAAAACAACAATAGATCTCTTTGTTCTGGGATCTAAGGATACACTTGCATAAAAATAAAAACAATTAATTAATATCATTTTGTCAGAACCGTGCATAAATTATTCTTTCCCAAACGTATAGTGAACACAAGGATAGAACCAGCTCTAATCTTGGCCAGCTAAAAGCAAATTAACATTTGGGAAACAGCCAAATACATGAATATACAGCAGTACCCCCCGCTACATCTTTTGTATAACCAAGAGGCTGCAGCCAGCTGTGGGTAATGAGCCGTATCCTTGCTGTGTACTCTTGTAAGTGTACGCACACACCCTTTAGTGCCTGTGATAGTGGTTTTGTATGCGAGCAAGTGTGAACGCATGCTGATATGTGACTGCCTGTTACTTTATACATCTCAATAAATTCTAATGACAAGAAAGAGCAGAGTTTGTCTAAGTGAAAAAGGCCAATGCCTAAGAGCTAAACAGGGGTTGTCTGTCCAGAGCACGAGTTCCCTGCTGCTTGACTGAGAAAACTATGCCTAAATCTGACAGTGCAATTTATGATGTCTCTGGGACTGCAAATCCCCAAGAAATCCTCTTTTAACTGCTCTGATAAATCTATTCAGCTACAGCACAGGGTCAGCTTACAGAACCACAACACCCCGAAGAATTAGATATGGACACATTCAAAGTCAAAGAGTAAGTTTAACATCAGTCCATATGTGTCTGTATCAATATATCAGCCATAAATGTAAGCATAACAGGCAATGCTTTAAGATTTGTTGATATAAAACTTTAACAATTTTATTTCATAACAATTACAATGGTTTCACAGTATGTTAATGGGCATTCTAAGGAAAAACGTGAATCTGGCATGCATTCTCTGGCAGGCCCCCTGTGCATGCTGACAGGAGGTGGGAGCAAAAAAATAAAGAGGTCATAAAAATAAACTAATTTCAGCAGTCCAATACCAAGGAAATACAACAAGGGGGTTAGCTTGATTTGTGTACCACCAATGAGCAATGGCATCACCTCTGGCTGTGAGGGAGATGTTAGGAGAGCCGGGTGGAGTCAAGGGTGATTTCGAGAATGATTGCACCTCAGAGGTAACTGTGCAGACATGTCAACCATAAATACTAATAATTAATAAACCAGTCCTTTAAAACCATTAATAAATGGTATGAAAAGTATAAATAAAATATATTAGTGTCAGCTCAGGATTCTTTGGTTTTCTCTTTTTCTTTGTCATATTAATTAAACAATTCTAACTTCATCATGACGGTTTTACTTACTTAATGACTTGTTCTGAGAAGAGGTCAGGGTCAATAGCATTGAGCCACCGCACGGCAGTGCTGTCAGTGAGCTGTGTTGCGCAGCCAGGATTATTCATACATGCTCTAGAAAAATAGAGATCAAAGAAAGTAATATACCAAAAATGGCAATTCTACAATATGGTGTTTTACATAGTGTACAAAAGTAACTGTATTTCTAGCCACTGTTAGGGAGATACTATTTTCTGGTGTCATTTTAAAACATAAAAATCCTGTTGCATTAACTAACCTATACAAAAGAGAGAGTGGTGCAGTCACAATAATGAGAACTGTAAGGAGTCGGTTACACAAATTGTGAATAATATTTGGCCACTTCGAACAATAATGTTGTGTATTTGTCACTGATAAAGAGCTGATGTGGACCAAAACGTCTGGACTTTCACAAACACTCCAGATCAGCTGCTCCACGTAAAGCAGCACTGCCGTGATGTCACACCTTAAAAAGAAAGAGAAGAAGAACCTGAAGTTTTATATAAAAACATAATTAACATATTTGAGCATTTCTAAGATTTCACTCTAAAAGTCGGAACCCTTACCAATAAAAACACTAATGAAACTATGCTGTTAAATTAGTTGCTTGGATAATTATCATGTTAATTTTTTGTTAATGCATGTTAATTTTTTGTTAATGCATGCAAGTATGAATACATCCAAATGTATCTTCAAGCAGAGAAAAGTCTATTGTGTACCCCATTCTATTCTGAAATAAAAAGAAACACACACACACAATAGAACACTATTGGTGTTGACATAACAAGGCATTCTTGCTTGACTTTTGGCCACTTTTTCATCCTGGAACTTCATGTCATGTCTTTATGCTGACCATTATACTGTGACCACATTAGCCCAAAACATGTCATGCGAAAGTAAAAATGGATTACTTTTTTCATTACTTTTTTATGATTACTTTTTTCAAAGCCTACTTACATAAATGAAATGCGCAATCATTGACCATAATTAGTTGCTGTAATAGAATAATGCTGTTTTTTCAGGACCCTGTCCATATTAAGGGTTAGACTTAGATACCTAATCTGCAGGTGTCTTTTGTAAGAAGGCCGGGCCAAAGCATATCTTTGCAAGAGCAACTGTAAAGTCTCTGACAGCACATTCCCGAGCACCTCCTTAGACAACACCGCAGGAAGGACAGGCCACAGATCACTGCGGAGCCCACACAGGAAGTAATACCACATCTGCACTGAAAAGGAACACCGCTCCCCCTGTAGATGAGAGGAAAGTGGAACACAGGCAGTTAGCCAGAGATAGATTATCATATGGACCTGGACAGAGAAGCACAGCTAAGAAAACTAAGGCAATGTGATAAAAATAGTAAAAGCAAAAGAAAAAAAAAAGTTACTGTTAGGTCTGTCAACACCACTTTTTCTCAGTGGTCACACCACCTGCACTCTGCACCTGGGCTACTTCCCTCCAACTGGGAATTTACTTTAAAGTCCTGAAGTAGAGGAACATATCACAACAGGCCTGCTCTATTGCACAGATGTCCACATGCACAAGTACAGAAAAAAAAGGGTAGAGTCAATAACATAAATATATATAAATAGATTTTTTAAAAAAAGCAAAAGGTAAAAGTTACACAAAAGAAACATAGAAGGGGTTGAGGGAAGTGGGTGGTGGGTTGCTACAAGAGGTTCAGTTCCAGCTATGTACAGCTGCATAATACAGTTTATCCTCAACAACTTTCACACTACATTCATAAACCTACATTTTGTTACATAGTAGAGGCACAGGAAATCATAAGATAAAATGTTTAGCTCTTTAAGCTTATTAGGCTTTTGTTCTTTTCTTCCTTTTGCCCCCGAAGCCAGTCATTTAAGGATTGGTGGCTGATTGAGAGCATGACCAAAATCTATGTCCAGGATTAGACCGCCATCCTTTGCCTGTGGACTCACCAGAGCAAATCCAGACACAGACTTTGGACCCAAACCAAAAGCACACAACACAACAAGTAAAACTCAAAGTGTGGTTTTAGTTTTATCTGTCTATTCGAGTTTAAATTTAAACAGCGAGGTCAACTATAAAGACCCTCCCTGTAGGGATAACTGACTGGCAACAGTTAGGCAACAGGAAACGAATGCTGCAAAAGACTTGGAAGAATTTTTGTTAAAATTTATTGTGTTGGTACTAAAGCCATGATCTCAAAAGACAGTAGCCAATGCCAGTGTTAGTATCTGGTTCAGCTGGCCTCATATGTTGTTATTATAAGCTCTTAAACTGGTATTATCTAAAATGACATAAGAGAATAAAACATTTTAAAAGTGAAAAAGATTACAGAATCCAGCCACAAGGGGTCACAAGCCACTGTACTTGTTGTGCCAGTCCCAAGCCTGGATTAATGGAGAGGGTTATGTCAAGAAGGATATCCAGCATTAAACCAGGCTAGGCTAGGCCATTTCAATATGTAGATCACTGCACAGTAGGAGGCAGGTGATTGGCTGTGGCGAAGAGGGGAAAGCCAAATAAAAGAGAACCTAATGCTGCCACCCTACAGCAGAAACCAATGAAGATATGTAGACATATCAAGTAAAGACAGCTCACAGTTGCCACAGTACTCTGACACATGCATTCATCTGTACAATTGCACCCAGGCATGGTTGAACAATAGCACACACCTGCACTCAGCAGGTCTGTCTGACACCACTGACCCAGTACGAGAGAGAAGAACAAAGGGAGAAAAAAGGCAAAAGCGAGGTAAAGTATAAAAGAGAGGGGAGGTTTAGATTGGTTTAAGGGCATAAAGGTAGGGGAGTTCCAGGGGCCCTATGCTGTTTCCAGACAGTCCCAGAGTAGACTGCAGACTTCAGACAGCTGAATCCCAGGAGCCCCGGGGGCAGCATGGAAGCCACAGATGTTCTCAGGCAGCGCAGAGTAGAAGGCTCGGTTCGAAGCAAGGCAGAGTGGGAGGTAAAGGTGCATTGTAAGAATGAAAAAGCAGATGCCAGAAACCTCCAAAATCTACAGAGAGCTGCCGCATACACACGTATTTAAATTTCAAACTTAGAATGAAAGAATACAAATTAAGTTCTGAGACTTCTGGGACTGATTCATAGTTAACTTTCTTAGAGTACTAGTACCATTCCTGAACAAGGTGGGTGTGTTTCTGAGGTATAAACAAAGTGCTTTACCTCATAGAAAGGCTTGGGGTCATCCCAGCGGTGGCTCTCAGCATCCTGCAGAAGGCAAGTCGCACAAACCTGGATACAGTAGGTTGTCAGCTGCTCTCTTAGAGCCTCAGCTACATCTTGGCACTTTTGAATAGGCAGCAAGGTCAGAGGTCTAGGCACAAAGGAGGGAAACAAAACTATATGAACTGGCTGACAGAAAATACTCCACCAATGATATATTAACTATTAAGATCAAAGACAAGGGCTGTTAGGGTCAAGTGTCTAGTAAGTTATTTTTTTAGAAACATTCTTGTAGATATATAATCACTCAATGGTATATTCAAAGACTTTTCAAACTATGATGATCTAAAATAAAAGGACAGATAATTTATTCTGTGACATTTTATATCCGTTAAGTCTTCATGGTGTAAAAACTTTCCAGGGGGAGGCAATAGTTTAGCAGAGGTGCAGAGGGCTTAAAACCAAGGGAGCAAGACTGCAAGGTTTTATGACCAAAGGGGGCACAGTGCAAGTGCAGGTGGGGGTGCAAAGGGCCAGAGGTGGAACAACAGGGGCAGCAAGGGCACAAGAAATGCCTTTAGAGGGGATCTGTGGAGAGCAGAGGTTAATGGGAAGGATTATGAGGCATAAAAAGCCACCAAATGTAGACACAATATGGGTGTCATTACTACCTGTCAGTCATTTTTATGTCTTTCCCCTTGAGCAGGATACATTCCTTTATCATTTTAGTACATTTTGAGACACTGGGTAAGGCCTTTTTCTATATGGACTTATGGCGAATAATCTATAGGCCAGTTTTAACTGTTAACAGACACAATATAAGACCTTCCAGATATGGGTAGCTTTGCTGTGTGTGTGTTTCATAAAAACACTTTCCTCAAATCTAAGATAAAATGTTGGTTAGGGCAGGTGTGAAAAGGCAACTTTAAATTCTATGACAAACATACATACACATCTAAATACACACGTACAGTTTGGCTGCAGCAGTATTTGAATCCTTAAGCTTGGTGTGGTAGTGTTCTAGTTGTTGGTGCAGATAAATGACAGTGGCCATCAGAGCAGGCAGGTTCTTCAGAGGTGCATGGGATGGTACCTCACAGGCTCTCTCTTGTACACGGTCAAGCATGGCAAACACCGCCCTGCTACACGCCTCCACAAAGCTTATTTGAACCTCCCGGAGAGAGCTATCCCTGCAGGCTGCTGCCAATGGTAGTAAGGCATTCAGCTCCTTCATGATGGCTCCACAAAACTATGAGGAAAGGAAAGACAAGATGACATCAATATCAAGGAAAATCTGTCAATACGGAGGGAAAATATAAGAAGGAGACCTCATTAGGTATAAATAATGAAACACTTTCTTATCAGAATGACAAAGATTTGAGACTGAGCTGGATATTATGCATGCTTTTTTCCTAACCTTGTGCAAGCCATTACAGCTGAAAGGCAAACATGAGTACAAATGTAGAATACAGATGTAGGCAATAAAGACATGCTCGCCAATATGCTGCTGAACATGCATAATGCGTATCAGGTCAAATAAAACCTTTACTTCAGAGGATACATCAGCACTTGTCTAATTCCATAACTGCATGCATCATGTTAGTCACATCGAAGCAGAAATAATACAGTGCGCTGGCAGAGAGGTGGGGAGTCAAACGTGCTGAGAGGGAAGAAAAAGCTAAAGGGTCAAATAAAGGTGAAGAGAGAGAGTGAGCGGGCTATTTTCTTAATGTGCAAAAACTAGATTTTATTCTGTAGACTTCACCTCAGCAACAAGTAAGACTTGCCTAGCTTATACACATGCATCCTACAGAAAGGACAAAGCTGCCTAGACATATTTTTCCCCAGGGTCTGAATTTTTATCTATAGAATGTATTATACAGACAGTATTAAAAGCATTGTTTTTATATTTAGCTTTGACCAGATCCCGAGGGAGGTTGGAGACATGGAGCCCGAGTGGACCATGTTCTCCACCTCTATTGTCAATGCGGCCGTTCGGAGCTGTGGTCGCAAAGTCTCTGGTGCCTGTCGTGGCGGCAATCCCCGAACCCGGTGGTGGACACCGGAAGTAAGGGATGTCGTCAGGCTGAAGAAGGAGTCCTATCGAGCTTGGTTGGCTCGTGGGACTCCTGAGGCAGCTGATGGGTATCGGCAGGCCAAGCGTGCTGCAGCCCAGGCGGTTGTGGAGGCAAAAACTCGGGTCTGGGATAAGTTCGGGAAGGCCATGGAAGGAGGACTATCGGTTGGCCTCAAAGAAATTCTGGCAAACCGTCCGCCGCCTCAGGAGGGGGAAGCAGTGCTTCACCAACACTGTTTACAGTGGAGGTGGGGAGCTGTTGACCTTGACTGGGGATGTTGTCGGGCGGTGGAAGGAATACTTTGAGGATCTCCTCAATCCCACCGACACGCCTTCCGTTGAGGAAGCAGAGGCTGGGGACTCAGAGGTGGACTTGTCCATCACTCAAGCTGAAGTCACTGAGGTGGTTGGAAAGCTCCTCAGTGGCAAGGCTCCGGGGGTGGATGAGATCCGTCCTGAGTACCTCAAGTCCCTGGATGTTGTGGGGCTGTCGTGGCTGACACGTCTCTGCAACATCGCGTGGCGGTTGGGGACAGTGCCTCTGGACTGGCAGACCGGGGTGGTGGTCCCTCTTTTTAAGAAGGGGGACCGGAGTGTGTGTTCCAACTACAGGGGGATCACACTCCTCAGCCTCCCCGGGAAAGTCTATTCCAGAGTACTGGAGAGGAGAATTCGGCCGATAGTCGAACCTCGGATTCAGGAGGAACAATGCGGTTTTCGTCCTGGCCGTGGAACAGTGGACCAGCTCTATACCCTCTATCGGGTGCTCGAGGGTTCATGGGAGCTCGCCCATCCAGAAGGCGTTCGACCGTGTCCCTCGTAGCATCCTGTGGGGGGTACTCTGGGAGTATGGGGTCCGGGGCCCTTTGCTAAGGGCTGTCCGGTCCCTGTATGACCGGAGCAGGAGCTTGGTCCGCATTGCCGGTTGTAAGTCAGACCTGTTCCCAGTGCATGTTGGACTCCTGGCCCCTTTGTCACCGGTTCTGTTCATTATTTTTATGGACAGAATTTCTAGGCGCAGCCAAGGGCCGGAGGGAGTCTGGTTTGGGAACCACAGGATTTCATCTCTGCTTTTTGCGGATGATGTTGTCCTGTTGGCTTCATCAAACCTGGACCTTCAGTGTGCACTGGGGCGGTTTGCGGCCGAGTGTGAAGCGGCTGGGATGAGAATCAGCACCTCCAAGTCCGAGGCCATGGTTCTCGACCGGAAAAGGGTGGCTTGCCCTCTCCAGGTTGGGGGAGAGTTCCTGCCTCAAGTGGAGGAGTTCAGGTATCTTGGGGTCTTGTTCACGAGTGAGGGAAGGATGGAGCGTGAGATCGACAGGCGGATCGGTGCAGCATCTGCAGTAATGCGGTCGTTGTATCGGTCTGTTGTGGTAAAGAAGGAGCTGAGCCGAAAGGCGAAGCTCTCGATTTATCGGTCGATCTACGTTCCTACTCTCACCTATGGTCATGAGCTTTGGGTCATGACCAAAAGGACAAGATCCCGGATACAAGCGGCCGAAATGAGTTTCCTCTGCAGGGTGGCTGGGCGCTCCCTTAGAGATAGGGTGAGGAGCTCTGTCACACGGGAGGAGCTCGGAGTAGAGCCGCTGCTCCTCCACATCGAGAGGAGTCAGTTAAGGTGGCTCGGGCATCTGTTCCGGATGCCTCCTGGTCGCCTCCCTGGGGAGGTGTTCCGGGCATGTCCCACCGGACGGAGGCCCCGGGGAAGACCTAGGACACGCTGGAGGGACTATGTCTCTCGGCTGGCCTGGGAACGCCTTGGGGTCCCCCCGGTAGAGCTGGAGGAAGTGCCTGTGGATAGGGAAGTCTGGGCATCTTTGCTTGGACTGCTGCCTCCGCGACCCGGTCCCGGATAAGCGGAAGAAGATGGATGGATGGATGTTTTTATATTTTCTGGAATGTACAGCTGCAATACCATGCCAAAACACAAGACTTTCCTGATTAATGAAACTAGGCAAAACAGATAAACTTTGTAATTATATTTTTTCTTAGGTGCTCCCTGTTAATAAAGTTGTTGGCTTCCCCTCTCTTTGGTGCTGGAGGTCAAGGGTTTGAGTACCCAATGTGGAGCCAAAAACTGCCAGCAACAAATTGTGCCCCAAATTAGGTAACAAACTGGGTCCCAAACCTGGACAAATGGAAAGGATTTCGCCAAGGAGAGCATTGAGCATAGAAGCCTGCCAAAGTACCTATGCAAATGATATGTCCCCAGAAGCAATAATTTCATTACTGGTACTTTATCACATTTATAAAAACAATGGATAAATTGCAAGCAGGATGATGAAAAATCACAAATCATTACTGTGTAAAACACAAATGCTCATATGGGTACTTGCTGCAAAGCATAAAAAAACAATGTACTAATAATTAGTACATTAATTAATCAGTCAATCAATCAGACCATGTGTTGCCTCCTCCTCCTCTACTAGACATAGACTGGGCGCTGACCGGGACGTTCGACATTCTGTCAAATCAGGGCTCCAGCATGTGTACTCAATTGACAGCCTTACAGTCTCTTTACACTATTTGCTCCATAAAAGCCTCCATTGGGGGTTAAAAGGCCTGGGAACAATGGCCTTTTGGACAATTAAGTCAATATCTCAGTACTTGTAGTCATTAGGAGCTTAGCTTTGTGAGAAAGAGTGAGACACGGCAGCGGCAGACATAACACCCTGCATTAGCGGCTTGAAGTAGAGACCCCACAGAGGAATCTCTATCACCTAGAGCATTGGCACACACTGTCCACACATACCCCGAAAAACAACCACACGAATGCATATCCACATTGATGTCAGGCTGAGACCTTAACTAGCTGAGATCAAAGCCAGGAATCCCACCAGAACTATTGCAGCAAGGTGTATAAGACTGTGTTAAGTTTTAAGTGCTATGGAGGCCTGTTTGTGTGTGTACAGAATTTGTAAGAGACAAACTTGTTGAAAATGCAGCAGACTACTGAAAGGCAGCTCTGTAGCTATAAAACACGTATATGTAAGAATGAGGTTAGATGGGTGCACCACCAAAAAAGGAAAGGCCAGTGTTAAGATCTGCCACAGTTTAACATAATACTTGATACTCTGAATAAAAGTATCAGACACACAAATTAGGCAAAACATTATGACCACGTGCCTATAACTGATGTTATGTATCAAGACCATCTGCCAAATTTGCAGTGCCTTATGCAACAAACTGCGATGCCCTGTATATACAGACATTTTTCTTTCAGAACCAACATTAACTTCTTCAGCAATTTGAGTTACAGAAGCTCATCTGTTGGACTGGAATACACGGACCAGCCGTCGCTCCCCACATATATCACCTGCTGAAGGTTCACCCTTGTTCCTTCCCACTGCACAACCAGGACCACCCCACAAGAGCTGCAGTTTTGGAGACACTGTAACCAAGTCGTCTAACCATCACAACTTTCAAACTCGCTGAAATCCTTAAGCTTGCCCATTTTTTTTTTTTTTTTTTTGTAGGAAAAAATGTTGACATGCTGCCTATATACCACCCACTAACAGGACTCAGTTACAACCGCCTATAAGTGGTTGTTTTGTTATGCATGTTGTTATGCGCAATTGGTTTTCACAAAAATGTAACATATAAAAAATACAATAATATAGAATTAAATCTAAGTCTATGAAGTAAAAGTGATCTATGATTTTCCCATGAAGCAGGTATACTTCTTCCATCTTCCATCTCTACAGTAATTTGCACTCTGCTCTAGACTAGGGGATCTGTGAAAAGAGGACAGAGAGAAAAAAAAAAATCTGTATATATATCTACTTTATTGAATGCAAATTCATGCATGTATAACCTTTGAGTTGAAAGATTCTCATCGTTGAAGCACTGACCTACACATAAATATGTTGTACAGGTCCAGGGCACAGACAAATTCTGACACTTGTTAGCATTAAGAGCCACAAATCAGTGTAAAAGGTTTTAGGAAAAGAGAAGAGGCAGGAGAGGAGTGAGGATGAGCCAAGATGAGATACTCAGGTAAATTTAAATGCATAACCGTCCAGCTTTAGAAATCCAGAAGAGCCTGGGCAGGCTTGTCTGAATTGTGTGTATCTTGATAAAAGGCGCGTGATGATGAGACTTTTGTTGTTGCTTTTTTCTTGCACTATGCCATCTTCATCATGTCTTCTACTCAAGCCTTAACTTGACTTCCAAGTGATTCCAGAACAACACACCTCCCGGAGTTTGCCATGATTTCTACTTGGCACCTTTTCAGCTTCTACAGAGTTCCCTGTTGCGTCAATGCTATAACAGCCAGAATACCTATAGCACTTAATGGTTGTAGCTGTGTTACTCAATGCTCTTGAAGAGAGTGATTATAGCTTGCCTTGGCGTTGTGGGATTTACCAATACACTCTCTGCTCTCTCCCCCATGTTTCTCTGTCACGTCTCTACTATCCTGGCCATGAAAAGCCAAAACATAGCTTAAAATAATAATGATAGTAATAACTAAAGCAATTCACTAATTTGTTAACTGAAATTGAAATGATATGGTACCTTAGTTATAATTTTGGGCATCTCTCTCTCCGAGTACAGACAGTTGCTGGTGGTGCCGGTGGTAAGCTCTCCTGTGCCAATCAGGGCCACAGAGATTTCTCCTGCAGAATGTAAGGCGTCCTCCTGCTGTAGACTCTTGGTGCAAATATCATCCAGTACCACTTTAACACAATGAGCCATTTGACAAACCAGGCCCTTAAAAGCCAACCTCCAGTCAAACTCTAGAAACTGTGCCTGCAAGAAAACACAAACAGTCAGTGCCTAATTTTTAACACCATTAACACCATTAACTTGTCTTACCTCCGACTGTTGGAGTAACTGTGCAGCTACTACAACCTTTTTGTTATTTGCAGTCGTGTCTAAGCTCTGTTTTCTTCCTAAGAACCCTATAATGGAAAAAAAAATACAAAAATAATGCAAACTGATATAATATTCCTCAGTAAATATTACAGTGCTGCAAAAAAAGTTTTGAGGTGAGGTGTGATATATGCTCTTAACTAAGAATACTTGACAATACAGAATTGCATTTTATTTTTGTTATAATAAAAAATCTATCAAAATGATTAATTTTGGTGTGGATCCAGATTATGGTTTAGATCCAGGAGTGCTTTAAGGGAATTTGAGTCCAGGTCTGGTCACTATATCTTTACCATTGCGAGACAGAACCAGTGCCTTGGCAGAAGTCTACTCTCTGAGTGTTTCTAGTTTTGATTATTATTATTATTTTGCTATTTTGCTTGATCTTGATACACCTTTTTCTTATAAAAACTGTTTAAGACTTTCAAACAGAGCTGTACAGATCCCTAAATTAATACAGATATAGTGATAAGACATCTGTGTGGGCATCAAATACATGCATTAACTGGGCATACATTTTTCCATATGATTCATAATATAGTGTATGATATCATACAATAAAAAGTGAGGCTGCCTGCCAGTTGCTTGAACATAAAAGCATACAACACACAACTCAAAGCCAAATATGGGTCACATCACTTCAAGCCAAACACAGTGACGGCAGAATAACTGTTCTTGCCTCAAAGGGACCAGAGAAAGGCTGTAGATGCTAATAGCAAAGCCCTTTATGAGCCTAATTTTGGGGGCTTACTTTTGATTTGAACTCAGATTTGGTCAGCCGCATATGGAGTAATTCTATAGGGGCCAGACTGTGTGAATGTTCAAGGAGGCGGAAAGTATAGAGGGACTGACGGGAAGACAAGCGTGCAAGAGTCCTGGTTTGGGTTTGCAATTAAAAAGCGTGAACATCAAGGCCACAGTTTCCTAATCAGAAGGCAAAGAGTGAGACCCCAGGCGAAGCAATTTAGTCGAACAAGACCACATGGAACGGAAGGAGGAGGAAGTAGCAAGCGCATCACTTTTTGACCTTTAAGCCCATCTGATGAATTTCTGGTAATTAAGCCGTTTGATTGCCTAGAATTAATGATTTGGATAACTGCCCTTTAAAGGCTGTTTACCTCTCTGTAAATTGAGCCTTTCTGCAAGTCTTGTTTTTGTAAATGTAACCTTTATGGAAATTACGCCATGCACCAAAAGCTTTCATTTAACATCTTTGCCTCAGCAGTTCAAAGGGGTGAGAGGAAAAGGATACTACAGGCGTATATCAGACCCAAGATAATTCCCTACTAACATATGATGCTCTCTCAGGCACAACTCTTATCACTTCCACAAACATAATGTACTAACTCAAGACGAGTGGAAGAAATATAAGATGGTGACTAGAAAAAATGATGTACTTCTCAACCAACTCCATAAGGACACAATATAAAAACTGAATACATTGTGAAATCTATCAAATATCTTTAGAAATAGTAGAAAGACAGAAAGAAAGAAGTACCTTTAACACAGGGAGGGTGTCCAGTACAACTGATGTAGGTCATATTTCTGATCAGTTCTTTTACACTCCTCTCAAACTCAAGCAGGTTGCAGGCCAGTTGAGTTAATGCCCTCAGCTGGTGGGAGGTCAGACTAAAGCATCTGCTTTTCATAAGAAGTGCTATGGGTGCTGTGGAAGAAGGAGAAGGAGAATAATACTAATACCAATACCAATACCAATACCAATACCAATACCAATACTAATACTAATACTAATACTAATACTAATACTAATACTAATACTAATACTGGCTGATATACAACAAATAATAAAAACTCTGCAGAAAGAACAAGAGTGGGAAAATACAGTAGTTCTTCAACTCAACCTTCCAACCTACATACACTCATCAGAAACACCTCCTCTCCCCGAGTCTTGCCAAGCACGACACCTTTTATAAATATCGACCCATTCATGTTTTCCCAATACACTGCATAAACAAAGACAGTGAAAAAATATGCAAAACTTCTCTCCCGGAGAAGTCACACATGCACATGCTTTTCTCTCGGCACAAAACTTTTCTCCCCCTAACCCGCCGATGACCCCTTGGCAAATATGGATTTCCCATTTTGGAGGCTGCCAAAGCCATCACCCAGGGGATGTTCCGCATTAAGCTGGAGAATGGGAAGCTTGGAGATGTGTTGCCATACTCCCAGACACATGCACAAATACTTGTGTGTGTCCGCCTAAATGAGCTGCTCTATTGCAAAGGCATTTGGGAATGGATGAGCTCAGTATTAGCCTTGACTCTTAAAGCCAGCCGATGATTGAGTGCTGAGAAAGAAAGAAGAGGGGGCCCTTTTCAATAATTGTAACATTATTACCTTTGGATCGCAATGTAATCTTGCCATATTGTTAAACAAAATCTGACAATGTGACAACACAATGTCCCCTAGGAGTCTTAGATTAATCATGCATGAGGCATGACTCACTGTGGGTTTGGGCATGCGTGTATGTTCGCATGCATGTTTATGTAGGTACGTCTTTTTGTAGTGTGGGTGTCTGGCATCCTGCACACATGTTTATGTTTGTGTAATGCCAGTCATTACAACTAACTTAATTTGGACTCTTTCACACAAAGTTGCACATGTCAGTCTTCCAGGATAATTGCCACTGCTACCAGATTTCATGGTCACCACAGAATATATTCTGACCCCAAGTTTGTTTTTGTTTAAGTGTATACATGTATTTATGTGTGCATGTCTGTGTGAAATCACATTGTTATTTGGCAAGTGTCTAAATATGTGTGGACTTGTGTGTGTGTAATTAAGCTGCATGGGTCTACAGCACAGCAGATCTTCTTTAATGGGGTCCAGTGGGAGTCTGTGCTAGAGAGAATATCTCATACTGCATCTCTACATGCCTGACCTAGCTGACACTTGAGTGCTGGCTTTATTTTTAAGCTTGTACATCCATAAATGCAGTGCCACTCTATTTCAGAAGTATTAAAAATTTTAACATTATTGCACAAACTACACAACAGCTCGAGAGTTAAGTGTGTAAACAAAGTAAGACAAGAACATACATAGACAAATAGATAAGCAACTGAATTCTTAAAAGTAAAACTGAATTCTTTAAAGTAAACCATCAAGCAAACTCTTAAAAAAATGCCTGAAATCTTTATGTACCACCTAATCTTAAGCTCTATCATACGTGGCTAGTTTTTTCTCACTATTTTTTTTCAATTGCTATCCTGTATGTGACCTAAAGGCATTCACTAGTATATAGCAGAACATGACCTTGATGTTTAGCAAATGCTCTTGTCTGCATTGGGTTCTGCCATCCGTGCTATATAGGTATTTATAGTTGTCCTCCTAGCCAAATAGCCTTATAGCCATAGCAGTCTAGTACATAGCCATCTAAAGCTCATTATACCTTTGTCACAACAGTAAGGCCAAATGGAGGCTCTCATAGTCAGTTGATGGAAAGGGTGTGCTTAAAAGCACCCAGGTGTGTCATATAGCAGGGTGCATAGCATGTCTCATAGAGCAGAAATGAGTAAGGGCACTAGCTGCCAGAAGAGTTCAACCAAAGGTCAATGTACTGAGAATCAATAAGAGAGAGTGGAGCTGAAAGCCACTGCTGAAAACAGGGCAAAATATGTTCATATAATTGCTCCTAATATGACATCATAGTGTGAGGAGGTACTTTCAAACAAAAGCAAAATCAATGCTTAGTCTCTTTAGTGTGATAACTATAAAAGCCAAATGTATCTTATAAGCAGAAACTAGCAAAAAAGCAAACAAGCATAGCTGAGGTTGTATGTTGTGCAACACAATACTTTCAGAAAAAACATATTTTGGAGAATTTAAAATTGTTTTGCAGAGGGCAAAATAAATTCCACAAAAAAAAAAAAAAAAAAACTCCAGTGTTGGTCTTTAGTGGCTAGTTTCAGTTTGTAGCTTTTAACAGTGACAACAATGTAAAACAAAAGGAGAAGAGAAACAGAGCAGGTATTTTTGGCGAGCCATCAGTCTTCTCCCGTCTGTCTCTCCTGTGGGTTCCACAATTGGTTCCACGACAAACTCTTCCCCTCGCGCACACACAAACGTGCTCACAGTGCTACTGACTGGCAGGGAACAGAGAGAGAGGAGGAGATCTAGAGGAAGAGAAAGGGGTGGTGGTATGGGATGAAAACATGGGGAAAGAGAGCAAGGGGTGGGATAAGGGAATTCCCTTAGCAGTTGTTATTGATTCCGGTGTTTACGGGCGAATAGTTTAGTGCCGTTTACAAAACAGAACAGATGCAGCCAGTGAGCAAAAAGGTAAACAATTGCTGTGTGGCGGGCTGCCAAATCCCCAGTCTGATGTATTAAACTCACGGTGAAGAGCATTTCCCCTTTGGCTGCTCTTATTGCCACTTCATTTCCTCTTTGCACACAAACACACTTTCTCCTTGTTGCCATCACTCCCCTGTTCTGCGTCTTTTTCTTCCCTTTCATTCCTTGGTTTATCCAGGAAACAAGAAAAGAGTGTAGGGTGCTTTATGTTGTCTGGCTATTTTCTGTCCTTCGCTGACCCTGGAGGCCCAGTTCTTCCTAACAGAGCCATTAGTAGGGGGAATTGTATGTGTCTGACATGGCCGAAAACCAATTATTAGACACTTTCTACCAAATGATGCCCAAGTCTTTGGGGAATGGGCAATCATGCAATAATTTAGCCACTGATTTAATTTCTCTCCAGCAAGGCATCTCTCTCTCTCTCTCTCTTATGCTCTTTCCCTCATTTTCCTCTTCTTTACACATTCTGTCTGTCTGTAGTATAAATCTGACCACCATGAGGGGGTCTGCCTTTTATGGGCACACCATCCAGTTGCCTGAGAGTTCTTATTACATGATCCTGATGTTATTTTAAGCTTCCTGTGCCCAAGTGTGGATGTTGTACAGCACAATGTAAAGTAATGTTGGCGTTTGTTTATTTAAAGTCAATTTTCATAGATTTTACATAGTGCCTCATAAGCCGACCCACAAAGGTGGGTAGGCAAATAAATGCATGGTGAGAAAAGGACTCCTTTCACATGCCACAATTTTTTTAAACACGTTTGCAAATGATCTGCGATGATAGCAATTTTAAATATGTTCATGGGTCTATATCGGGAGGTTCATGTTTCTATTACTAATAATTTTTGTGAATTCAAGGCTGTGATTTTTGTCATAATAGTCTGACCACATTCTTTGACAATGACAATGCACACTGTTCTTTTGAAGCATCTTTGTGTGTGCTCATGACTTCTTATGTGTCAAGCAGGGTCATGTGTGTTGCCCAAGGGTACAATTGTGCATGAATATGTGTGTATCTGGATAGAAGGGCTATTAGCAACTATGGACCGCCTGCTAGGCCTGGTGACAACCAGGGTCCTCTCTGTCAGTTGCGGCCCACTGCTTTTTCAGACAGCCTTATTATTGGAGGTTTCCCGCTGTGATTCTCCCATACACACACTGACACTTGCACACACAAGAGCAGAACACACCATCCAAGTGCTGGTCTCTAGTGGCCCTTTCCCTAGGTGCACTCCACCCGGGCCACAGCAGGGGCCACCTGTCCTTGACAGAGCAAAAGTAGAAATATCTCAATTCAGTTCTCCTAGAAAGTAGTAAAGTGCAACAGTTATTTTTTGGTATTGAGGCAAGGGAAACTTTTCTGCTCATTTTTTCCCAGGGTATCTACAGTTGTCTGTTTTTATTTATTTATTTATTTTTTATAAAGAGCGACAGAGAAACATGGGGTTAAGATTTTGCTGGCTTCTCCACTGTGCAGTCTAGGTGAACAATATCAAAGACTCTATTGTCTTCAGAAACATTTCATTAAAAACACTTGTTTAATGCCCTTGTCCCTATTATTGTTTACAAGCTCTCTGCAAATCACACCAACTCTTCATCACAATTGGCTGCTCTCAATAAGCCTGCCATTTCTGTCTGCGCCTTCTCAATAGAAGGTGCCAGGAAAATGTTCATATCCTTGAGCTTTTCAAGAGTGATACACAAAAGCCATTGTGACCACTCAGAGGAAATAGGGAAAATAAATGGTACGCATAATACAGATTCTCAAGGGCCATGAAACATATTCTTTTCTGTGATTTCATAGGACTATGATTTAGAGAGGAATAGCACTGACACAGACAAACACACAACTGCTGTGTTAGACCCCCCTCTTCACATCACAATAAATAAACAACCTCTTGCTATGTGTGGTAACTTTCTTAAACAAGGCCTTCTAATTATGTACAAATACTTGAGAAGAGAGTCCCATAAAAACGCATCATCCATGAACGGGAAACCCATTCACTCTTGTGTGCACAGTGGCGCACACACACCCTCCTACCTAGCCCATAATTACATGGCAGCATGCGGGTGCACATCCCCAGCTGACAGTGTGTATAAACTCGGGCAGAGATATGATCTAGTGAGGAGCTGCTCCTATTAAATATTAACAAACGCCATTCCCAAGTAGCCTCAATCCCCACAAGCACCACCAATGCCAGTCAGAGCCTCAACAGAGGTATCTCGCGTCACTTCTCGCACTCTCTCCCCGCTGAATAGGCAATGCTTCCTCCAAGAAAGAGTTCATAGAGGCAGAGAGGACGAAGAGGGGCTGGCAGTGGGGGTGAATGCGCCTGCTATACATGTACTCAATCCTTTTTTTATCTACAGGGAGCCGCCGACTTCGTCATATGGGGAAATTAGAAGACGTGGAATTTAAATCACCGCTATCAGAATGGGGTTGCAAAGTATTTGAACAGAATTTTACAACCTCGATTTCACCCCTGTGGTTGATTGTTAGGGGAAAAATGGTGTATGTGTGCAGCAAAGTTGGATGTGAAATCTTTTGATGTCCTACAAAAAACACTGATCTCCTATGTATGCATATGCAAATCACTGAAGCCATATGGAAATTTAATGATGCATTTTTAAAAGCGAGGTATTAACTGACTTGTAATCACACAGTTTTCCAAGTAAGTTTGCAATTAATGCACACACACAAAGACAAATGGGATACAGTGTGTGCAAGTCACATGAAAGCACACTTGCATATTCATCTAAATGCCCACATGCAAATGATTACCTAGATTAACACAAAATTAAAAATACAGTGGCAGTGGCAGCTATGCTCTACATCACAGCTAAATATATTAGCAGTGTCTCTAATGTGCTATACAATGTGCTGTCCTGTAATATACAGTATCATAACTAAATAACCTTAATAACAAGAATGCACACCTCAAGGGCATTATCATTTTATCTGTTAACAAAATATGCTTTTAGAGTGCTTTGTAGCTGCTGACATTAGTTATTGCTAATATGTGAAGTTTTTGAGTTGTTGAGTGTTCCTCCCCAGCTAGCCTGTATGAGAGCCACTGGCCCCACTGCTTAGCTCATTACATTTTAAAAAGTAGAGAAGACAACAAGTGGAGGGTAGATATGTAAAAATGCAGTAAAGAAGGTACGAAAAATATAGGAGGCTAAGACTCTTTACATGTGTCTATGGTACATTTTGAGAGGCTTCCTTTAAGTCAGTGGGGTTAAAGGAGGAGGCAGATCTGGCTGTGAAAGCTGTTAAATGGTTCAATGGTTTGACAGTGGCTGATGCTACAGACAGCGCTTCTCCCTTGGGAGTCAGCACAGTCTCCCATGCATGGCTCCTATCAAAATATACCTCTGGTGTAGAAATAAACAATAACACAGCGGGGAAGAAGAAAAGATCTAAAGAGCCACTGAATATGTATGAAAATCTTTTTTTTTTAACCTTTGTTATAATTGTCTTAACAATTATAGGCATGGCAAATACAGTATACAGTAAAGTGTGAAAGAAGATTAAGGATTAATTTTCAAGATATGGATGTTAGGAGCCACAGGCAGCTGGATGGTTAATATGTGGGTTTGTAGCTTTTTTGGAGATTTAAAATGTGAACAACACAAAAATGTAATCCCGGTTGTATACCTCAAAGCTGTATTTCAGCTGATACAAACACACACATATCCACACGCAAAAGGCAGCACAGGCAAAACTGCTCCATTTTACCGTCATTACACAGCACGGGTCCCCCGCTCCCTTTGGAGCCATGTTCTGCCTCCGGTGCTACATTTGACGGTTTGTTGAGCGGCACGTAGGTGTGTAGCTTCCGCCGCGTTACGTGATCAAACAGCCCAACTGACGCATGGCCAATTATCCTGGCTGCCTCCTCTCATCTCACGTTTAAGGAGAGGGAAAGTAAAAACCAGAGAGGGAGATGGAGCAGAGACATGGAGGGAGGCTGCTGGTGTGTTTATCGAAGAATGGCAGATGTAAAAGCCCTCTTCTTCCCGTTCCACAGGGAAGCTGACATGTGCACCATTTTTTTTTTTAAAGTAAACAATGGCTCACACACTTTACTTTTTGTGTCTGAATCTTTACCCCCAGCATGCTTTAAATAGGCCAAAACAAACAAAGGGAATATGTGGATTCAAAAATCAAAAGTGATATGAAGTGTGAAGGTCTGTACTCCTCTAGTCTTAATATATAATGTAATATCACTGTCTATCCTATCAGTGACAGTTACCCTTCTCTCAAATATTTACATGTACCCATAAAAAAGTATTTTTTTGAACTTTCACCAGTGTTTTCTTAATCCACTGTTCTTTTCACTACCCAACATTATCAGAGCACAGAATAAGTGCAAGGTTACATTGTCATTACTATTTTGCACCTAATAAATGTGTGAAATGTGTGTTTATTATCAAAGGGGTTTACACTGCATTTGGGTTCAAGGTAGAGAAGTATAAGTAAGTATAAACATAATGTAAATACATTTACAAGTACATTCTGAAGAAAGAATGGCCCTGTGCATGCTGCTTAAGAACAAGTGACTCTTAGGTCACTTAGCAAACATAAAGTTATAAAAAAAAGCAGATCCAAGTATAAAAAGGTGGAAAAAGTAATATATAACAAATTACCAAAATGTCAAAAATGGGACACCTTGGTGGTTCACCTGGCAGAGCGCATACCATGTACATTACTGTGCAGAAGTCTAAAACAAGTCTACACAATGATCTGGATCCACACCTAAATTATTGGTAAAGATATTCTATGTTCACATGCACCAACAACTACATACAGCACAGCGGCCAGAAGCAGTGTTGCCAACTTAGCAACTTTTCAGATACACTTAGCAGCTTTTTTCCAATTACACAAATTTCTAGCAACTAGTTGGGCAACAATTAACAACATTATAAGTCACCAGTAGTTACCTTTATCACAATTTATTTTGTTGTGAATGTGAGTTTCTCATCCGCTTCGTATATTTTTTACCATTCATGAGAATTTTATAAAAAAAAAATAAATCTGTACTTATTAAAGCACTTTTAGTTAACAGCATTCCATATTTCATACCTCACTAAAACATCTGCGCATCTTCTGTATATGAGCAACTCGGGCTTAAATCTGTCTCTCTCTCGCTTTTTTATGTCCTGTCTATATTCTCTGTCAAATAAATGCTACAAAATACCAAAATGTAATTTGTAAAATGTAAAATGTGTTTTTGTAAATAACCACATACCTGCAGTAGCCCGAGTCTTAGCTGAGTATTTCTTTATCTTGTCGGTGACTGTGGTGTTGTCCCTTAAAGCTGCCTCGCATTCTTTCTCCATCAAAGATGCCAGTTCCTGTGCTACAGTACTGAGATATGCTGCACTGAGGAAACTCAAAGTGGTTTGCTGATCTGTTAATTGTGAAAGAACATGAAGCTCTTCATTGAGAGCGTGGGTCAGGAGTGGAACCACAGAGTGGAAGCCAACAGCCAGTCTGTCAAAGCCAGTCTCACCACTTGTGCTGGAGCTCAGGGTCGAATTAAGAAGCACCTCAGTGAACTGGCTTCTGAGGGACTAGCAGAAACATTAGTGTTATTGAGAAAACAGTTGCAGGGTCTTGATGTATTTTATGCATTTTGATTAAGATTTGAAACTGCTTTACCACACCTGATAATGTGCAAGCACCTCTGACTCAGGAAACAGAAAGAACAGATGTTGTAGACAATAGATTCGTTCCGGGATGGATGGGTTAGAAGAAGCGTAGCCTGTTTTTAGATGCTCTGGGACGTGAGGAGACAGTCGATCCAGCAGGTGGCGGCGCAGCTGGAGACGCACATCATCCCAAACTGTCTGGATCTAAAAATGACAGGCAGGCAAGTTTAAAAAAATATATTATCAGACATATAGTTTGTCATATTTTTATTTTAAACATTGAGGTGAACAGCACAGTCACTCAAGTACAACAAAATCAAGGTTCCACTACAAAGCTAGATTTTTTACATAGAGACAGAGTTAACAGTACCTCGATTGAAGATTCATCTCTGACTGTATTGATCAGGTCAGGTTGGTGAGAGGTAGACGAGTAAGTAGGAGAAGGAGTACGTGGAAAGCAGACACCACAACGCGACGACAGATCCACCAATAGTTCTAGAGTCACCACCACTTTTCCATCTTCTTCACACTTTAGGTACAGTTGCTGAATGAAGCATAGCAGAAGTATCTAGTAAAAGTTTCTAGTTACTTTTCTCCATGCTTTCATCTTTCTTACCAGAGCCCTGAGGAAGTCGAGCTGATCCTGAGACGCTGTTGTAACAGGCTTGAAGTGCTTTCTAAAAGGAAACCATTTAAGACATTCGGTGGAGTTTGGCGGACTTTCTGATCGAAGGTCTTCTATTTGAGTCTGGAGGCCTTTTAACGTCTGTCTGATGCTGAGAAACAGTAGGAAAAAAGTATAAGTTTGGACTGAACAATTATGAGCAGTATACCATAAGAATGCAATGGGCTGTATTAGAAGCACTGGGGAAAAGTGCAGAGCTGGAAGTAGCAGACCCTAACATGTTGAGGGTTTTTTTGGTCAACCAGCAAGGATGGATAGGATTAAAATGAGTAGAGAGGGGTAGTTTATAATAGATGTTTTAGGGGTAAAGTCAGAGAGGCCAGACTTAGATGTTTTGGACATGTACAGAGGAGGGATAGTAGATATATTTAAGAGAGATGTTGAGGTTAGCTGCCAGGCAGGAGACCTAGAACAAGGCCAAGGAGGAGATTTACAGATGTAGTGAAAGAAGATATGAACTTAGTTGGTGTGAGAGAAGATGAGGCTGTTTGGGTTAGTTGAAGGAAACAGCTAAAAGAATACAGCAAGAATGCTTAATGTATCTTTAACTAGACAAATTCACTGTCAAAATTTTCTGAAAAACTGTGTAACAACCAGATGCTTCATACAAATAAGAAAACAAACTTATTACAGTCAAAGCATCACAAAATCACCACATTAAAGATGCACATGGACCGGCCCATCACATTTCACTTTCCTAGTCTCATTCACTGTCTGCACGATGAGAAGAGAGGTGCAGGAGCGTCAACAGTAATGAACATAGACATGGATATATCAGTGTGTGAGTGTCTGCTAAGCATCTGGTGTGAAGTGGCGTTCAAGGCATCGGCAGGCATCTGAGATGCTCTCTTCCTAGCAATATTACGTCTTCTTTCCCGCAACACACATACATACCAGCGCAGCTCTTTTGATTTTAACAGACTGCATCAGCTATTCCGCTTCCCCCTTAATATGACAGATTAGAAATGACATCTTCGGGCCTGACATGTTTAGTCATTTCCATGCAAATCAGTGCGTGTATACATTTTCCCCATGTACGATGGTGTGTCTGTGTGTGTCAACGTGTCTACGTTCTTGCATAATTAAACATTCAACGGTGTACACTGCAACTATATTTATGTGCAATCGTGTAATATTAAGTGTGCATGAGCAGAGAACCTGAAGCCAAAGATTTAATAGTGATTCACAGAAATAACAAATTTATAATTGATCAATTTTACAATTTCATTCAGTCGCCAGCATTCAGAGATGTTGCCTTTGTTATACAGTAGCATGGATCTTGTAATTCAGGGTAAATGCTCTATTCAATAAGTTCCGAAGCCCTTATACAAATACACTAAGACAAACTATTTATTCTTTATAATGACGTATTGTGGGTGAAATTAATGTCTTTGGTTGTATCCCGTAAATGTAATGATACATTGAGTGGGGATCTTCTAGTTCAGGGGTAAATGCTTAATTCAGTAAGTGCAAAAGGCCTGATATTTCACAGTTCTAAAGAAAGAGTAATTATTACTTGTGATTGTAATTAATATCTTTGGTCCTATTTGGCAAGAGAATCCTTATAATAACCTCTCATATTATGATTAAACATCTTAGGTTGAGCCACAAGCAAAATCATAATCCAATAACAACAATAAGCAATAATCCACCAATAATGTACTGCCACAAAAGTCCAAAATAATTAACAAAAGACCCTTTGATTAATTATTCACTTAATAAAATACTTGTGTTATCTAAAGCAGTAGCACATCTTTAAATTTATTAAAGTAATTACAGGTTATCCTAAAATAATGTTAAGTGGCAAAAATCTGGGTAATAACTTCCAGAGGGTGATGACATAACATCACCAGTCCTTCTCAGTGGAGGCTTAACATCTAGCTTTGGGCCCCCCTGGTGGCTTGTGGGGCCCTGTGCATGTGCGGAGTCTGCTTACAGCTAGAAACAGCCCTGTTTGTATGTGCATCCATGATACTGAGCTAAAGTGCCATTCCCCACCAGGCAGCTTCTCCCTAACCACAGGTCTATAAAATGCCTCCTGCCTGCTCCTGGGCCATGAACACATCCAGATGTCTTACAATGACAACACATTAAATAACCGTTCAATCTGACACACTTTGGTTTCAGAAGGCAAAATCGCAAGAGAATAAAATGTTATAGACTACTGCCATGCCAACTGAACAGCGCCTTATACCACCATTTAACTGTCTTATCTAATCATTCCTTTCTCTTTAGGCACTGACTGAGCACCACTGACTTTTTGCATGTTGAATTACAAAACAACATCATATTCTTAAAAGCAAACATTATGGAAAGAGTTAAACTCTTTTTAAACCAAGACACATATAGTAGATCCTAGTAGTTAACATCCCTTTTAATCTTTTTTTTTTTTTTTTTTGCTTTAAATTAACTTGCAGCACCAAGCCCTGTATGCGCCTTTATTGTACATCATAAACATGGATGTGCGTTCTGGGCTCCACCCCAGGACTTCACGTAGACAGCAGGTTTCAAATGGGCCTCCATCTGTAGCAATCTATTCACTAAAGTTCATTAAAACAAAAAAAATGTAATTAGACCAGTGTTGATGAACAGAGTGCTTTTTTTTATATTATAGTTTTATAACAAAATAGAGGTCAAATTAAACAGCAGTTCACTATGTGGGATGGCAACAGTGGGATTCACTTTTGCCATATGTGAATGAAGCATAAAGAGAATGAGGAACTCAAACTGTTGTTCTGAGACCATTTGGAGTCATGAATTCGGACAGAGTGGAGAATGGCTTTTAAGCTTGTACTCTGTCCCTTGTCCCACTGCCTATCATCAAGCCCCTGAACCAAACAATATACTCCTAACAGCAAACTCCTACCACTCAGGTGCATTTTCAGTTGTTCGCGCTGCAATTTTTCGCCCTCCAAAGTCTCACTTTCCTAATTTTCTTTGCTCCCTTTCAATTACCCCTCCTTAGGGTCTTGTGCTGTAAGTCATAAAGTCAATGTGGATAGTGTGTGTCAAGAAGTCCATCCAGCTCCCTTCGATGTTGTGACCTTTTGCTCACTAGTGTGAAAGCTACCTGCAGCCTAATCAACTTGGCAGGATTAGCTGCGAACTTGATGACTTCCACTGCCTGTAACTCAAACACCAGAGAGAGAGAGAGAGACAGAGGGTAGAATGGAGGAAGAGGTGAAGTAAAAATGGGCAGAGAACTCACAACAAATAAAGCCATTGTACTGTGTGAGGCCATACAACAATGGACAAAAACATAATGGCAAATACTCTGAAACAGAACTCAATAAAAGACCAAGAGATTGGGAAAAAGGAAGAGGAAGCCACAAGGAAGAGATTCTTTAGGTGTCTTGACAAACATGTCTGTCATTGCATGGTAGCTGACACACAGCTGCACTTTTACTGGTAAATAGAAATTTAAAGGTAATACAGTATGTGATATGCAACTTTTATTGTTTTAACATGATAATGATGTCTAAATTCAAAACACTGAAGCATGTTGTCGCCCTTCCCAATCCAGGCTCAGTGGCCTCGCGAGTTGCCACGTACAGCAAACATCCTCTCTTGTGTTCACTGTACATGTTCGATGGAAGACCCTACTATTACACTTGTTGACAATGACAAGCGATGAATCCTACACTGCAAGTTGGTGAATGCTGGCACTGGCCCACGTATTAGCACAAAGTTTGCTTGTTACAACTCCCCTTCTCAAGACGGCACAGCACAAATCGGCTTTACACCGGGCCAAACTTACACAGGGAAATGTGCAGCGATGTCATGTTCTCCCATACTTAAACAGTAAGTATATCTAAGGCTCTCTAAGGCCTTAGGTTTAGTACCAACTGCTTTGAGCTAATACATACACATCTGGCAACCTGGATGTGGTGCTCTCTCTGCTTTTGTAATTATACATTTGGTGATGGGTGAATTTTACATGCAATTCCAAAACATCAACAATTTTATGTGACAGAAAATAATTTTATTGTTAGCAGCAAAGCTGGTATTTGATTGAAAGATGTTTAATATCTATGGACAAAATTAAAATACAAAGATTACTGTATAAGATTGGGGGGCATGATGGCAGAATGTTCTCGCCTCCCAGCAAGGAGATCGTGGGTTCGAACCCCAGGTGGGCCGACACACAATCTCTTTGGGTGAAGTCTGCATGTCCTCCCTGTGTTACTGTGGGTTTTTTCCAGGTACTCCGGCTTCCTCCCACCGTCCAAAGGCATGCATGTGTTAAGGTGAACTGATGACTTTAAATCGCCCTAGTGAATGAATGTGAAAGAGAATGGTTGTCTGTCTCTGTATGTCTCTTTGTCAGTCCTTAGGCTCCAGTCACCTGTGACCCCCAAAGGGAACAAGCGGAAGAAGACTTTTAAGATTGTTTTTTATTAGACGACCAACATCGCAACTAGACAGCCCCCAGCATCCACCACAGCTGAAAGAGAATAGGCGCAACCGGAGGTCTTTTATTAGATATGATGGCACATTTCACAGCTCCCTGACTTACAGAAACCCAATCCCGCGATTAGTCAGCGCTTTGACGTTATCTTAAGTTCCTTGTCAGAATTAATTTAGTGTGGGTGGGCTGTCTGTCGTGCTCCACTCCCCTACCCTCTAACGGGGAAGGGGGGGGGGGGCTACGGGGGCAGCAAGATCCTTTTCAAATAAGCTCCAGCTTCAGTCAATGCCAAACCAACCGCATTAGAACCAAATATCTCTTCCATCAAAGGGCCCCATTCTGTGACAGGGAAAAGGGTCTGAATGAACAGAGTGAAAACGGATCCCATCCTGACCACTTAGTGCCCTCACCCCTGAGCTGCCCCAGCCACCCAGCCTGGCCAGTGATACAGGAGAAGTGATACAGCTGATATACTTACTTCACACACGTGTCACGCACAGCTAAACACTAAATGAGTTACATACTGTGAGGACCATAGATCAGTATTTTTATTCAATGATAAAAAACCTTACACGGAATGGTTTTTGACTCACCTGCTTGAATACATTCACAAAATCTTAATAATCTGAAACATTTGATGCACACAAGAGCACACACACATTCTAGTATGGACACTGTAGCCTGATCAAGATTGGCAAGCCACTAGTGAAGGCCATTTGCCAAAGTGTAGCAGTGTGAAGCTACAGGCCTGTCTGCAGCCTCCTGGCCCATGCCGACACTTCATTACAGGTCTTTTCCTGGTGGCCAACCTCTCCTCACCAATGGGCCACTATCCCATCTGATGAAAACTAATGGATTACAGCATTTCAATTTGAGGGGAGCAAGCTCCGTTGTCAGACTATCTTAATCTCTTTCAATTAGTGAGCATTTCTTAGACAAATCTCTGCCATCTGAGAACTGGGTATAGGCTATAGTCACTAGGCTAGAGCTATAAATTGGTTGAAGTTCTTCACAGTTATAGACGGCTCCATTTTCCCTTTGCTCAACTCAACTTCCGTAATTTGTCCCAGATACTGATAAGACAATTCCACAGTAGGTAAGTCGGACAATGTGTGTTTGAGTTGAGTGTTTGTACATCTACAGCCCACCCTGGCGGAGGTAAAAGAGCACCCTAGATCTGCCCTGACACTATAAGAGCTCTCCTGAAGTAGTCTTGGAGGAAGTTAGTTGGAGCCTGACGGAGACACTGACCAGTGGTTTCCTATGGCGAGAGGAGGACTGCCTTATTTTTAGCCCCATTCTCCATTATCTGGACGCTTTGTTCTCATAATGGTTATCCCTCTCCCATCTGCAGGAACACAAAATAACCCTTTAATGCTTAGAAAGCAGAAAAATGGTCCGGCCTTCGGTAATAAGCCTTGAATTACCTACCCAAGGGTTTTCGTTTCAAGATGTGGAATCTTCAATTATTATGTTCCCATTTAGAAGGAGGAAGGAAAGAAAGACAGATAAAGGGAGTGAGAGGGAGAGAGTGTGGGAGGGATGAGTTCCAGACACTAATGGTGCCAGAGTGAGCCTTTGTTCACTTGTTACATTTAGTTTGTCCTTCATCATCTGCCCTCAGCCTCACAACTCCACACACAATAAAAGATCCGAAATATAGATCCTCTCTTTTCGCCTCTCACCTTGCGTCACACTCTTTATCAATCTAGTTGCTCCAAAACTATCCCTGTCACTACCTCTGTCTGCCATCACAGACAAGTATCCATATTTTTTGTCTGCATAATATTATAATAATATAAGTTTGTTTATAAATTAAAATAATTTGTAAACCCAATAACAGCATATTTCATTTTACTCTTCCCTGTCTTTACTACAGTGATATTTGCACTTGGTTGCACTGTACTTATTTACCACTGTTTTTTTTTTTTATAACAATTTCTATTAGGCACCTCAGCTTAAAGGTGGAAGAGAATAAAATGCCATTCTTTTAAAAACGATGCATGGTAAATGTGTGTCTGTTGTTTCCTCTTGTTTTAAAGTATCATATAGTACAGAAAGTTAGTAAAACAAATCTTAGAGATAATTTAATAGTAGACATAGTTTAAGAAACAAAACATAGTTTAAGTTATTGTATTTGGAGAGGTTTTTTTAGAAACTCAGTCTAACCTGTTTGCATTGGGTTTTTCTTGTTGATCTTCAAGATGTTTTTCAAAGTCTAGCCTAATGGATTTTCCAGCAAGGGGCAGGTCCACAGAAGCACGGTCTTCAGGTGGATCCTCTGGTGATTCCATGACCTAGTTAGCTACAGGTAGAAAAAAAAAAAGAATAAAAAAAAAAAAAGAAACAAAGTTATGCTATAACTTGACAAGATAAACAGCATAACTATCTTGAGATTCAGTGCAATTTAACACAACAGTCAAAGCCAACAGTCAACTGTTATTTATTCTTAATCAGTTTAATTATTATTCATTCAATTTTATCTTAAGTTTTTTCTATCACTGATTCTACACTAGAAAAATATACAAAATAAAGTAACAGTAATAAGAGCTGGCTGAGGATTTAAATAAACAACTCGTTCTATGTCCCTATCAGAAGTCACCCCTTAATGAATATGCTAACAACTAATCCCCTGCCTTTTTAGCATTGCTGGGTCTCATATCAGCATTGTCATCAACGTGCGTCAAGTGGAAGGTAATGGAGAGTGTCTGTGTCAATTTAGCTTTCTCACACTCCGCCTCTCACTGCATCCTCGTCATCTACTCTGATTTTAATAATCCTTGTCAAACTCCAAACAGCTCCCTGCACTCCTTGCCGCTTCTTTGCTGCTACATGGAAGTCTATGCCAGTCTCCCTGACAGGGCAGACAGGAAGCTCAACATTCATTTAGCTTGCACAAAGAGAGGCCTGTCCAGCTGGACAAATATTATTTTCCTCCACTGACAGCCCCACCAGTTAAGCTTGTCCTTTATTATTTCTCCTTTTTTTCTCTCTTACTGATTCCCCTCATCATCATACTCCCTCTGCGCCACTGTCTGTAAAGCAGACCATACAGAGTCATCGCTGAAAGGGAGGAAAAATCTCAATCCGAGGATTAGGAACTCATTGTAATTATATGAACTGAGTCCTACAGTATTTGTGATGGGTATGCTTACAGATGGGTATGCTTACAGAATTGACACCGTATTTGTCATTAGCCAGATGGACAGATAGTCTAAACGTATACACTGTAAGTCTATTGGGGGTCTACCTCCTGGTCTGCCAACCATCATCTGCTAAAGACATAATTGTATGTACATTCAAGTGTGTGTTGGGATTTTCCCAGAAGCACACTGGGCCTCATTAGTACTATACTTTAAATCCTTTAGTCTCCACTGTCTTGTCATTAGCTCTTTACAAAGCAGATGTTGTTGGAGCCCAAGTGTGTTACACGGTGTTGCAACAGGGACACTGGGCCTGGCACTGAGATGGTGCTTGACTCCACAGCTATAAAGAGAGACGAACACACTCACATACACATACACATGCATGCAAAAGCACATCACTGTCCTATCTCTCTTGCTGCCGCCTGTCTACCCCAGCCAGACTAACACACAGGCCCATTTACAGTAATGAGTTTGTCCTGAAATATTTAGCAGCATGTCCCCCAGGCAGCCACTTTAAAGCCACTTAAAGCATGTCAAGTTAAAGTCAACAGTATTTTAAAGGCAGTAACTAACAGTCAGCAGTAACAGAAACATGATAAATAAATGAAATAGGTGCATATTTCAAGATAAATAGTGAGAACAAGCAGAATGTGGAAAGAGCATGTTATTTTTGAATTGTGAGTTACAGGATCAACTAAACACAAGCCAATGCAGCATAATAATTAAGAAATATAGCATATTAGTGTATAATGCACAGTGAATAATAGCTTCTAAGTACCACTACAACTATTACTAATAATAATATCTTTACCAAAAGATCCCCTTGCCATTTAAAGATCCATGCTACAGTCTCATTACTATTATTATGTGTTTTCCTCATTTGGGAAAATCAATCAAACATTGCTATTTTTATTTACATTTTTATTTTTAGGTATAAATCTTTACATTGTATCGTATAGCAAACGTTTCCAGTGATAAAAAAAAAAAAACTAATCATTTGCTATCAATATATTTTTCAAATTGCAAAACGAACCCAAACACTTCTTTTCAGGATGTGACAATATGACATTGTAAATTCATAAAAGCAGACAAATGCATATTCTCTGAAGGTGTTACTTTCTGTAGCATGCAATGAAAAGGATCTGAGAGGGGACGACATGGTGCAGAGAGAACCTCAGGGGTGTGATGCGCTAATGATGATGTAAAACCTCCGTGGAGTCGAATACATTAAGTTTACTGGATAATCTGGTTAAAACTGTGAAAATCTGTGTACCTTACCTTTAAAACCTCTTCATGCGTGCACCTTCACTGAATCAGTTAGCGTCCATCGCGAAGGCATATAGCACAATCCTCGGCAGCGACGCATCTTTTGGCAATAGCTTACATATAGAGATAAACAGATAAAAGCTATATGTACAGTAAGCGACAATGGACTCCTGCTCATATCAATAACAGAACCATAGGTGAAGAAACATTTCCCAACGTCATAGCTAAACGACAGAAAACGCTGCAGTAAAACTCGAATATTATTTGTCTACAATTACTCTGTGTTGCTAGTAACCATCGTTTGTCACCAATTGATCAATTTCCAAATTTTTCAATCAATGCTGCATAATATCCACTGTCATTTGTTGTTTTCCGGGCTAGAAAGCGTCCGTAACAACAACCCGGAAGTAGATTCAAGAAAACTTCCGCTAGTTGGAACAATCCAAATAATAGAAGTCAACAGGGGCTTACCTTTGTGAAAATTGAGGAAATGTATAACGTTTTGAGAATATGTTGCATAACATATTTTATATTATTATAAACTAACGTTTTAATACGTTTTATGTAACAATGACTGCAGACGTATGCAGAAATATTATTTGTTGTGGTCTGTTTTGTTGTCATGCTCCCCTTTTTAAGTACAGTCTATATTACTACAGCTGTCATGACATGGCTGGTCTCGGCGGGGAACTGGTTCGCGGGGAACACGTAATTCTTGTTTGTCGTCTTTGGGAATTTGTGTCCCTGTCCTCTTTAATCGCAAATTAGAGGTGAAATAGCATATAGATAATTCTTTTTTTTTTTTTTTCTCGGATGTTCAGTTGTTTTGGCGCGTCATCACACAGTGGGGAGAGAGTTGGGATGAGAAAGGTACCTGATGTGACTTGTGTTAAACTTGATATGAAGAAAGGTAGATAACCAAATATGTAGCTTTTGAGACCCCTCTGGTTACTAAAATTGTCATGTACCATTTATAGTAGTGTAACTTTGTATTTGTAAAAAGTCTTATAAGCTCTGTTCAACAAAGTAAAACTTGAATCTATCTACTCCATAGCATGGCAGAAGAAACCTATGTCTTTCAGATATCTGGCATAAAGAACCCAGAGAAAAAGAGGATTTTAATCAGAGGAATACTAAAGCTCGGTGGAAGATACATAGGTGGTTCAGTAAGTAGTGCTTGTTCTATCACTGAAGTCATTTTGTCTATTATGTGGATATGGATATATTTCTCTGCTATGAGTACGTAATTATTTTATTGAGCTGCAATATAATAATCTTAAATGCAACAGACACTTCTTTTTGATACCTTTTTATACTGCAATCCGATACCTTAAACAGTGTATTTAATATAAGTGGATTACTGAACAATAGCTATGGCAGGTGAATTTATTGTAGTGACACGTGACTATAATTTATTTGTGTTTATTTTTCAGGTCTATCAGCATGCCAGCTCTCATCTCATAATTCCACAAGTTTTGTCTAGTGAAAAGTTTCTGGCAGCATGTGCTGCAGGTAAATTATACAATCATTACTACATAAACAATATTTAAATAATAAGTCTGGTTTGCTTTAGTTTTTTTTTTCTTTCATGAAGACTTATATATTTGTTTTTCTTTTTAGGGAAGTGGGTTCTTACTCCAAACTATGTTTTTGATAGTGTTAAAAGTGGATCTTGGCTTCCTGAGGAACCCTATGAGGTGGCCATATCCACCAGTACGAAACCTACCTTCCATCCTGTCAGACAGTGGCGGGAGAAGGTCGCCAGCGGGATGTTAAAAGGGGCTTTTCAGGGATGGAGAGTTCTTTTGATGGTTCAAGAGCCCGCTCGCAGGGCCATGTTCAAACGGTAAGCTGTCACATTCAACTTAGGACCTTCTTCCTTCAGCTTTTTGTGCTTTTGAACCATTTAGACATTTTGATTTTACAATCATCCACCAGGCTCTTGAAAGCAGGAATGGCAAAAGTCTACAACTACAGTCCTCCCTCTTATGCTTCCATTACTCATGTCATGGCTAAACCCATTACAGAAGACTCAAAATCCCATGATGCTCCATGCTACCCTGTTAGTCACATAGTTCAACACCTTTTTGGAGTAAGTCAAATATCATAGTATGGGTTATTTATTATTTATTTATTTATTTATTTTTTCAATTATTGTTGTGTTCTTATCTTTTTGATCTTGATAGAAGAGGTATTTAGATATGAATATCAACCTAACAGATCATGAGACTGAGATAGTAGAGGGCTGTTTTGTTGCTGACTTTTCCAAGTTTGAGAGAGAACTTCGAGACTGCATCAACAAACAAGAGGTCTGTACCTCTGCAATGAAAAGAACATTTTGTAGTCTGTATGAAGCTGGAAATTTGTAGGTTGTCATTTAAAAAATTTTTTTTCCAGGATTTGACTTAACTTTACTTTTTTTTCCCTATAGTCCCGGCCAAGACTTTGCTTTATTGAATTTCTGAGTTACCATGACCCGTACCGTCCACAGTCCCAGGTAGACACACATACACATGCCCAGTCCACCCATGATCACACCACATCTGTAAAATTACTGTTTTTCATCAAGAAGATCAGGTCATTCAATTACCTTTATGTCATACATTTCAGTGCAAAGTGACATTTAGAGCAAGGGCGTATCATAGCCAGGTCACAGATTTAACCATTACTGTCAGCTGATCTGAAAGTTTTGATTGACAGGCCTATTAACAATACCCTCCACTGTCCTGTCCATACCTTACCCAAGTGGATCTCCATAAGATTGCTATTATAAGAGTTGGTGTATTTCCATTACTTCCTTTTGAGTCCATATGTTTTTGCCAATAGCTGACAATGTGTAATGACCCAAAGGAACTTTTGATTCACTTCCATTACCCTTCTGCCCCCCATTCTTTTTTGCTGGCTTTTTTTTTTTTTGGCTTCTCTGCTTCTTTAGGACATAGTTTCTTCTGCTTTTCACATCATTCCATTTGACTTGTAAGATTGTTCTTCTATTCCTCTAGGCCACAGAAACAGACTTTAGCCAAATTGCTACAATGATTGAGTGTGGTCTCTTCATTGAAGCCCTTGACTCAATCAGAAATGGGTTGTACCCTGGCCTTCTTCCACCAGCAAAGTACTTGGTGTCGCTGCTTGAATATGCACAGCAGGTAGGACCAGAATAACAGGATCACATAAATTCCTACATTGCGTTGAATAATAACACATCAAGGTGTAACATAATAAGGTATGACATATTTTATCTTACTTTCTTGTTATACAACAGGGTAATGCTACATCTGTCTTCTTAAGAAATTTCCAGCAGTTTCTGCATAGACTGCTGGTTACAAATCCTCCCTGGATGGCTCCAAAATCAGTGAAAAAATATTTTTCTAGAGTGTTTCAGTGCCCTTGCTGTAAAGCAGGACTATGGCCTTTTCTTGAGTCTACCATTAGGTAAACTAATTAACACACATCACTGTAGATTTGTCAAAACAATTCCACAGTATGATTTTTTTATTTATTTTTTAACCAAAATTCCACTGCATGCATTTGCTTTTTCTCTCTGTGTTGTCACTTAGTTATTGCCTGTTGAGAGATGCTGTGTGTCATCCACTCCCAGGACCTGCTCTGCCAACACTGTTACATTTTCATAGTGACCTTCTGGCATTTATTCTAAAGCTTTTCCATGGGGAACTTCACGCTATCACCACTGGGTAAAACAATGATAAAAACTTGCACATTATATTGTATGCTTGAACTATTTATATTTTAGACATTTTATACTGTAAATACATCAATCAAACATAACATTATGATGACCCGCCTAGTATTGGTGGTTATAATCTGTGGAAAAAATCAGCTTTGACTGTCTAATCTGCCCTAATTCCATCCACTAATGGGTGCCATGATGAAGAAATAATATGTCTTATTCACTTCACCTGTAGTGATAGTGACATGCCTGATTGGTGCATAGACATTATATTTTCATCTATAAGACTTTGCTGCAAATGTCTTCCCATTTACTTTTTTTTTTTTTTTTTTTTTTTTTTTTGGACTCAGGGAATTCCTTCAGTCCAATGCATATGAAATTACACAGTCATCAGCAAAATGCTCATTAATATTAGGGACTTTTTGGACAATATGGGAGCGTTCCACACTGTTGTCAAGTGCTCTGAAGCGACTGACCCAGCTCTTGATTCAGGCTACATCAGAGGTATGTATTTTAGGACACACCTCAAACAGTTAATTAGGTAAGATTACACTAATTGCTTGGCCTAATATGCTTACATCTTACTTATTGATGCTGCATGTGGATGTTTTTACCTTGTAGGATTATTCGAAGAAGACTGAAAAGCAGGAGCTGCATTTGACAGACACTCTTGTGGACCTCTTGTGCGTGGTGGTAGAATTTTGGTGTCAGCACAACTTCAAGCTGAACCAGACTCTAGTGGAAAAAGGCCTCCAAGATTTTGCAGAACACTTTGCAGTTATGAGTCACAGTATGTAGAAAATAAAACAGATTTTTTTATTTTAAAAAAACATATACGTACATAAAAACAAATGTATGCTTTTTTCCTGTCTTGTAGAGTTGTCTCCAAGTGTTCATGCAGAGCTGATTGCTAAAATTCCCTCTAGCAGACTGAAGTTGGCTTTCGCTGATTCTGTGTTCAGGAATCTTTGCTGCAGAAATGGATTGACTGTCAGGGATGAGCCCCTCTGCCTTAAGAAAATGGTTGGTGACGTGTTTTCTATTTTTTTGTTTGTTTGTTTGTTTTTTTCCCTAATAATAAATACATTTAGTTTAAACAATCAAACAAAGAAGATTTTATATTGCAGTACACAAACTCAATTATAGTAAAGTTGAACTGTAGGCAAGTACCTCAGACACAGTTGATATAAAGCTCTACCTAATTTGTATATCCTTTGTAAAGGATTTGTGCAAATTGTAAATATCTATGCTACTTTTTCATCATGTTTTGTGGGGTCTCTTGATAGATGCAGCATTACCTACCAGCCTTGGAAGTTTTAAGTCAATCGCTATCTACTTGTGACACTCGGACTGGACCCACTATTCACAGACACCCTGACACGGGCTCTGGGTAAGTTGTTAATCTGTCTGGTGAACACTGTCTTCTGTGTGCTATTTTTAAGTAAAAATATGTATTTCATTTATTTATTTTGCATGCAAAATATAATAATGAATGTGGACATGTGGGATGTTTTTACCAAAGTTGTATCTTATGTTTGGCTAGCAACCCTTTTTCTAAGAGCACAGCTTTTTAAAGTTTTCACTTCTACATTTTAAGGGCTAAAAGATAAAAAAGTCAGTTTGTAGAAACTTGAGTGGAAAGGAACAAAGGAACACCTGGATGGTGTGTGTGAGTGGGGGTAAGGAGTGCAGATGCATGAATGGAAGGACTGAGGGAAAGCTGGAGAGAGGCAAATAGAGGTCAGACAGATCGTGAGGAGCTGGCATGTGATGGGTCATGCCCAGGCATGATCCTATCAGTGTGTGCTGGATGACAGAAGGGGTGCACAGGGAGGTTAGACCCGTTCATACACACACACACGCACACTAACACTCTGATTTGGACAAGAGACTGACAGACATACAGATATCCCATCAGGCCTTTGTGTCTTGCCTTACGAACACCAGCTCTTGGCTCTCACCCCTCCCTAACCTTTCTTGATCAGCCCTCGCATACTAAATCCCTCTCCTGTCTTCAAGGCAATTTCACATACACACAAACAGAGACTCAGTCCATAGCCCCATCAGACATCTGCTGCTCCACCAGCAGGTACTTGGCCTGGAGAAGGGCAAGAGTCACCGGGGAGCAGGTTCATCAGAAGGCTACAGGTTCATGCTCGACCAGATCCCTCCCCTCCCTCCTCCTACCACCACTGTTTTTTTAACTTACTGCTACACTTTTCAATCTTTGCTTTATTTGGACATAGTCATGAGACAAATATAATAAAGCAAGCAAAGCAGTCTGTTTGGATGAGATAAAGAAATGCCATAGGGTGTGAAAAAACATTTGACCCAAAAGAACGTAATGAAACCAAAATGACAAAGTCTGATGCCAAAGTGAAGAACTAAAGTGAAGAAAATTTGCACTTTTTGCATGGTCTAAATTTGGCAATATTGTACTTATCTTTAGAGATAACGAAACATGTAGTTCATTTAAACATTTACAGTATTCATAAAACTGACAATACTGACTATAATTTTAAAAATGCATTTGCAAGTAAACATTTTATTTCAAGTAATTTAAGCTTTGTAGAAAGATAAACACTATAGAGACAAATACAGGCTAAATAGGTTAACTGAAATTGTGTTTTCAATTGAGAACTACTCAGTGTAATATGACTTTTATGCCTGCCTTTTCAGTCAAGGATACAATCCTGGCACACATTATAAAGTTCATAGTGAAGGCTGTAAAGGTTGAGACATGACCTCTTTATTCTTTGAATGTGCCTGATTAAATGTATTAGGATTATTACAGTGAATTGAGACAGCTGTAGTAGTAAATCAGAGAAGTAGTGTGTTGCTATACCACAGACAACCTGGCACCAGGGAACAAGTCCAAGCCATACCATACTGACAGACTGTCCAAATGTTTCAGTGTTTTTGACTTGCCGGCTGACAATGTGGCAGAGAGTGTAAAGCAGAAGGGAAGCTGTAATTACACTGAGGTTTATTGTTTAGCTTAATCAAGCACTGGTCAATGTTATGACTTTTTTTTATGACAATACATTGGCTCAGTTTCTGTCATCCAGACCTTATAGATAATGCCAGTTGCATCTTTAAAAATATTTAGTCCACCAACAGTAAAAGTAAAAAACAAGACATTTTATCAGTTGAATTAGTTGCCTTTCATCAGATAATACAAAGGTTGTGCTTTAAGTTGTAGTGTAGTGTAGTACTTTCATTATTGCTCACAAGTTTCCAGAGACCTTGCCTCTAAGGGCACATGCTGCCCCAGGCCAAAGCAGATAGCTTAGTTACTGACACCGTGTTGGCCACCTAAAACAGACCATGAGACTGAGGCGTATACAAGCCAAGCTTTGTCAACCTCTATGGAAGCCAGTCTGTATGGACAGGGGACACTTGGGTGAAGTGGTTTGAGATGAAAAGTGCTGTGGCCTCTTCCCAGACACACTTCTGGACTCGCAGACACACACAGAGCACATCTCATCTCCTCTCAGCCTTGTCCCTGCTAATAACAAGCAACGTGACAGGACGTGTGTTTCCTCCTCACTGCTGGGAGCTCCTTCCTGGCTTCTGAACAAGCCAATTACCAGGGAACAAGCCTCTTCTCTGTAATACGGATGGCACTCCGCTTCAATGAGACGCACGCGCACATGCAACCGCATATACACACAGACACCTGTCAGGCTTCATGCAGGCTGATCTCTTATACCCACTCACAGGACTAGTGACAGCCCACAGCTATTAGCACGCCACTACTTTGAAGAGGCTTCACTTTCTTTTACTAGTTATTCCTCCTAATGTGCTTGCTCACGTTGAATCCTCCGTCTCTGCATTTGAGGCGTTAAGTGGGAGGAAAAGCGCTTTGGAGACAGGAATGAAGGGTTGTGTGTGTGAAGTGTGTGTGGCCAACACAGTAGGGGTTTGACAGATATTGTCAGACTTCATATAGAAGATGATACAGCTCCACGAGAGATTCATTTGCTAATGACACTTTTGTACTGTAGAGATGGTTGTTCTAGTTTCAGTAGCATTAGATCCCAATGTTCTAATGGTCAGTCACTGAAATTTTGAACTTTGTAATGATAGTTGATATATTATTTACATGTCAAAATTGTCTTAATAATCCCTAAAGTTTCTTTTATCTTCATACAGAATTGAAAGCACTTCGGCTGGAGGCACTGACAATAGCGCAGAGAAAGGCAACCTTCTCCGAGGCCTGAACCGAGTCAATGCAGCAGGTAAGACACACACTAGTGCACACACATCAGGCTGGTGATATAGCAGCACATTTGGAAGGAGCAGACTTTTAATGGACTGATGCACAGCACTAGGTCATCAGTAAAGAGGGACATGATAGCCCCGTCATCACTTTCTGTTTAATCAAGAGCATATAATGTATGGAGAAGGAGTGATTGATTTGCATCACTGTAGTCAGCTGTAAGGCCAACTCGGCTGTATGAATAGGCTGTATGTGCAGGTTTACAGCTGAAATGCCATATCACCACCATTTTTAAATTTAACTCCTGGCTCTTTGTTTTCTTTTCTTCATGTCATTTTTACTCTTTAAAACACTAACAGATAAATAAACGCCATAGACAGAAATAATGGCTTTTCCCACACAGAACAGTGACACATATTAGTACGCACAGTGTGCCTCAGATCTCCATTTTAGGGATATTATTGCAGCAATTAGGGGAGCACAGCAGATATACAATGGGCCGCGCTGGTGGAACTTCCTGCAATTAGAGGCATGGCACTCTGTGTGAACTCTCCAAGGTGTCAGAGCTCATATCTCCCCCTTCACCTGATCAGAAAGGCCCTGTGCCGGAGCGAAAGAGGGGAGCGGGGGTAAAAAGGAGGGAAGGAGGGAGGACTGTGGCAGGAGACTCAAGGCTGTTGGCATGTGTTGTTTTTCCACTACGTGATCCCTATACCGATGCGGTCGACATTAATTTTTGATGAACCATCGGCACAGCATCTTCCCCTCTCGCCCTCTCATCCCGGCTCATTCTCCCTCTCTGCCTTTCCTCCTCCGTTCCTTGCTCCCTCTCTCCCCACATATCGTATGTATGCTCATTCTTTTCTTTTACTGCATGCTGCACCTCTTTGCTTTGGAGCTTTTGTCTCGTCTCCTGGAACCTTGGTATCTTTGTCAAAGAAGCAGAGAGGGGTTCAGGGATTTGGATGAACTTCTGTTTTCCTAAATTTTGCATTTACTTCAGAAAGTTTGGAAGGGATTTTAGTCTTAACCCAAACTGGGAATGCCATTTGTGGATTGCCACTAGTTGCTGAACTTGAATTGGTAGATGCTAAAATTTGTTTGTTTTGGGTTCTGTGTCAATTGTGACGCTTGTAGTTAAAGTAAACATTAACATGGTTTTCCTTACAAGCTTTGCAAGTCTGCCTAATTTTAGCCTCTGCAAACTGTTTTTTTAAGATTTTAGACTTACAGGCATAAAACTAATCAAGCTACACAAGCCAGTGTACCTTTTGTGTCGGTCCCTAGCCCAGATAAAAAGTGAAAAACCCATGCCACATTAATATGCAAATCGCTGCATGCTATAACTTAAGAGCCAGATGATTTGCTGTGGCGACCCCACTTGGGAAAAAAAGCCAAAAGAAAAGAAGATCAAAACATAAGTTTATGTTGGGAGAAAAGTCTTTCTTCCATTAATAACTTACTTGAATAAATGAGTATTTCAGATTTTTTCTTCTTATGTTTTAATATTATTGTGCACTACAACGTAGTATTCAAAGGCAAAGCATGTACAACAGAGTATTTGCTTGACATCATGAAAAAATATGCAGTATGACGATAATACTCTTTAATGTTAATGGGTTACTGTTGCTCTTTCAAAACATGACAGCAGTAGTCCTCTAATAGTTCTAAAACAACCTTTAACCGGAACAGAACAGTTGTTACACATTCCTGACAAATAGCATTGTTTAAGGCTTCCAGCGGCTTTTTGCTCCAACAATCAGCAGGCCAAGCGACACTTTACAGGAGTGTAGCAAGCAGACTGAGGGATATAAAGAGCAACACATACATTTAACTTTTCTATTAAAGTGTGAAACAGGGGATTTATAGAAAAGGACAGGCAGATTTATCCTTTCCGTGCTTGTAAATGCTGAGCATGCAATTACCCCTATAATAGAGGCGTTGTGTCCAAATTGGAGCCATTAAAGTGATTTAACAGTGCATGGATTGGCCCTGGCATTTGCGAGGATGTGTACACATGGGGTGTAGTGGAATGGGTGTTTAATCACAGCGTTTTAGAGCCTGGTAATGGCAAAGCAGTTCATGTAGAACAGTGACATGCCACACAGTACAACTTACTCATTAGAAGCCAAGTTTAGGCTGCATTCCACTGTCTTTTTGGCATTTTCGAGAAAAAAAAGAAAAAAAAAGCAAAGCTGTACTTTCTGTAAATGGTTACTGTTTTGTCATTCTTTTATACATTTTGATTTTTGGCCTTCACTAGATAGTTACAGTGGAGACTGACAGAAAACAGGGACAGAAGAAAAATTATTATATAATATAATTATAAAGATTAGGTTATCAATACACAGCATTTGTTGCATGATAAAGATGATATGTATATGGTTTAAATAACCCTGGACATTGTTTAGTGTCGTGTTCAGTCAGTAACATGAGAGTAACAGATCCAGTTTGTCCCTTGACATTTATTCAAGTAAATAGGATCACTGGGTTCCCCATAGCAGACAAAGTAAAACTAGCTCCAGGTATGCTTTTATTTTATAGGAACTTTGTAACTAAGGTTGTACTCCCCATTACTGCTTGTTAAATGGTATGGGTGCACTTTTTGCATCTCATGTCACAAATTAATTATGATTAGGTGTGTTTATTGCTTTCTGTATTCTGTTTTCACTTTATGTTGCATTTTTCATCTAATCTGGCCCACCATATTCTAATGTTGTTTTTTCTCTACTTTAGTAAAAATATGAAACACTTTCCTTTTTCTTAGTCTATAGAACATAATTGGCATTGTTGAATTATTTGCTCTGTATATTTTTAGCTTGACTGTGGTTGACAGGCTGTCCATTACATTTTAGTAAAAAAAAAACTATCCACAGTTAGCATTTCTTTCTTGGTTGTCCTCTTTTAAACCTTCAAAAACAACACATGGCATTTAATACACCTTTTGCATCCTTAAACACATCTTGCCGGGTTGAATAACATTTTCGCTACTTTTTTTCTACATTCTTTGAAATGCAAGAAAGCCTTTTACTCTTTCCTAACCCTTTTATTTTTACGCCCTTGTTCCCCAATCCACCTCCCCTTTACCCCCTCCTTTTGCGCTGTGCACATTGGAGTGGAACCCCCTGTACAGGCGTGGCGTCCCGGGGTGAGCTAGTAAAGCATTTATTATGGGCTTTGCAGTCCTGTATTATACTGGCAAGCACAGCGCCACTCATGCTTGGCCTTTAACTTCCCTCTGAAGTTCAGCCATACATGAAAAGATGGGGCTCTGGACTCTTAATATATTCCTGACTTAATATTGTATCAGGAAAAACTCAGGCATGAATAAGAATGAGAAAAAGGCAAGTGGACGGGAGTAAATTTGTATATAAAATATAAATAAAGCATTTGAGATTTTCTGTTTAGCAGTGGTTTGCTGATTAAATATCACACAATGACAAGTGCAAATGCCAAAGGGGAGCTTTTAAACTCTGGGTCTGTGAAGAATCCTTTTGTAAGGCTTTGTGCTTGGGCTGTGTACCATGACTTCCTCTTAAATTACAATACTGGACAAGTGGACAGGAAGAAACACTACTTTCTCACCACTACTCTTGTCCGCATCCAGACTGCAGATATTTACTTTGTCAGAGTTAGAAGTGGAAAGAATAAGTCAGGCAAATTAGCCTTGCACTCCATCTTTAATTTATTCTCAACCCTTTTCCCTTGAAACTTCTCCCTCCTTTTTTTCATTAATCTCCTTAAATCGCATTGGCAGGTTGTACTTTTTAGTGTTAGGGGACATGATCATTGATTTTTTTTATTGGTGTTTTCACCATATGGACGGGGACAATGGGCAGGACGTCGGTCACACCCTAATTTTGGGATTTTTCTCTTGTCTTCCGACTCTTCCTCTTCTCTGTTGGTCGTGTTTGTCCGTTGCCGTGTGTCCATGCCAAAGGAGAGACCCTCCTCCACAGAGCTTGCAAGAGGAACCAAGTGGAAACGGTACTTCAGATCCTGGCGATTCCTGACACAGACATAAACGTTAAAGGTAAGGGCTTTTTTTGCTTTTCAGTTTCTTCTTTAACCTCTGTGCTGGCGTCATTTTGCTGCACTCCCACCGTTGGCTCAGGGGTGTCGAGCAGCGATTATACATTGAAGCGAAAAAACTGTGAAATGGGAGCATGATCGCGTCATCGGTGAGGTTAACCTTTAGCTAAAATGCAAAGGGTGTGTCTAGATTGAGCGATGTGGGTTTGGAGATTTATAGATTTGTAGTCGCTTAGATAAGTGAACCAACCTCTGCTTAATATTTCAGTTTGGGTGTCTTTTGTCCCTTAAGGTCCTCCAATTATGGAAATGTTGAGCTTTTATGAAAATGTTTCTGAATTTTGTGAGGGATTATCTTTTAATATCTATTTATATAGACTTTAGTAGATCTCAGTAGGGAAGTTTTGCAGGGAGTGTTTTCCTGAATGCGACCAGGCAGAACTATATATGTAAGTTACTGCTGCCTTACATACAAAGGCTGTGTTAATTAGGGCAAAAATTTAGTCTTATCTCAAATCAGATGCATTCATATTACAGTTCTTCTTTAGTACTTGGCAATTATTGCACGTCGAATAGAAGATAAACAATAATAATAATATCGTTAAGTTAGTTCATACTGCAAAAGTTGCACTACAAGGCAGGGGTGTGTTGTGAATGTTGTCTGTGCCACTTTAAGCCCATGCTTTGTTTCAGATGGTAGTATGTCATTACTGGAGCACAAATCATAACCACAATAAAGCAGGTTTTGCTACTTCTAGACTAGAGTCAGTGTCTCTGCATTTTTATATGCATGAAAGAAGAGCATATTGCACCTTTTTGATGTTAAAACTCAAACATACAGTAGGGCTTAGACAGGTTTTTAAGAAGTGTATTTAAAAAAAACAACAACTTGAAACTAGAAGCACACGGTGCGCTTAGACCTCAGCCAAGGCACTGTTGCTATCTCACAATGGTAAAGATATATTGGCTAGACCTGGACTCAAACTGGAAAATCTTCTTGTTCAGGAATAAGTCCTCTTTCCATTGAGCCACAAAACCCTTAATATCCTACAATGGTGAAGAATCTCCTAATCATTTGTACTTTTAGTGAGTGAAGTTGGTCTATACCGATTACCCTTAAACAGTCCTGGGACAGTGATCTGAATCCACACCAAAATTAATCATGTTTCTGACTCATTACTAAAAATAAATCTGTTTTTCTTAAAGCACTAAAGCTTTTGCTCAGTAAAGTATAGTTTCCATGTCCTATTTCCCTGTGTCATTGTTTATTTGATAAATGTCAGTTTTATCTAATAATATTCTACCCAGTTGCTAAAACAATTTTGTGTGTGTGTCCACTTAGACCATGCAGGTTGGACCCCACTGCATGAGGCCTGCAACCACGGCAGCACGGCATGTGTAGAGGCTTTACTACGTCACTGTCCTGCCCCAGTTGTCAATAGCCAAGTGGGCGGAGTCAGCCCTCTGCATGACGCCTTGCTCAATGGGCACATGGACATTGCCAAATTGTTATTGGAGCATGCAGGTAGGCAACCTATGAACATTACTGTATCAATATAGTTTTGTCTTAAATAAGAAAAAAAGAACCAGTGAGTGTTTTATATGCATAGAATTATGATGAATTGCATTATGGGTATTATGGTATTTTAACATTGATGGTTATAGTTGGTTCTGGGTGTGCCTGCAAGCAGAGTTGGCTGTTGTAGTAAGTAAATGTAGTAAGACATTTTTTTTTATATTTTTATAATTAATATTGATTTTCCATGTAACAAAGTATATAAGGGATTGTGTGACAAGTTTTGCATTACTGTTACTCATGTGATGTGCATTTACGGTTACACATGTATACTTATGTTACTTGTTTGAATTACTAACGAGATGGTACTTGTTATTTTGATGGAATCATATAATACCAAATGAACCTTTAACATGTCCTGCCAGTGGGCTGTCCACAGAGCTGATCTTTAGAATTAGTCATTTAGCTAATGATTTAATGCACTTGTGGTTTGCTGCTGTAGCCAAGACAAGCTTTTAATTTAATGTAGCCAACAAATGTAGCTGAGCTTACTGACAGATTGAAAGCTGCTTTTGATCTCATGAGTGGGAGCAGGCTCCCACTGATTGCTATCTATGCATTGTCTTTTACATTCAGGTTGAATTTTTTGTTTTAGTTTTTTTTCCTTTGTATTTTTCCCCCCACTGTAGGTCTTTTATCGTGTGCATATGCACACTGTAAGACAGAAGACTACACTGTATGTTACAACAAACAGAGTGGGTTTGGGACCCTTGAGGCCACTCTATTTATTTGCTTCCATACTTGTTTAAAATCTAGATGATCTCTGCCTCATTGCTTGTCCTTATAATCCTCATGCAATCCTGCACTACAGTATCTGTCCAAACAGATTACTCCAGCAGCTCATAAGTTGTCTGTTAATGTCTTTTTGACATGATTAGAGGAGTCAGGAACTGCCATGTACAAAATTCACACAAGCTTTTCAGTGGAAATGTGTCATAACAGAGCTAGTTTGGTGCCTGCGTGTTTGCGTACCACACCTCCAGAACTCAGGAGGGTTGAAGTGAGCGTGACGGGTGTCATCGCTCTGGCGGAGGGGGTGTGAGGGTTGTAGTACAGCAGGTGGCAGAATAAAGTGTGTGTGTGCGTTTTTAAGAGTTTGGGGAGGGGTGTCATTTGCCAGTGTTGAACAAGTCTCCCAAGTAACATACCTCTGCCTCTGCTCACTTCTCAGTTTGACTAATTATAGTTAATTTGATTCGACTTTCCCATTAACACATGTACATATTCTGTCCTCAAAAATAAATTAGACTGGGATTGTTTAGTCCCGGTGAGGAAACAAGAGTGCTTTTTTCTCTCGGTAACAGAAGAGAGAGCAAATTAAAAGAGGTCAGATGAAGAAGCAGCTTTCTGTATCTATAAAATTAGAAACCAGAGAGTGTGCAAGTGTGTGTGTGTGTGTGTGTGTCGGTGCACCAGACGTCTGGCCTGTTGTCTAGGCCAGGTCTCTTCACTGGGACCAAGGAGAACAATGCAGATGAGAATATTCCATTTTAAATACCTGCAGGCTTATAGGATACACTGCTTTTTCTCACTAGCTCTCTGACTGTTTGCATTTCCTCACACCTTGGTGAAGGGTTGTCTAAAGGCTATCTTCCTCTTTTGACTCTAGGCTTTGACTGTCTCACTTGGTAACTTTACTGTAATCCCCAATGTGTTACTATGGACACTAATATAAGTCTAAGTCTTTCTTCTTCTAAAAGTCAAGACCAATAAATACTTAATCTGACCAAGCCCTTAAGCAAATGCCCACTTATGTGCTAGTGTCAAAACAATTAGAAAATATTTTTCAATTGTATAGCAAAAACCCCACCAATTTGGGTGGAACATAATGTTTGTACTAGATTTTGAATGAAGTAATATGAAAATTGTATATGGATTTTTAAATGTTTGTTTAGGCCTACATCTTGCTTGATTATCCAAAACCATCTTAAAGTTCCTTCCAGGTTTTCTAAACACAACAGATTTTTGTGCTTGTGCCTGCAGTTTTAAAACCCATACATCAGACTGCTTTTAAAATTTTTGGCCAGTGAGACCTGCTGCTCTATCCCAGAACGGGAAAGCAGGCTAGTGGGCCAGATGCATTTTCATTGCTTTTGCATTTTATTTATTATAGTGTGTTTTTCCATTTTTGAGTGCTTGCTAGATCTCCTGGAACTATATTTCTCATTGAGGCATTCACCCAGCTTATCCTAGTTGTCTCCAAAAAGCCTGGGCTGAACTTGGTTGCCAAGGTTTCACTAGGCCAGAGAGGGCAACACTGGCACACAAACAAAGCCTTGATTTCAGTGATCTCACCCTATTGTACGCCTGTCTGCTCCTAGGCTTGTGCTATGTGCATTTTAGGATTGAATTGTAAAAAAGGGGGAGGAACTGATGGATCCTACCCCCTCTACCTCAGTCCCCTCAAGGCTTTGAGAGCTGGCAAGAAAAGGATGCCATGGCTAAGGGCAAGGCTGACTCTGCACGCCCCCCTCCTTCTCCCATTGCCCAAGGCTGCCCCACATGACCCTCTCTGTGTGGGTTGGTATTCATTTCTGGCTTGTTTTCACAGTATAGAAGTGTCCTTGGCTATATTATTTCGGTGTATACTCAATATGTATGCATGCAAAATATTTCCCTGAATCCAAAATGCTGTAATGAGCACGTTCTTGCTTCTAATTAAGGGACTACAACTGTGCATGATGCCCCTTCCTCAGCTGTTTGGATTTTTGCGGGGTGGCCAGGGCAGCCGGTACCCCTGATTGGAATGGAAAAAGACCCGAAGCCGTGCAGTTTGAGACCTGGCATGCACACACACACACACACACACACACAGTGGGCGTGTCAGTAAGCAAAGTGGGTGGAGACATAAAGAAAAGACCCTCCAAGCTGTCACCACTCTGCTATGTGAGCACAATCACTGATGGCATCCTCTCGGTGTGGCCCTCCAATATTTAAGCAGAGCAAGACCAGCTTGACTTGTAAACACACACTCGACTAAGGAATCAATCATTTACTGTGCAAAAGTTTTAGTGAGGTGAGAAAAAAAAACACTGTTACCTAAGATTGTTTGATAAATGCAGTTTTATTTTTTATTTTTGTTATGAACATTTGAAGAAAGGATAGTAATGGGCCAAGGACAAAATTATTCATTTTTTATGTAGATCCAGAATACTATTTAGATGCAGGATTCTGTACTTTTTTGAAATATGGACCCAAGATGTTAACTAAATTATTTAGTAACTGTTTTTATAGCTCAATGGAAAGAGATCTGAAGTAATAGATCTAAACTCATCAAAAGATGAGTGCAGGTCAGGGCACTATAGCTTTACCGTTGCAAGATAGGGTCAGGTTCTTGGCACAAGTTTCTGCTGTCTGAGCGCTTCTAATTTTTATTTGTATTTTTTGCAAATGTCTGTATTTTTGTACACTGCCTTTCTATGTACATAGCTTTTTTTAATAGAAAAAAAAGCCTCACAATAGTGTATTTATTGCAGTATTTTTCAGTCTGGCTTGTTTAAAGGAAGACAAGAAAGGTTGCTCTTTGTTGGTCTCTGTTGTTCCCTTCTTTACACTAGAGTAAAATGCATACTTGATACACAACATCCACCAGTCCCTGTAGATCTTAATGTGAACAAGTGTTAGTCGAGCTGAAAGATGTCATTTGCTCCATGGCACAGGCGCCGCACAGTCCCTTTGGACCAGTGTATTCAGTCATGGTTTGTCTCTGTCTATTTGTCTGTCTCAGCTGTAGACACACAGGTAGTGCTCTAGATCCACTTGGGCCTATTCTCTGTCAGCAACCAAAGTTCATTCTGCACAGCACTTATTTCCCCCTAGGTCCTGGACTGTGAGGAGTAAGGAGCTAAGCACAGGTACTATTAGAGGTGGAGACATGTGTGAAGCCCTCAGTTTTCAGTTGTGTGTTGATGTTTCAGCTGCAGATTTCTGCAGGCTTGATTTTCAAGGACTTGCCTCATTGGGAATTAGAGAAAAGATTTTTCTTCGCATTGTTCCCAATCCCTTCACCAATCTCTGTTTTTATAGTTTGGGGTACTTGGATAAGTTTGAACCAGTCTCTCTTTTGTTTTGTAATTTGAGAGCCAAGTATGTGTGTTTGGTCCTGAAAATCTATATTTTATGATGATTAAATAAACTAAAGAGAAAAGCTGATGATTTTTACGTTATTACAGAGGCTTTTATGCCTAGACTGATAAACATGTATGTTTAAGTGGTATTTGCATTTACTAACCACAGTAGTCATAAGCAGGAGGTGACCAAGAGGCCAAGGAACAGATTTTTTGTTTGTTTGTTTTATTCCACTGTCCTCCTTCACCTAAAGGCATTTAAATGCCATATGTTTTTATTACCACATAATAGCTGAGTCTGGGTTAGTCTTGAAAACATGCTTTTCTATTGGCAAACAAAATATTTCAAGGTTTTGTTGGTTTTTGTGCTTTCAGGTTGCTCAGATTGTCAATGGGCTGTGGCATGTTTGAGATTTTGTTTAGCTGACCATGAAGTTTCAAGGCCATAGTGTCAACCCAAATCCAATAAAAAAATGTCTGTTTTCTAAAAGATTCAATAACAGTGGTTTGTATTGAAAAGGCATATTATGATTAATTTTGGTTAGGTTTCATTTCATTATTAATTCAAATAAAAAAATTGTGACATTTAAATGAGGATCACCATAGCTGTCTGTAAAGCACAGCTAATGGGGATCCTAATAAATAAATAAATACAAATGCAAATGTTAAATGATGAACTTCAGTGTAGCAGGTCATCATAGTCTTGTTAACAATGATTATAAAGTAAGTTTGTCAGACTCAGTTTCCGTAAATGTGTTTGCTCTTTTCTTAAAATAGAGATATCAAACCTTAGCATAAATGCTTAATGTGTTTAAGATTGTGTTTAATTACTTGCTAATTTATTTAGAATATATGAAGACTGTATATGACGCACGTAGGTTAAATTGATATTATGCTTAGAATATCATGGTTAGAGGCATATTCCATTTTAAAATATTTGGTTTCACTCTGTTTTTTTGTTTTTTGTTGTATAATTCACTGTAACGATTGTCTGAAGTGCTTTATGTGTCAAGGAGCACAGGAGACTTGTTCTAACTTGAAGGTATACTTTGAGATATCCTCAGCAAACTACTGGCCTTTTTATAACACAGTATGTTTTGCATTAGTAACGTATGGATATAGCTGTCTCACCATCTTAACATAAAACACACAAATACAATAGAGCAGTTTAATAATAGACTACAATAGATAAATTCTCATTGGACCCAAAAGCCACAATCTCAAACATTTGTTTTAAAATTAAAAATAAAATCCTATATCCATATTTTCATTAACTGTATGTTTTTGTGTTCAGGTACTAGCTACATTGGAGGAGGATTTGAGTATATTCACGTGTGGCTGGTCTGTGATTGATGCGTCTCTGCCGGTTGCTTTGGTGCCTTTCTCGGCTGGCCTTGTTTTTTTTGCAATGGTTTCTTCTAGTCGCTATAGCCTAGCGAGCTGCTCCCTGTGGATATGTGCTGCGCCGTGCCCCTGGCTGCAGTTCACACACTCGGCTTGCCTCTCTTTTTCAGCCTGTGATGGGGGAGAGCAGAGAGGATGTTTACCATGCTGTGGAGCTGCCTGCTTCCCAGCTTGTCTGCTTCAGACCAGAGACACAGACATAGAGACATAGGGGGAGGGCTAGTAGCTGCATCTTTCTTTCCCTTCGCTCCCTGCCTCTTTTTGCGCCAATTTCACCCCCCTCTTCCTCCACACCACAATATTTCTTGTCTTCGCCTGCCCTCTAAAGGCTAAAGGGCTTTGCGGCTCTGTACATGTGTGTGTATGTGTGGCTACATCTGGCTGGTGCATCAGGCAGTAGCATTCTCTCGCCATGTGAATTCCCTCCCTCTGCTTACAGCCTGGGAGCTCTGGTCTAAGCCGGGCATTTTCACACTCGTGCACACCCAAGCGCGCACACACACGAAGGATAGTGTAATTACCTTGTGCTCTGGTGTAATTCCCTCAGGTGCGGCATTTATCTCTACCGCAGAATATCTTGACACCCAGCCCCAGTACCTGGATTCACATCAGTCGCTGTCTTTGCACTAAAGCTATCCCCCAGACACCAGTCTCATAGTATGATCTGTGTGGAAGTTAATAGCACCTGGCTCTGTTACTCTTATGTTGTATAATGTTTTAATTAATTAGTAATTATAGAAGGGAAAACTGAAGTGGACTTGTCCTGTGTGTAGCAAAATATACAATTCAACATGTTACATGTACACCAAAGTAGTGGCAAGCTTTCAAACAGAAATGTCCTCTAGGGCTGTACAATATATGGCAATATTATTATAATAGTGATGTAATGCAATATCCATATCAACTTGTATCCCATAAAATGTTAGGGTCTTCTATGTGATGGACATTTACTCTTTGGATGCACCAAAGTTTATATATATTTTTGCACAAGTTCTGAACAGCCAAATACAAAAGTTTAGGTCTCTCAATTGCCCATAGTATGTTTTGTTTATTATAAACATGTGCATTTAATATACTGCATAAATAATTCGTAGAAAGGTAGCAGAAAATAGAGAAAATAGTTGACACATAGCTTATTCATATTTTTTATATTGTGCAGTACTACAACCAAACATGACTATTGACTTGAGTGTACAGCCCAATGCTTTTGTTCTATCCTCTTTGTCCACCATCTTATCTTTCACATGGTGACACAGGTCGCAGGCTGCTAGAAATTTGTCTTTTGAGTATTTTTTATTTTTTATTTTTTTGCTTCAGTTAGCCTAGAGAAAAATGTATTTTAGTTGTATCATAGTTTGAATGCTGTTTTTTATGTTTAACAATAATAATAATAATACTACATCAAACTTATATACGGCTTATTAGGACACTCAAAGACGCTTTACATATACAATAAATAAATAATGCAGAGTAGAACATGCAAAAAGTGATATTTGTTGCATGTTTAAATACATATGAGGCTGGTCATTTCTTAAACATTTATTTTCTATTTTGAATAGAATCAAAGTATAGGAGTGAAGATTTCATTCAATGTGTGGTTCTTTATACAGGCTATTGAATTATAGGGTCTGGTGGACCAGAACCTCTCTGCAATGTGTCACGCCATGGTTGGCTTCACACATTACAGCCACTCCTACCAGATGAGTGTAATAGTGAGATCAGCTTGTTATAGAAACCTGGTAATTATGACCCACTGTGAACAAGCTCACTCTCCCTCCCCTCTTCTACTTTTCTCTCGTGGCCACTTTGATCAAATCGGTGCTCTTATGTCCTTGACTGCTGCCCCCGATGGATGACCTCTGCATTTGAAATATTCTTGCTTATGTAAAAGTTTATGTAGATTAATGCCACAATTTATGCAGATTGAGTTTTTGCCACCAAGGCTTGAAGCACTAAAAGGTAGATGAGCACTGACCTTCCTTGCTAACAGCTACGGGAGCTCTCACCGATTATCTCATAACACAGGCTCATGATGTTGGTTCAGTGGCAAAGACAGTGTTGGAGAGCAATTTCAGAATTTATAATACTTAATTTTGAACTCTTGATTTAAAAATGCTACATTTCGTCTTTTGTCAAGGCCAGATGGTGTAGTGAATTTTTACTGAGTTTATTTCAGAGACCAGCAAACACAGTCTACCATTTACATGATTAGGCCACCTTTAAAACATAAGACTTCTGCAGTGCAACATTGTCGAACAAAAGCTACTGTCAACAGTGGTATCAAGCTACTTGTGTGTCACCCTAAGCCACTGCAGAGCTGTAAACTCGCTCACAAGTGGCAGCACTATTGCCGAGGTTGAACAGTCAAGTGCCATCAAGAGTAGTTTGCCATAGAAATGGGTCTATCTGAAAGCAAACACAGGGCTCACACTTGACTCGACCTGCTCTCTGCAGTCTAAGTGCACATAGGTTGTCTGACACTGGAAAATAGATTTGAGGGTGAACAGACAAAGCTGAAAGGAGAGACTGTAAATGTCAGTGTTATAACTTTTCTAGTTTTGTGGAGGGGAAGCGTTCAGCTGTGACAGTAGTTTTGTCTTGAAGGTGTGGGATTAAAGGTCAAAGTCAAGTTTAAGGTCTTCCAATATGTTCACATTTTCTGTTGAACTCTTACTTTAATGATGTGTAAAAAGATGTAGATTTGGATAAGACTTTTGCTGCTACAAATTATTTGTGTCCCTTCATTCTTTATTTTGCTTCCTCTCTTCCACTAGTGTTCAGTGCAACTGAGGACAACAAGATTGAAACATTACATCAAAAAGCTAACAAGAAAACAGAGCCTCCATCAGGTCACTAACCCAAAGCGTTTCTTACACAAACAGAATGTGACCCACCAGTCACACAGTTGAGACAAGGTGTCAACTGAAGTTAGCACTGGAGTGAGCTAAAAGCCCTGGCTGGCACTGAGGCCCAGTGGGAAAACAGCTGTTCACTTAGGCTCTGCTCCACTGTGTGTGCGTAGATGATTGTGTATACTGTACAGCATATGTGTTCATTTGTGTGCATCTATAAACTATTTATATCTGTTTCTGTGTCCCACCATTGACCCGTGCAGTGTCTCTTCTGCCTTATTTGACAATGACGCTGCCTAGCGTGGGTTGACTGTGTTGCTGCTGTCACAGAGGTTGAATCTGATGTCTGCTTTGTGTGGCTCATTCATGAACTATTATTAGACCAAAGAGAAATACATTTACAGGAGGCAATATGAGATATAGAAACACACTGATATAAAACAACAAGGTTAAGATGTTCTGTCTTTTTTCCCACAGGTTCAGTTCTCCTGCAGCAGAAAAATTTAAGTGGTCAGACGCCTTTGGACTTGGTGATGGAAGCGGGTCAGAGAGACGAGCTCCTTGACAGCGCTCTGACTGGAGACAATGCCCGTAGGAAGAGGGCAACAGAGGTGCTGAACTTACCCCTCCTGGAAGCTAGCTCATGTCTGCTGGCACACCTCATCTTCTCCTACCAGCAGGAGAAGGGTCTGTCAGGCTTTATCCAAAGTGGCGACAAAGCTCACAGTCTGAACCAAAAGATGTTCAGGGCCTTAAAGATGCACTCATTTCAGAAAGTGACTTCAGGTTGGACAGACCATCGAGCAGTGAGGCTGCTGGAGGATGCAAAAACACTAATAGAAGTTGGCAGTGGCAGATATGATGGGCAGGTGTCTCAACCTATCAGAGAGTGCAATGGAGAGAACACGCAATTCTTAATGGAGATTCTGGGTGATCTAGAGGGAAGAGGAAAAAAGCTGGCTCAACAGTATAAAAAATCCTAAAATCCTTTTTAAATCCTATTTAGTTTAAATTAGACCGCAACAGATGTGTTTACTGAAAGTCTATTTGCCAAATATGTTCCAGTTTGTTAATATTTATTTCTATTAAATGCAGTGGATTTTGATTCTGTTTTATATCTATTTAATGCTGTTTCTACCTCGTTTGTAACACTACACTTGTGACTTCAAAATAAATAGAAATGTTTTACACTGGAGTTATAGTTAAATGTTTTCAATTAACCAACACATTCACACACTTAGAAGATTCTAAAAAATATTTAATTTCTGATTCAGATTCATTTTCAATTTTTTTCATAAAATAAGCTGACATTTTGTTACTCAAACCATAAATATATATCCATGTCTTCACTACAGATCCTCATCTTCCTGTCTTCGCTCAGCGCTTGTCATATGAAAGCAATGTCACAGGCAGGCAACGATGCAAGCACAAAAAAGACATTTTATAAAATAAGGCAGGCATACACTTACTCTATAATATTATCAACAGGCATACAGTATAAAATACACCCCTAAATTAATTTCATTAACTATGTACAATGTCATTGAAAAATAAATACGTTTCATTTTAACTCAACAAAAGTGCTTTTTTTCTGTCAGATACATTCCTTGATCTAAATGTTCTTTACATTTACAACACTTTGGTTTGCTTACTATAATCAATAAAATTAATATAAAAGAAACAGAACCGAATACCATACAATAGTTTCCACAATTTGCTGTAACATAACTACATACAGTAGACACATACATATCAGCTATTCAAACTATTCCCGACAGGCATTGTAAAAACCATTCTTCATGAGAGAAGAGTGTGTTTGTTGAGGAGGCTATAATCAGTCTGCGACGCCACTCTTGGGGGACAGTCTGTTATTGTCTTTCCAAGTGGATTCCTCAAAACAACAAAACAAAATCAATGGCCCTCTAGAGTGACAGATCGGTTGTTGATATTTAAGCATGGAGATGGATGGGTAGAGAGGGAGGGCGGGTGGTTAAAGGGTACAGGCAATGGCAAGCAGTTAGACAGAGCGGAGGGGATGACAAAATGGCAGAAAGAGGGGAGTTAAGCGGCAGAAGGGACAAAGGGAACCTCGAAGATGGAGAGCCAGGGATCAGTGGGATGAGACCAGACCTTCTTGGGTGTAGCCTGAGCTCTGATCTTTCAACAGATGCTCAGAGAGAAGCCCAGGAGACCGTTCCTCGAGACAGGGTCACCACCCCGCTCCACTGACGAATGAGGGAACCGCAGAAAGAGAAGCATGACAAAAAAGGAGGGATCCAAAATACAGTTCTGGAAAAAATAAGAGACCACTGCAAAAATGATCAGTTTCTCAAGTTTTATCTTTTAAAGGTGCAATATGCTATACTGAACCCTTTGCTTTATTTTTGTGATCTGCTGACAATATTTCCAAACAAAACAATGATTCTTTAGAGCATAACTTTAAAGGAAATTACAATACATCAAAATAATAGAAATGCACATTGCTGTTGGATAACTTTATACCACTCTCTCAGCTTTGCTTGATGGTATGTGAGCTCATAAAGCAGCGTGAGGTGTGCAAAGGAATTTAACAGACACTGAATTAACAGAAAGAGAGGCTGATTTAAGAATTGCAGAGGTCTTTTTTTTTCCAGTGCTGTAGCATCAAAAGTGTGCACACATACACAAGACCAGCCCAAGTTTCCTCCAAGCCTTGTCAAAGCTGATCCAACTGATGATTTTCCTCCACCAGCAGCAGTGAATAACAGCTGGCACTTGTGCTAGACCATGCACACACATATATTTGTACATGCTGACACACACAGACTGGATCTGCACATCAGGCTACAGCTGGAGGGGAGATACAATCGTAACACATAGCAACATTAGGGAAAGCAACATGTCTTTGATTGCATAAACGTGCACTTGTACAGTACACACACAGCAGTTTACATACACAAGTCACTGTGTGTGAAAAAGACAGATCAAAGTTGAGCTGTGGGCACACAAGGTGGGGCAGATGGAGAGGGTGGCCAGCCCGGGGCACAGCATCACAGAAAGCATGTTTATGTGTCTATGTGCCTGAGAGGAAGAAAAAGTGCAAATGGGATGTTTGGTTTTATCTGAGTGCTAGTAGAACATAGCCTGTGCATTCTTCGTGCATCTGTCTGTAAATGGATGTAGAGGTGTGTGGCCAGTGCCGCTCACGAAAACACACACACGGGGAGATGAGAGAAAAGGAGACCAGCCTTTCCAACAAGATTAGGACTGTGGCTGCCTAAAGGCCTTCCTGCCTGGCGACACTGCATAGACTGTATGACATCTACATTATCACCTCAACAGCTTGGTCTGCTGTAGCCTCTCTGACTGACTGCACTGGGGTTAGATGGTTCTTCACAAAATGTCTGGCTACAACCAAAAATAACCAGGAATTTAGAGGTGAAAATTATAAAATCAAAAGAACTACTGTGTAAACCAGTACTTGTTGTGACATACAAGTATGAACAGGAAGACATTTTCCTGAAGTTACATGCGTAAAAAGCTTTTCTGGACACAGACAGCAGCACAAGCCTGCAGCTTGTTTGTCCACTTTTGTGTTGGTGGAAGAGAAAGTATCTGGAGGCTACCTCTGTAATTGCTAATCAGCTTGGCTGGCAGAGTTAAGTGGAGATGATTCAAATTACTGGCAGCGAACATAACATCATTACCACATTCAAGCTGGAAGTATAAAATAACAATTAAAAAATATAAACACATTCCAAAAAGCATTTAATAAATATTGAAAATTGTCTATTGCAATGTGATTATGTCAAATGTAAGGATAAGGCTTCAGATTTTGATGAACACAGCTGAACTAAAAATGTCACTTTGGAAAAGTGAGTTCAAATGTTAAAACTTGTTTTAGTCTTTGTGTGACACTACGTGGCAGGGGGACTGACAGAGTCCTCTGAGCTATCAGAGTGATGGATAGAAGTACCAAGACACGGCTGAGAAAAGGGTCATTCCATCAATCTTCAAATGTATAATGATGATAAGAGTTGAAGACACTTTGCCTTTTTTATACAAAAATTACATTTCAGGAAATGATATTGTTCACTGGAAGTGCTTCATAGCAGAACAACATTAGAATAGTTGAGCTGAGATGGTCTGTCTCCCACTGTTCCTCAGTGTCCAGTAATGGACCAAGAAAAGTAAAGTGGAGAAAAGAGGAGATGGTGGGCGGACAAAGTCATCTACCCGGGGTTGTTTTTCTTTCTTTTATTTGGACTCGGATTGGGATCCAGTTTCAGCTCTCGGTACTGCACCTGTTAAAACAAACACACACAAACACACACCAACCGGTCAGGTGGAAAGAGCAAAGGATGCTTGAATAGCACACAAACCCTCCAGAGGCACTGTGAGTCCAGCTGTGTGGAACAGTGGCCTCGGGGAAGGGATTACACACTGATTACAGCACGCACACACCACACACACTACACACACAACACTGTTCAAAGCTCACAGGCAGACCAGATACACAAAAGATACAAATACACACAGACTTCCACAGATGTGAACAGTGGCCTAAGGGAAGGGATCACACAAACAAACAGAGAACAGGCCAAGGGCTCATGGGAAAGCTTGGAGAGACAAGAGTCATCTCTGCATGGAAGGATATTAGGGAGGGAAAGGGCAGAGAAGACAGACGGTAGAACTCACTCTGAACCTTTCTGAGCCAAATTCTGAGGTGAACTGCCCTTGATCTCAAGCATGGGTATGACTAATATACTGTATAATCATTGTTGATTGGCCTCAAGGTGTCTAGGACTAACTGTACTTTATAATGAGTTTAAAATTAACTAAAAATATCTAATTTTATTTTCACATTTTCATAGTAACAGGAAGCAAACAATCCACTGTATAAGCACAACAGGGTCCATTCACTTGGCAGAAAACACAGTGGCAGTAAACATGGCAACATACTTCTCTCCATGTTCTTAGTAATCATTCATAAAAGTGATGACAACATTGATGCAAGGTTTATATTTCTTTTACAAAAAGTACAATATGAAAAGAGGAACCATTACATAGGCTAAAATGATAGATTTGTCTCCATGATCCGGGAAAAATATGTGCCATGGTATAGCTCAGTTGGCAGACCTCAACACTTTGCCGGGCATCTCTCCCCGCTCTTTCCCCCAAGATTTTCTTTCACTTCTTAACTGTACTACATAATAAAGCAAAAAATATAAAAAATAAACAAATTGCAAAGTGCTTTTTCTTTCAATTTCTCGCAGAAAAAAATAACTTGAAGGCATATACTGTAAAAAAAATTATACTTTTCGATATTACTATTGTTGTTTACTATTGTGTAACAACATCTATAGATCGTCCCTAAGGAGGTCACATGATGTACATCATTCACTCCTAATTTGATGAGACGCTTCCTGAACAGAGACAGAAAGCCAAGCAAACTGCTTCCAAGTGATGGACACTTAGAAGTGCGAGCATCACAGTGGCTGAGAATGAAGAACCACAGACTGTCACTCCAGCACTTTCTTACTTTCTGATGTGCACACACAGAATGCAGTCACTATCCTAGACACATTCAACACAGTGACAAGGACTAGCCACTAAATCAGAATACTAATAGAAAAAAAAAAAACACAGCAGATTTAACAGTCTCAGCACCAAAGAGGCAGTATCGTTTGCAGAAATCCCTTCCAGGCTCATGTAGTGTAGGCCACTCTGCCTGTCTGACTGACTGACGCTCTCTCTGATTCTCCAGGCGAGCAACAAACTGACGTCAATGTGGTTCCTCTGTTCTGTCTCTTGGTGGCTCTGTCTGCAGTGGACGGGAACAGTGGCGTTCCTCACTGTAGTTTGTTGGTAACAGGCCTTTATCATGTATCGTGTAGTGGTTAGTGCTGTCATTTCAGGGATGCCTCTTGTAGTATCCTCTTGTGTGTGTGTACATGTGTGATGCAAAGATACAGGTACAAATCCTCATACCTACAAACTCATATCACCATTATTTTCCTGGTAGTTTAATACTTTTATGATCCCACATTAATATCCAAACTGCACCATACCATACCACCAATAGCTAGTGAAAAAGTGAGTGTCAGACTGTCAGAACATAATATCCCAGTACGTTATGGTATTACTGTTCCTCACTATGCCATCACTGTCCCATTATGCAGCTTTGGAGGCTGTTTCTTAATAATTTTGATTTGTATATTGCTTAAATCAACCAGGAGTGACTTAAACAGACACAGACAAGAGAATGACATGGTGCAATGAATGATTTAATGAGGGGAAAGTATTTGGCGCTAAGACCCCAGCCGGTAGAGCGTGCAATGCGATCAAAGGAATGTTAGGGAAAAAAACTCTCCCCCAGCGGTCTAGATGCTGGCGCTGGTGAAGAAGAGGAGATGGAGAGGCTGGAGAGGTTGATGCTCTGCTGCTGAGGTGGAGCTGGGGACAGAGGAGGGTTGCGGCACTTAGCTGAAACGGCTGGATGCTGAGGACAGACAGAGCGCGCTTAAATGACTGGCTTAAGGGGTGTTTGGTTCAGAGGCACAGGAGACAGGCTGTGATTGGCTGATGGCAACAAGGAGGAAGCAGGACTATGAATGAGATGGGAAACACAGTTCTTTTAGTTGAATTTACCCTACAGCTTCATTTGTCTAAACACAACTTGTTTGTACAGTCTACACAGTAATGTATGAAAGAAGCCACATGGAGAAAACAAGAACAAAAGAGGACAAAAACAGCTAAAAAAGATCAACATTCCTCGGTTAAGGCCAGAACAAACTAACAAAAGATTAGATAGAAGATAGACACGTCATTGATCCTGAAGGAAATTTAGGAAAGAAAGAGTGTAAACCACAGCAGGGGTTCAGGGTGAGGCAGGGGTATATCTGTGGACACTTGATGACAGACATTTCTCTCTTGTGGGTGTGGACTCTTTTATAAATGGGCCAACAAAAACAGACAACAGTTAAAGTCCAAAGGACCAAGAGGGCATGATTCTGTCCTCGCCACAATTACATGCAATATTTCTCACATACAACAAATCCACCATTCTTTCTCGTTTGCAAAGTTTCAGCTGTCTCTTTTCCAAAAGTAGGACAGGTATTGTGCGGGATCATTGACTGTTAGTGGTCCCATTACACGGCCAAACGCCTACAGCAGCGAAAAGGAACACAGCAATTTAATTCAGTGTTGACATTTCTGTCCAAACAAAACTCCTTGCAAGTACACACAAATAGAAGAAAAGTTTGCATGTCAGTAGAAAGTATGGTTTTCTTCCTGTGAAGGGGAGCAACAAAAAGAAAGGGTAAGGTGGGAAAAAACAATATCTCAATCAAAAAAGCACTTTTTTCTCTGAAGAGCTGCCATCTGTTACAAATGCATCACAGTATCAATTCAACCTTACAGGTGACATGTTTGCATGATGCTATACCCTTGGCTCCGTGCTCACCTTACCTGTAACTCACACAAACAAAAGCTCACACAGCAACACACCTATGCAGGCAACAAGAGTTAGTTAAAACACACAAAAAAAAGGTATAAAGGCGAGGAGAAAGTGGGACGTTAGCAAAATAAAAGAAGCCAGATTTGGGCGCAAGTAAAAAAAAAATAAAAAAAAACAGTGTGGTAATGCTACGAGCACGTAAGCAATTTGGTAGCACGAGATGGGAGCTTAAAGGGAACATCAACAGGAGAGGCACTCGGTAAAGACCCAGCGCTGCTCAAAGGCTGCACCACCCTCGCTCCTCTCCCCAAATGTTGACAGTACAAGTGCAAAACAGGCTTTGAAGTGTGCTCTGCTGAAGGGGCGCCATGTACCGTGCTTCGTTTAACAGTGTTACCCACAAAGCATCCTGGGACCTGCTTCTCTGCCTCTCTCTCCCTCATTCCACCTCATGCCTTTTGCACTGAACCTTTCACAGTGTTTTGATGTTGCCAGTGTGGGCAAAGAGACAAGGCAAGGTGGGTGACAGAGCATAAAAAGGCAAACAGGGAGTAAATAAATTAGGTAAAGAAAAGGCGATGGGGCAATGGTTTAATGACACTGTGCCATTCTCTTCAGTAAAAGCACAAAAGGCAGCAGGTTTCATCTCTTGTGATGCCTAACAGAGCACAAGGGTTATTAGGTGTTTCTAAGGAAAACAATTATATAGCACACATTGCAGCACTGCCATTGTAATAGGAAAAGGCATGTCAAGGTGACATCAGCCAGTGGAATAAAAAGTATAATAAACTATCACAATGTGTAGAAACTTTTGGCTGTTAGCTTCAGTGGTAGAACACAGGCCGTATAGTGACTAATTGGCTGCACGCAGAGATATGTTTAAATTTGACAAAAAGGACAAAGACAAGGGGAGTGACACCTCTGGTAGACGCTGAGTGATGGCATCTGGCAATGCTTCAACCTTAAACTGTCCAACCTCTAACATAAATGTTGTCTAAAAATATTAACCTTACTCCTCACTGTTCATTATGCACTAAATTGGAATTCATGCTTATTTTTGTACAGGGGTTTTGATCCGGCTCTTTACACCCATCATAAAGGGCCACTTGGCATGCTAATTGCCTTGGCCCTACTTATGCACTCACCAGCTCACATGGCTAATGGTGTCGTAAAACATACTAGTGCAGCGACACCTCCCAAACACCAGGTTGGGAATACTTAGCACTATAAAGGTGCTCAGTTTGGCCTTGTTTAAGAGGACACAATGAAGAGTTCTATGATAATGACCATGAAGATAGCTTGTGCTGGTTAAACCAAGATACAAGAAACTCCTGGGGGAGACAGTGACTCCTTTACACAGACAGAGGCAAAGTTTTAACACCACTACTCACACAGGGACATAATGATTTAAGTAAACTATTCTGAAGGTAAAAAGGCAACCCTACACTACTGGGATTAGAGCCGTTAAAGCCCGCCTACGGGGCGGTTAGGGGCCAGTGTCCGTGAATAGAAAGTACCTTACTGACTGCATAAGGAACAATGATTTTTGTTTAATTGGGTAATCCAGAAAATAGCTAAAAAAATTAATAATGATACATATGCTATAATCTACATGATGTAAAACATATCCAATGTAAATATTATGTCCAAATAAATCAAAGAAAACTAATAATATAAATAATGATTTTTTTTCATTTGTCCTATCCATATCCTTTTAAAGCATTCAAATAAAACTTTTTTGATATCTTACTTTTTATTATATTAGTGCTATCACAACTGCTGCACAGCATAGTGACTGACTATGTTGCCCTTTATCTATAAGTCATTAGTCCCTTGTCTATTGAGACTACACTGAACCACCTTCAAATGATGCAGAACATTACACTGACCACCCCAAACCCACTTCAGATGCATTACTGCTCGGAGACCCTGTCTGTCTGTGTGTGTGTTAGGTCAAACCAGGCCCTGAAATAGCACTTCATCAGTCATCAGGGTGTCAGCCATAGTGGGCCCCTGCACTGATGCCAGTGGGTGCCATGGACAGGTGCCCAGGAGGGGGACGCTCCATTTGGACCCCGGAACCTCTCAGTGTCACGGGCAAGCCTAAGGGGCTTAATCCCCATGGAGAGCTCTGACCCAGTAAAAGGGGGAGCAGTCAAAGAGGTGAACCCACCACCAGAGGCAGTGTACCACAGAGCAGAACGTTCTGATCTGTTTTTAGCCAAAAACTGCCGAGCACGACATAAGCAGAGGACTCACCTTTGTATCCAGTCACAAAGTAATTAGCAGTTTCAATAATTTATAAGATGTCAGAACACTCATATCGGTTTTACTTCCTTTTAGTGCCACAACCAAGAGAGTGCAGCAGGCCCCAGAGAGCAATAAATTGCCGTTCTAGGCAATCACACCATTCATTGCCATTTTTGTTTCTTGCTTTACTATTTCTGTTTTGTTCTTCTATCTTTCCTGTCTGCCTTCTTTATTGTCTTCGTTCTCCCACCCTTCCTGCTCAATGAACCTCCAGACTGTCAGCCAAACCTGGCAACAATTACCATTGCAACAGCTGCAGCAATAACTGTTACAGTAGCGCTTACAGAATTACTTATACAGTAGGCACAAGCCCAGCAGCATGGGCATCAGACCAGAGCCTCATGTCTGCCCTCTCCTCCCCCAGCAGCAGGCCCTCATTAGGGGCCTTGTAAAGGCCTCGTACCTGCCGAGCCCGGGCCCCTTCCCTCCTCTGCACCCCCAGGCTCCAGGTGTGTAAGGTGGCTGCACTTCACTAAAGGGGATGCTTTGGGCTCATTTAAACACATGGCTACCTGCCTTGTGCGTATGAATGCAGCTAGCCCCTGAAAGCTATGAAACTGTAAAACTGCACCAGGGCTGAGAGAGGAGAACACAGGGGGCTGGCAGGGGTGTAAAGGGGAGCAAGGATTATGACCCTGTAAAGATGAAAGAAGTTGCGGGTACCAAGCAATCAAAGAGGAAGTGTGTCAGCGCTGATGTGGCAGGGATTGGTGGTACTGGAGGCCCAGACCCTAGTTCCCCAGTATGTATGCATGTGTGTATGTAGACTCATGCATGTGGGTTGAACTTTGCACAGCAGGGCTTAACAGCCGCTGCGGACACCATGGGTGCCGGATAACACAACGACTTTCACAAGCTGCTGCTTAATTGCTGTTTAAACTGCACGTTGTCCCAGGCTTCACAGCACGTTACAAAGTTAGCATACACATACATGCACAAGCACACACACACCTATATTTTACAAATTTAACGAAGCATCTGTAGTCTTTAGCCACAAAGTTAATCTGATCTCACGGTTAATGTAAAAGCAAACCCGCATGGGGCTGGTTAACTCCTGGTTTACACTCTGTTCCAATTAACAGCATTGCAAGAAACAGTTTGCCATTACAGTGTATGGACTGAACCAAGCCTTTTGGTTAAAAAATCTACTCATTATATAATTATCACACAAACACATGTATTTCAAATAAATAAAGAAAGCACCAAGAGATATTGTGTGTTTAAGACTATGCTGCAAACTTTATACAGTATCTTTGCATGATCAGTTATTCTGTACTACCAGAACTGGCTCACCATTTTCGGTGTTTGCAGTCGTATTGTCTTTGCTATAGTTGCCAAAGTTTTGTTTTTTGTTGCCATGTTTGTGCACAACTCCCACACTTGTCACTGCAAGTAATATAGAAGTTTCACCTACCACTTGTACGTCTGAGGGCACTCTGGACAGAAAGTCTAGCAGTTCATTGTTATCGATTGTGTAAGGGTCTCGCAGCTTCTTAGTAAATTTATTCACACCTGTAGCACAACAAAAAAGACAGGAGGAAAAAAAATACATTTCATTTTTATACAAAACATATTTAGCAAATAGTTATCTATAAAATATGTTCTCTTACCCCAGATTAGAACTATGTATCGCAGTGGGATGAAATAGACGATGATGGTGGCCCCTACAAGAGCCACAATGGCCAGCCAACTTAAGAAAGGCACAGTCCAGTTAAATGTGCTGTGGAAAAGAATAAAAAAACACATTGAGCTACAGACATGGCAAGGCTTCACTTCAGCCATACTCCAAGTAAAGTACTATAAGGAGTCAGGAAGGCATTTAATGCTTTTCAAAATAAACCTGCATCTATCTGAATACCTCCTTGCTAAAAATTCCTCACAGCATCTGCAGAAGGAAATTGTGTTTACTAAGAGTCTTAGGTCAGTAATGCAAGTACAAATGGACCACAACTCCACACACATATTATCAAAAAGATGCCATCCTCTAAATGAAAGCATGTCACACACAGTTGAGTTTAATTTAAAATGTTTTTTTTTTTTTTACCTTTGACGTTTTACCGTTGGTATGTTTATAGTTCAAAATGCTATCATCAAAATTCCATGTGCTGTATTTTGTATTTATTTTTTTTTTATAAAAGTTGGAGAGGATGCATAAAAGATTTTGGTGAATAAAAGCCTGGCATATTTCTATGTTAATAGGGGATGCGATGCATGCATTCCCACATACACACTTTAGTCAAACAGGGGTCATGTGGGGTTAAGTGAGATGTGAAGCGCAGGCAGACACAATTTGTCCTTCAGGGCGAGATGTCAGATTGGCAGTGGATCCGAAAAGAAGCCCTGAGTTACACCAGGCTGGCAATGGGAAGCGAGGGCAACCTGGCACAGCTAAATTAAACCAAGACAAAAACACCTTGGAATATGCGTAACAGTGAAGAGCAGAGTGGGCCAGCTGCTGAAGAGCTGGCTTACAACTCACTTCTTTATCCTCTCGCCATAGGAGGCCACTTCATCCAGGGCATTCTGCACACTGATGCACACGTCCTGAATGGCGTAAAGCTTGTTCATGAAGCCCTTTCTCTCAGAGTCCTGCAAAAGGACAGATAGAGTTGTAGGCAAATGAGGAAGGGCAGGACGGATACTGGAGGGAAATGAAAAAAAAAGAAAACAGAGGCTAGGCACAAGCATCTTTCTGAAAACAATACATTTGAAAATCGTTCAAGATTTGGAGCGGGCAGCCAAATCGCCGGATATCCTGCATGAAGTAACAAACTGCTTTCATATTGGCTGTAATAGACATATAAAGGCGGCAGAACAAATCAAAATGTTTTCCTCTTTTACAAAGGCTCACATAGAAAATTTGAATATGTGAATAAAGCGACAGATTTAAACAGAAAGCCAAATGGATACATCAATCTGTGTGCACTCTCTTTCTCTCTGTGCTGCCAAGAAGACTAGAAAGACCAGGCAGAGCCCTCTATTGTTCTGCTGGCTGGCACGCTGTGATGATGTCACCAGCCATGACATCATTATCATCCCTATTAGCTCCGTCACCCACCATGACGAGCTCTTCCTGTTCAACTTTTGATGGTTGAGAACCTGAGAATGTTGTAAGCAGTGGGAAAACTGACCACAAAACTAACCAAAAAGAAAATCCCCAATAGCATTGTCCTTTGAGAACACAGTTAAGAAATCATGCAACAATCAACAAGCTGCCAGCTGACTGACTGACAGGAAGGGACAGGACAGACTCATAAAGAGTAAGACAGTCATGCTTTAGACACATACTAACAAGAAAATATGATTTATTTATATCACTATCAAATTAAAGCGTGTAATGTATAATTACGGATAATACAATTGGAATGCTTTACAAAACATGACAACTCTTTTTTTGACCAAAAAGGCAGCTACCTTAGCCCCAGGGATATACCACTACAGTACTGAACCCAATAATGTCTCTTAAAAATATTTGCTAAACTACAACAAGTGTAAAGTGGTTTCAGTGTCATTGCATGCTACAATGTCCATATCTACAAAATTATTTCAAAATAGAAGCACACAGCAACAGTGCAACAGTGCTTAGCCCTATCTAAATAGTTAATAATGTCTAGACCTGGACTTACACCAGGGATCTTTTAGTTAATAGTTAAATGCTCTATCTACTGAACACCAAAGGTCTGATATTTTGCAATGGTAAAAAAAACAAAAACAAGTATTTTGTTCCTCTAATGATCCCTTTTGGTTAGAATTTGAATCCTTGTCCTTATCTTACAATGGGACAGAATGCTTTAAAAAAAAATCTGGTTCCTGATTCACACTAAAAACTGATTATTTCTTTTTGGCCCATTACTGACTTTTCCTGAATGTCTGATATAGAATCCAAGCATACTTTTTTTATGATCTTGCCACCAAAGCTGACAAAGCAATTTCTATCTCATCATATACAAATCTAGAAGTCTTGCTTGCAACTTAAAATGTGCATTGTGGAACATTTTCTTTTCTTCTGCAGTATTTAGCATTTTCAAAGCATAAAATATATATCTCCATTACAGCTGCATATGTTTGTAGTTATACACTATGCAACTATCTGAACTATTAACTACTATTATTAGCTCACGGTGTCTTGTACACTCTATGGAATAAGTAAAGGTCGGCTCATTAATAACGAGGAGTTTTTTTTGCATGATTACACTTTGCGTAGCTGCAAAAGTTCTACCTTATCTGCAAATAAATCTAATGTAAAAGACACCGATCCTGCACCTTTACAAACAATTTACTATTATTATAAGAGTGGACAGCATGGGCTGTATTACCACAGAAGATGAATGGTCCACGGTACACTGGAGGAGTAAACCTTTGTAATACTCATGATTATGTTCAAAGAAGACAGTGAAGCGGTCAAAGACACCACATCTACAAGACATAAGAGGCCCCTAGGTTTTTGCCACCACACCACAACCTACCCAGTGAGACCCAAAAGACCACTGAGTTAACCCCAAATCCACCCACCTCCACTCGCTCTGCATTCAGGATCAGATAATGTGAAAAATGAATCATGGAGACTACATGGCCTCCCCAGCAAAACCACACAAGACAAATAGATATAATTAGACATCGTCCCTGGGTTATTTTTCTTCACAAATATTTTACAATACTCCCTCTTTTTCCCCCTTTTTCCCAATCCCATGCTCGAGATCCATCTGTTTTTCATTGCTCGCTCAAACAAATCTCTGGGTCTGTTGTACCGGACTGGGTTAGGCCCGGTCCAGTCGGGTTGGGCCAGGTCAGGCAGCTTGTATTTTCGGTCCTGGGCTCAGAGGAGAGTGTTTGAGAGCCAGGGGAGTGGTGTGAGAGAGCGGACGGGGGTGGAGAGGAGAGGTCAAAGGTCAGCTGAGCATAAACCATTGCCACATGCCCCTCGGACTGCGGGCTGACTCCTATTTCCTGTCTTCAAACACGGCTAGAGGAGGTGGGAGGTAGCAATAACACAGAGAGCCGCGGAGAACCTTGTTTTCCCAGCTTCTCCGCACACTGCGCACATATGGAGCCAGGCAACCTGTTCTTATAATGGAACCTAATATGCACACAAACACACATACACACACCCTACAGCTATTAGATAAGGTTGATATGTACACCTGGTCTTGCTGTGTGACTCTACAAACAATGTTTTATCCTGACTCAGATTAGACGACTAGAGTTAAAGGTCCTTTTTTTTTTTTTTCACAGTTGTACAGCAGTGACTTGCTATGTAAAGTTTGGTTTAAAAGACAGTGTCATCCTAATAAGAAAGTGATTTAAAAAGCACCAAACTGACACACCTCAGTCAAAGTTAGGTGTAAATGACTTTAATATTGAAGTATAATATTGAACTTAAACATAACTCCTTTTTGTTTGAAAAGTACAACTGGGACATTTATTTTCAAATGGTGGTGACATTTGTTGCATGCAAAAACCCAGCAAGCACAGATAGATGGCAAGACATTGGCCCTATCTCACAATAGTGAAGGTAAAATGCTCAGACCTGGACTTGAACAATGAATCATGTAATTTAGGGGTAAATGTGCTATCAGTTGAACCACAAAACTATTATATCTTACAATGGTAAATGGCAACCCTAAAACTAATCAACTGTTCCTTTACTGCACTAGCTACAACTGTTTAAAATTGAATACTTTATAGTGTACTTTATTGTGAGTATTTTATATGATCTGAGAGTTAGGGGCACTTAATGTGATATCAGGGAGCAATATCAGTTCAGGGGAAAGTCTGAGGAAAAATATGGTGAATTAAACAGAAAATAGCATGATTTTATCTTGTGAATGAAACATTTCTACAGCGAGGAAACTACTTGACATCAATTACCTCTCATCAGGTTGGGAGCACAGACATTCAGTGTCTCTTTGTCCTTTGTTGGCAGGGAGTTTTGCGTTTTAATTGCTTGTATTGCATTTAAATGTAGCTTTTGTGGTTATGTCCAAAGTTTGCATCATTGTTTGTGGAAGTGTGAATAGATGAAAAATCCGAGTTGAGCACCCATTAGTCTAGTATCATGGGTGCGGAGTGGGCTGCACCTATCAGCTGAGACACAGGAAGCAGCGCTCGTTAAAGTGATGTGAGTTGTTTGCATGCGTTAAGGAGAAACAACCCTCAATGACACCAGAGACAACCAAGGGATACACACTGTCACACACACAGATAGAAAAGAGCCACGTCAGGCTAACCACACTGCTCTTGCTGGTATACTGTGGTAAACAAATGTGGTAAACTCCTTGAAACACTTGATTAAATATTTAACAAAGGCTAGATGCACAATGCCTCTGTGTGTACTCGGCTGCTCCACTTTACTCTCTCAGAACGATGGCATAACAGCAGAGTACATCTATATGCAAAACTGCAAAGTGTGCAGATGTAAACTTTGCAAAGACAGTTTGTTCTTTGCTGACCCAGGGCCTAGAGCTAAACAAGAGAGAGGTCACCGAGGACTTAGCCTATTACATCGGACTCAAATATCTGTCCTATATCTACTGGGTGGAAATAGAGAACGCCATTTGAGACTGTTTTAACCTCTGATCACATTGTTCTCCCCGCTGGGTTGCACCATAAAAATGATAAACCTAACAGATATAATGCACTAGCATATATCCCATCACACAACAAAATGAGTCTGAACCACAAGTGGCTTCTCTGCTCATTGTCGCTGTTCTAAAATTGCACCTGTTTTTCTTTGTTTTTTTTTTCTTTTGCCTCTTTCACTCCGGCAGCACAGTAAAAATTGAAATGTCATATAAAACGTGACAGGATGCTAATATGTGGCTCCCAAAGGGCATCTGAAAGCGGTCGTGTTGATTTTGTAACTGCAGGGAAAGTCGACAAGCCTTCCATTTCAAACCCAGGGAAAAAATAACAAGGGCAAAAAAAGAGTTAAGGGAATATCTCAGGAAAACACCAATGCATTTTCTTCCCAAGTAGAAATTAGAAATTACAACTGAATGAATTCAGAAATTGAAATGTGCTGTAGATGGGTCTATTGCCAGAATAATCTTGCCTAAATGACTTGTCTAACAAATCCAAATTGCTGTACATATTGTGTACATTTGGTCACATGGTGGCAAAGTGGTTTGCACTGTTGTCTCACCTTACTGGTTGAGAAGGTCCCAGGTTTGATTCCCGGTCTAGACAGGCTTTTCTGTCCGAAGTCTGCATGTCCCAGTCTGTTCCCAACAGGTTGTCCCAGCAGTATTTGGAAGGCTGGGTTGAATACAGAAAAAAAAAAAAATCCCTACAGAATTTATAATAATTTTTTTTGTGTTACAGTGAACACTGATTCTAAATGAAATATGTATATGCTGCACATAGAGTTTATAAAAATATAATATGTACATATAAAGTTTAGTTCAGTTCAATAATATATTTGGCTTAAAACAGGTTTACTGAAACCCTGAGCAGATTTGTCCTGATTCCATTGAGATGGACAAATACCCTTTGGGAGGTTGGATACAATCCCTTAAGACAATAAAAAGTTAGGTACCCACTGGCATAGAGGAGTATCTTCACTCGAAATGACAACTAGATGAGACAAAAGCCCTGGGACCAGCCACAGACACCAATCTGGCACCAGGCCAGAGCCACATGAACACGGCAGATGTTCCTCTTTTGAGTTGGGTTTGTGGTATGCTGTTAACAAATAATTTCTCCTATATTAACAAGTAATTCATGTCACAACATAACATCTTCTCTTCCGCTTCACAATAAACACACATATTTGTTTAACTCTGCAGCTACCGTGGCCAAAAAAACAGTCCCATAGGACTAGATGAATGATTGTAAAGAGGCAGTGTCCATTACAGATAACTTTAAAAAATTTCTCTCCACATAAAGGGTCGCTCCCCAAAAGCCAATGTCAGACCCCAGCTACAACTCTTACGACTGTCAGCTGAAGGTGGATGAGTCAGACAGAAAGTGTCTTGTATTAATTAGTGTCTCCAACTACTAGTCCCACAGCGAGGATAAATATACGCATATGTAAAAAGAGGCGAAAGGAAAGAGAGAAATGGAAGAGAGGGTGATGACTTATTTTCAGTTTGACCTATCCTAAAGAGTGTTGCCGAGCGTGCATTTGTGTGCAGTAATGTGTCTCAGTGGCAGGAGGTTGTTTGCCGCTGATCATCTTTACCCATCTCCCCTTGGGGGCCTCTCATCACCTCCACTACACCAGCCACTCCATCAGCTTCAAGGTCAGCCCCACGTACACAAATGACTAGCAGCCCAAACTTGTGCGCTTGATGGCATCCCCCTTTTCGCCTCTTTCCCTCACCTCTGCTCCCCTGCTCCTGTACTCACCTTCCCACGTCCTTCCCCATTATCCTGTGTGGCACTATGTGATAAATGGGAAAACATTACTCTTGTCCTCTGTTGGCCTGGTTTAGCCGCTCAAGCCCATCTCTCTTTAGTCTGTCTGTGTGGCAGTTGGTCGGTCTCCCCTAGAGCTGCACCAAATATATATATTCTTTAAACCATATAGCCTTTAACTATGAAAAATTGTTTTATAAAATTATTTTCCTCACTTCACCAGGCATAAATCCACATTTTCATTTTGCATGGTATTTTATTACCATTTTACTTGTTCATCATCAGGGATTGGATCAACTCACAAATTAAATATGATTTAAATGTAAGCATTTCTTCAGTGGTAATAAACAGGTTGTGTTATATAAAAAGTCGACTATGTACGCCCCTTGTCCACTACAGCATTGTTAGCTCTGTATGTGTTTAATTACACGTGAATTGTCACCTTCACCAACTCAAACTTTGCAAACTTCCCAGTGCCTTTAATTACATATTCATGTTCAGAGACATTCTGGCAATAGAAACAGATGTAACAGCCATTGTTTTAAACTTTGTTTGGGAAAGGGAAAAAAAAAAAAAAAAAAAAAAAAAAAAACAGAGCGAGAGTGCATTGCTCTGAAGTGAAGGGATCATGTCTTCAAAAAAGTAAATAAAATATGCATCCTCTCTGTGCTCATTACAGATTTATGACTCTTGTTAAAAGAAAGGTGGTGGCTGCCTCCTAACATGTCTGACTTTCAAATGCAGACGACACTGCTGTCAAGTGTTGTGCTCCACATTCTGTCCAATGAGAGAGTGAGAGAGCTGACTGTGTGCCATCTCTGGCATCGTATTCAGTAAGAGTTGCACAGAGAGTTACTTGGGGTGGATGGTGGCACAGAAGAAGCACTCCTCACCTACAGTGCACACAACGCTCATCAGAGTCCTTTGATGCATAGTTCATCAGTCAAAAGGTTCAGTTGGTTGAGCTGCTCTTGTGTACATGATCCCGAACAATAACGGTTGGGGGAGTAGACACTGCTACATTAGGTATAATGAGCAGTGGGATTTGCTTCAGCAATATAAAATAGTTTTGCTGTTTCTGTGGCAACTTTTAAAGGAAGCACGTATATTATTTAAAGTTACCACACACAAACACACAGAACACCACACTTGTCTGAATACACAGCTCTGAAAGCTCTCATTACAACATTAATTTGAGTGCTTATTATTGTTGACCTTGAGGTCATAAGGTGTGGAAAAATATACTGGAAAAAATCTGTAATAAATCTATCCATGCAATTTATAAAAATGTACCAATGATACAGTCTACACCCCTTATGGCCTCACTGTACAAAATAAATCCCCAAAATTACAAAATACATGTCATCCTTTAGTCCCAATAAAAAACTACAAATACAATTCCAAAAAAGTGGTGATACTGTGTAAAAAGTAAATAAATAGGTAAATAAAAACAGGACGCAATGATCTGCAAGTCTCATGAAACTCTGTATTTTGGTTTCAACACCAGAATTGTTGTTTATGCTCTACTGAGTATAAAACAAACAACTGCATTCTGTTTTATTTAGAATTTAAACCATTTCCAAACATTTTTGGAAGTGGGTTTGTATAGACCTCGGACTGCCACCTTGAAGTGAACAGAACTAGAACACTACAAGAAGTCACACAGAAAGACTGGAGCAGCAGCAGCCCATGCTGGGTCCCCATCACCCTTAGGAGCAGGCAGAGACTCAGAGACGGGACAGGGCAGAGCGTGCAGAGCGAGGGGGCGCGAGTGACACACAGACAGGGTACTGTACATGTGCCCCACCGGGACGCAGACACTGGACAGAGGTCGCCTAGAGCCAAACAGAAACTGGAAGACAGCAACACAGCATTGGGAGTCCGTGCCAGAGCTACACGCATGCCGCGACTTACCACCATGGCTCGGATCCACTCAAAGTGCCAGGAGGCCAACATATCCTCAAGGATATGGTTTTTATCACGGCTCTCCTCCCATGGGTCAGCTTTTGGCTCCTTGTGGATAAATTACAGTAGATGTTGCTTTATGACCAAGACATGAACAAGAAGGACCTTATTATGGTCTTGGAAAAAACAATAACATTTTCTTCCTCAAAATTCCCTGAAGAGAATTTAAAAATATGGAAATCTATTCACATCATCAAAAAGGCATAACAATTTTATTAGTACTCACCTTGTTTTTATAGATTTCACCCTGAACTGATTTAAGATTTAAAGGACTAATATATTGTAACAGTACATTGATCAGACGACTGAGCGGTGAAGTAAATAACACAGATTATCTCTTCATCATGACACCTGTTAGTGGGTGGGATACATTAGGTAGCAAGTGAACATTTTGTCTTCAAAGTTGCTGTATTACAAACAGGAAAATAGTGAAGCATAAGGATTTGAGAAGGTCTGACAAGGGGCAAATTGTGATGGCTAGACAACTGGGTCAGAGCATCTCCAAACTGTAGCTCTTGTGGGGTGGTCCCAGTCTGCAGAGCTGCAAGATAGGCAGGTGGTCAAAATGTTACATGTCTAAACATACTATAACGATACAGAATAAATAGAAAAAGGTGACTTCCAAAAAAGGTAAGGAGAAATGAGAGAAAAGGCATTAGACAAAGCAAGTTATACATATCTGGGGGGAATAGAGATGGTGCAAACTGATTCACCTGATGCGTGTGTGTGACAAAGAGCGAAAAACAAACAATGCAGTGTATTTTGCATAGAGAGACAATACCTCCGCCTGGCTCTTTCACCCTTGTTTTTGGTTCCCATTCCTCTCCCTATTAGCCATACATGATTAAAATGCAGTTCCTACCAGCATCTCTGCTCGACAACAACAACAAAAAGTCACAGAGAAGGGGAGAAAAATGAAGCGGAAAAGTCAAAAGCGTCTTTTACAGCATGACGCTTTTCTTTTACCCTCACAGGCGGCAAGAAGAAAAGATACTGAAACTTTTTTGTTTGCTCTCCAATTCTCCTCAGCAGCTGAACCCCCTGGTACCTGAGGACAACCCCACTGCAACAATAGCCTCGGAAGAACAACATTTCAGTCACACTTTGCATTGATATAAATCCCAATGCACTTTTTAGTTCAATTGCTATGTTCTTATCTGAGGGATCAATGTAGTGCCGTGACTGGGACTTAGAGGAGTGTCTGTAAGGTGCAACAAAGCCCTATTTGCAGATAAATCATATAATTGTTTTTATGCATTCAGGTTGAGACAAAGTGTGTCCTAAACTTCAACAATACATGAAGAGCAGACTCTCAGAAGTTGCTTAATCAAACAAAGAATAAAGATTTCTGATAACTGAGAGGGCCAGGATAAACCCGAACGTGCCTTTTAATACTAGCCAAAAGCAAGGACTTGTAGATACAACAGATAAAAAGATAATGTGGTGTAGGGAAAATCATTCTGAGAAGATTTTCAGTGGAATATTATTATACAGTACTAACAAAACTGATAAGACCAAGACTAAATTACCTCTAACCTATAGACACTTCATTTACTGTGGCTTAGTGTGCCAGGTGTACAAACACTATGCAATGCATTATATTATCGGAATCGCAAGAGCTAATCTGTTTTTAACTCCGCTGGCTGGTGGCACAGTATGCCAAAAATAACAGTGAAGAAGCAGCAAATAGGTTGGAGTTTGACCCTCATCTAGGATGAAAACAGATGTCACTGCTGCTGAATGAGAAATGCCTCAGGGAACCACATCTATAAATAAAGACGGTTCAATTCAGTTTTACAAATAAATCTTTCCAGACTAATGAATAATGTCCACTTTATATTTAGCATACATTCTAAAGGTGAAAATGGGTAGGAAATGTGTGTGTTGAGCGGCTATTGTAGATACAGAGTGATAGACAGAATGAGAAGAAAAGGGGGAGTGCACCAGCAGTAAGCCCGAGAGCAGGACATGATTGCAGTGTGTATCTTATCTATGTCAGGTCCTCCTGAGGCTAGTGGAGCCTAGCTGAGCGGAGCACTAGCGCTGCAGTGACCAGTCAACCGTGTAAGGGTAATCTCCTCACTCCTTCACAGTCTCTCTCTTTTCCAGTAAGCCCCCGCCTCCCCTCCCTGTGAGGCAACTGAGCCGCCACACTCACACACACACACACACACACACACACACACACAACAAACAACGCATGCATGAATGTGAACACACCCAGGTGACTGTCTTATGTCAGCTCTGGACAGCAGCCCCAGGTGAGAGGAGACATCACAGGCTACATTAAGCAGTAAAACCCCAGCAGCCACTGATACAGATTAGGAGCTCTGGATATGGTTTTATCTAGAATGCAAAATCAAGTTACATGAAACACTGGTTTATAAAAATCACTTCACACTTTATGGAAAAACATAAACTCTAACTTTTGAAAGAACATGAATGAATACAATAAAATAATTTAAAAATACAGAGGGTGTGGAAGATTGTACAAATCTTTTTACATCATGTCCACTGTCTGGTTATTGCATCTCATGGCTGAATTTGTGTGTAAAGATAAAGGCTTTTAAAGATTTAAACCATATTGATATCTTCAGTAAACTGTCAAGCTAGCTGTCTTTCATAGAGCAATAGTGTAAAAGATATTTAAAGTTTAAACTTTCTTTACTATAATAAAATGTCATGAATGGTAGGCTGTTAGCTCAGTTAACTTTAGTAAACATGTGAAATTTTAATATAAAGCGTTATATAGTAAGTTGTACATGTATTATCATTGTTAGAAATGTATTTAAAAAATCTTTCACTCTTTCAATAGTTCCCCAAGGCAACACAGCAGTATAGTAGTGACACGGACCTCCAATTGATTCAGTACTAAATATATATACTATGTATTTTTAGTGACGCACATTCAAATTCTTTCATTGAAACTAGAGGTCAAAAGGCTATCCCCCTGACATTCTATGTTTTTGTGTTTGGACGCATTAAGTATGAGGCAGCAAGTTGAAGGCCAGCACACACACAAACACATGGGAAGGAGGAGAAACAGTGCAACATTTCTAACATTCTTTCAACCTTCATGTACTTGCCTGCTTGCTTTAACAACTCAGCCGTCCCCATCAATTAGTCTAGATGCTGGACTTTCATTGAGATTAAGTGACTAATATCAGCGCTTGCTCACAAAAAGACACTTTTCACGTCTGCCCAACAATCTGTTAAGTCAAAACACATGTGGCAAAAAGCCTGCAAGGGGTCCTCCATGCAATGAAAAACAGGTGCTCTTCTTTTTGGCCATGTAATACCCCATTTAGCCTCTGGAGCAAAGGTTATCCAGCTAATAGCTGCCTTGTGGTGCACTGGGAAGAACTGTGCACATGGCTGGAGCAAACATCTGGGATGGATTGTACATACTTGCAACATATGCTTCAAGTTCAATTAAAATGAGGCCTTGGCACATTTATTAATCTTTTTTCCCCTTTCCTTTGCTCCCTCTTCTTCCTTTGCTCCCCTATAGGCCTGTATAAAAGACTGCTCTTTTGACCTGTCCTTCAGACTTGCTCATACAATCTGAAGCTATACCTCACAACTGAAGTCAAAATCTCATATCCAGTGTAAAAGACACATTTGTTAAGCTTTAGAAGTTCATTTGTTCTGCACTTAACCAGGTCTGATGGAAAAAAGAGTCAGAACATGAAGGAAAGGCAATGATTGAGGGAAGGGTAGAAGGCGAGTGGGAGGGAAGAGAGATGTAGGCGAAGCCAAAGTAAAATGCCCCTTTTTAACTCCTCTACAGCACAAATGAAATGCTAACAGTCGAGGGGAGCAATAGATCAAAATGTATGAAGCCAGAGTTGGTAAATTGTAGCCTTTGTGGCGGCTGCGCTATCCGGCGTCCCAGCCCTGTGTGAGCACAGAGAGCAAGGCCTTCTTATGTGGAATAATCAGTTTGGCTCCAAATCTGACAGAGGCCGCACAAGCCGCTGCTGCACCTCATTTCAATATGAAAGTCCAAAATGTTTTTTCATATAATCTGCAGCTTTTCAAATGTATTTTTATTTTTTTTTCCCTGAGAGGAGGTAGAAAATGCAATGATGGAGGACAGATGTAAAGAAGGGGGTAAAAAAAAATGTTCAAGGTTGCCTAGTGCATATCTTCAGTCAGTGCCCCCTGTACACTGCGGCCTTGGAACTTCACAGCCGCAGAACTTTTCTTCAGTATCACTGTGGGAGAGAATGTAATGCTCACATATCTTTGTGTGCACATCACCCAGTGCATTTGGCTGCCTGACTGATTGCCTGACTGGCTGACTTAAGAGTGGGATGACTATTAGACCATCTGGGGCAGTGTAAATGTTTTTTTAACCCCTTTGTTGCACACTTGCACTTATGACCCATCACAAAAAGCAGCAGAGCTGGAGATGCATACATTTCTAAGTGTGCAAAGGGTCCTCGAGCAAAAAAGAAGTCTAAGATATCAAAATTGCCTGGTCAAAGGCCTTCAAAAAATTTCCATTGCAAACTGCCAAAGCTCCTTTAAAACCAGACCATGCAAATTACCACATCTTAGCCTACTAACCTTTATATTGCTGGAGTGTGGCTCTAAGGCATCAAGTATCACATCATATAATTCACATGCCGGCTTTTTTTTTTTTTTCAGTCAATCTTTCACAGTAAATTACCAGGCTTTACTCAAAAAATGTTCATGCAATAATTTAGTTGAGTTAACCTAAATGTTTTAAAACTGCACAGCACCATGGCACCTCATTCAATGCCACACAGCGCAGTATGTGGATAAAGATTTGTTGCCAATTTGTTCCCAAGTGGAACATTGTGCAAAGTACTGTACCCTATCCGGTCGCATTTGTTTCGGTAGCTGTTCCTACAGTGTAAACGAGCGGAGGCAGTAAAGCAGCCACCTGTTGTTACCTGATAGTGTCTGGACAAGCCCAGATGCTGTTTTACTGGGACATAAAGGAGCTAAACAGCTAACTAAGCACTTTATATGGTACATGTTCACAGGAAGTACTAATGCTATGTCAATTCTACAGTGTGACAAAACCAGAGGTGGAAAGTAACTAGATACTTCCATTCAAGTCATTTACTAAAGAACATTTTTGAAGAATATAGATAAATGGTGAGGGTTGCGTCAGGAAGAGCACCCAGCAAAAAACCTATGCAAAATCAATATTGGCTGTGGCGACCATAAAAGATGTAAATTTTTTTATACTTTCACTTTAGTAGTAGTATTTGTAGTAGTTGCAGTAGTAGCAGTAATGGAAAAATAGCAGCAATAGTAGTACTCATTGTAGATGTAGTATAACTTTAAGTACTATCCACTAGCAAACTTTACACTCACTTCTTTACTTTTACTAAAGTATAAACATGTAGTTAAGTACTTTTACTTGAGTAACATTAAAGTAATATTATAACAGTACTTACTTACTACTAAGTACAGATTTGGAGTACTTCGTTCATCTCCGGTGGACTTGCAAAATGTTTTGTGAAAGCAGTGTGAGCAAGAAGGACAGGTGAGAAATGTAGCATCTTCATACCAACAGAGAAAAGTTTTCAAAAGGTGGAAAGGTTGTACAATCTTTGCACATGTGTTTACGCCTCAGGCAAAGAAAGCAAAACAAAAGGGGTATGTGTATGTGTGAGTAGGGGGTGTCATTTGCATTTCCGGTCTGTGAAGCAGTTTTCGGCCCCTCCCTCAGCAAGTGCTCTGGTGTGTATATGATAAGTATGTGCGTTTTGTGTGACTGCACTTTTGACACGAGACATAATTACCTTGTCATCTTTGTCAAACTCCTCATCTTCGTCCTCCAGCAGGTCCTCCATCGCTTGCTGACAGTTGTGACAAAAAGAACACAGAAAAGACAGAAAGAGAAAAATAAAAATGTTTACGCAACGGCTATAATTCAGATAAACATTTGAAAACAGAAGGGTTAACGTCATCAAAAGGCAGCCAAAGAGACGTATTAAAGATGATCTGTTGTGCTTATGTCTGGCTAGAGTGTTAATGAGTATGGAATGCTATTGGACTGCTAATATGTCATGAGCTTTAGATTTTAATTTTAGAAACATTCTGTTGTTCCAATGTGTTGACACTTCTGGAAATGTAAGCAAATGCTCCGGCTTTGAATTTTTCGACGGGCTTAGGATTAAACTCTATTCATTCAGTCAAATCACATTGCACAAAAGCCAATATTATAGCATATGGTGGGGAAGAGACAGCAAAAACTCTCTCTCAGTCTATTTCTGATTGCTCGTGTCTGACCTCCTTGACCTTTGCAACAATCTCTCACCTTCTAGTTTTTTTTTTTTTTTTTTTTTTTTTACTGACTTTCAGTGAATTTGACAGAAAGGTGCTCCCAGAGAGAAAGCAAAAGGGAGGCATGCAGTGACAAAGAGCAACTACGCGATTCACTGGTTCATGGCTAATGGAACTGTAGCTGTATAGCTTCTAAAATCAAAAGCACCACAAACCACACTGTACTAATAAAAGGAAATACAAAGTACATACCATATACTGTGTCTTAGACAGGTTTTTAAAGAAGGCTTTGCACAAAGAAAGGTGTATCAATGTACAAAAATATAGGCACTATATAGGCACTATAGGCACTCAGACAGTGTAAACCTATGGCAAGGTAATGGTCCACTCTCACAATGGAAAAGATATAGAGCCCAGACCTGGTCTCAAACTCATTTTCTAGTTCAGGGGTAAATGACCTTTCCATTAAGCCACCAAACAGTGAGTGAAGTTATGTTCACTATTTCAAAAAAGGGTACAGAATCTTTTAAAACACTCCTGTATCTAAACAGTTATCTAAATCCATACATCCATTAAAAAATTTGTTCTTGGCCCATTATTGATCTTTCCTGAAATTTTCATGACAGAATTAAAATAAAATTCTGTGTTCATTAAAGTGCTCTTAACAGCATTTTTTCACACGTTACTAAAACATTTGCACAGTATTGTAAATCCACACACTTTGCATTGCGGCATGCAATTAGACATAGTGGCTCTAATTGTGTATTTTTGTGAACATGCAAAGTTCATTGTATCACAATCTGAAAACAACAGAGCATGGCTGCATCTCCAATCCACCCTTATTCTGTCAATCACAGCTCACTACTACAAAGTCACATTGTTGCTCAGAATTTACATAAACAAACACCCATATCATAAGCTCTACAGCTGTCAAACGATCCATTCATCTATTCTTATGCCACCCCCAGTAAAGGAAAAAAAACTTTGAACGGCCCCAATATCACCATAACCACATAACCTCCTCCAGAATGGCAAAAAAGTAATTTAGAGAAATCCAAAAATCATTACTTAACAAGACAATAGCTTTTGTCCCTTTTTGTTTTCATTGGAATAAGGGGGAAACTTAGTGGCAGCTGACATAAGCTTCTTATGTAAATGCAGCTTCCCACACAAACAAAGAGGAGTTCAGAACAGCCTTATGCAGTGCTGTGCGCCAGTGTACACTGTCTATCAATAGCACCAGAGTCACTAGGGCAAAATGCTGTACACACACCACACACTCCTTCCTCCATCTTTATTTGGTTATTCCCACTTCATCATTGTTTAAACAAATGACTGTTGACACTTTGTAATCTTCCTATTGATACACTCAGTACTTCACAAACATGCCAGTGCACTCTTTGTGTCAGTCCCAAGCCGAAAAATAAAAAGGGTTGCATCAGGAAGGGCTTCCGGGATAAAATCTATGCAAAATCAATATGCAAAAAAACTGCACACCAGGAGGCAGATGAGTTGATGTTGCAACCCTGGTAGGGAGAAGTTGAAAGGCTGTGAAAGAAAAAAATCATAATGCTTGAACGCTGAATGTAAGGACCTGATACAGTGCAATGAAAACCGTCTGGCATCTCTGAACAAATGAACTATAACTGTTTATAAAGTCATCACAGTTCCTTCCTAAATCCTTTCACCCATGCCAAAATACAAACATAATGGATTCCTTCTCACTGAGGCTTTACTGGGGCATGCCTGGCACACGCTCCCAACTTTAAACAAAGGGAACGAGCATGAGCGGCGCACTGAAGAAGCATGACCTAAAGAGACAGAGAGAGTGATAGTGTCGTTTGTCTAACTCTGCTTCCCTGCTCTGCTCCCTCTCCCCTCTATCGCCTCTGGTTACAGGGAGCAGTCGTGTTCCCTGCAATGAGACACAGTGTAAAATTAATAAATAAAAAGACACGGAACATGTCATGTGCCCTGAAGATTGCCACGGCTAAATGCGTGCACTAAAGCTACTGTCTCTGTAAGGGAGGATATAAATTACCTCTGCGCGCATGATGGATTCCAAACATCTTTCTTTATGCCCCTACCACTCTCTATTTGTCCTATTCTTCCTCTCTTTCTAAGACCTGTTTGGTGTATGATATCATTTGTCTGCTTATCCCCCCATTATCATGTTGTTTGAATTACTATCATTACAGCACGGCAGCATCAAAGCCTGGCTGTCGACAGGATCATGTCGGGCTGGCGTTGCCTGTAGAGCTGCTCCAGTCAATTCAATATCTACTGAGGCAGGGATTAACATATTCAGACCTATTCAAATGATACAGGAACGATGCGGGCTACTCTTACAGATTACACTGCGCCCCGTAAACGCATATAGAGATGGTGATAATATAAAACACACACAAGTGAAGCAATGACATTGAGAGTTAAAAAGGGTGTGAAAGTGTGTGTACATATGTTTGCCCTTAGTGGTTAAGATTATTACCAAGACTTGTATTTATGTTGCGATGGCTCCTGTTAGGCTACATTTTTCATCTGACTCGTACTCTCCATTTTGAAATGCATACTGCAACTCGCTTCCGGCCATAAGCAGTCATATCCGGCTGCAGGGAGTCATAAGCCCGTGTACTTTTTGTGCCAGTCTCAAATATAAATGTAGATAAATGTAGTGGAAAAGTGAAGAAAGATTATTTGCTGTGGCAACTCAAGATGGAAAAAGACAAAAATAAAAAGAAGAATAGAACTACATGGTATCTTTGTAGAGTTTTAACAACATACAGTCTGATAATTAATGTTTTCAAAGCTTTTTGGCTATATCTAAAAGGTCTATGCATATAATCGTCCAAAACAAGCTCAACAAGTCTCAGTTTGTGCCATGCTAAGGGTAAGAGAAGAGTTCTTCACACAAAAATGTATCTGGGGTGCAAAGGGACAATTTTTCTGTTGATATATAAGTGGCTTACACTATACCAGATTTTTATTTCTGAACACCTTTTAATGTTTCACAATATGGAAATGTTTAAACAGTACCACAACCACACCAAAACGTTCCAGGAAATATAACAAAAAAGAAGTTAACTTGCCTACTGTACATATAATTGCCTATAATTGGCCAGGGTAGACATTAATGCTCAAGTCAGCTCAACTACTAGCCAAGTATGTCAATTATATATAAATGCAAACTCATTATTCAAGCATTAGATAACAAAATATTATATTGTAGAACTGTGAAATGCAGCAAAGAACATGAGAAAGAAATGTAACCGGGCCAGCAGATTTGGAGTCACTACTGCTGCTGCTACTGTTTTGAGGATACACAGTACTGTTAACCCACAAGTGTGTAACAAGGTAATGGAGTCAGGTGCTACTTTTATTGGAGTTAACGTGACAAAAACACAAGCACTCCTCAGAGAATCAGCAAAACTACAGCCTGAACAAGTAGCCACATCATTTCCACCCTAGTCTGGAAAGCCTGTGCTCTCTCCAGGGCTGGACACAGTCTCACTATCTCCACTCCTAACCTTCCCAATGACAGCTGCAGGGGGAATTGACGCCAAGGCAGACATCCCTGTGAACATGAAGATATACTTTCTCCTCCTGTTTTCTTCTATTGCTCCCTCTCCTTCCCTCCATCGTCCTGCTGCTCTTCCTCTTTGATACGTGAGGGGGTTTTAACCTCTCCAGCTGCTGAGCTTTGGCCGACTGGCTGGCTGGGGGATCTCAAGGCCCTATTTGGTATGCACTGTCCACCGTGGCTACGTCTGTGTGAGGATGTGCATGTGTACTGGCTACAGCGCCAACTGGGGGAGGGCTGCTCGTCTGATAAGGGCTGTTGGCGGAGTCTGGCTGACCCAAGCGGGCCCTTCACAAGCTGTCAGAGCCGCGGCCCTCAGAGGGGGGCCCTTCCATCTGCACTGCCCCAGCCAGGGCACACCCAGCAGGGGGCCAGATAGGGGCGAGGCTGGGGTGCTACAAGAGCTGGAAGCTGGGGGTGGAGGTGAGAAGGCGGCCTCCATATTCATGAAAGCATCACCAAATCTGCGAGCACTGACAAAGGCGTGTTTTTGTGATGCTTATTTTATAATCCACGCACAATGTATGTTTTTCATTTGCTGACAGATAAGCAAGTGTGTTTGCACTTATGCAGGGATCAGATTTTCATAGGACCAGCACTGCCTGATAGCCAGTGAACACAGCATATTCAGTTACATTTTATCTTTCACAGGTGACTTATATTGTTTTGGAATCAATTGCAGAATAGAAGTATGAATAGAATATGTACAGCACTCCATGTGTGATCTATTGCTCAAGGCTTAAACTGGAAAGTCAAAACTGCAGGAAAGTGTAGACAAAACAACAACAACACGCAAGGAGGCAGACATTGTGAGCGGCTGATGTTGAGCAAAGAGCACAGACAGTTACAAAGGTTCAGTGTAGGCAAACAGAGGGGAAGGAAGAGGAAGAGACAACAAGATGAAAAGGAAGGCTGTGCCAAGATTCTGCAGTGGCATTCCTGATGCTCCCGATGCTCCCGTCCTGCTTCAAACTCTGCCCGTCGCCTGTCTTTCTGCCTGCCATCCTATCTGCCAGTTTAGCAGAGACAGAGCGGCGGTGAGAGCAGCCGAGACGAGCGTGACGATGCCGGGGCGGCACGGGGGAAATCAGCGGGGCACAGGCGCTCCCAGTTAAAAGTGACATGACCTTTTGATTTTGTCACCTGTCACCAACTGCCATGTCTGACTCTGTGCTAAGGAGAGCCTGCCATCCACCGCCGCATGCCTTTGCCTCTGTCTTTCTGTCGCTCCAACTTCTTTCCTGTCTCCAGCTCCCACTCTTTCTCCCTTTGCCATTCTTAGTTTCTTTCCATGGTTGGGGTTTTATTGGGAAAAAGTAGAGGTGTGAGTTTCTGTAAAAGTTGAAGTGTAATAAGCTGCGTTTCTCTTTTCTTTTCTAATATTTATTTTTCTCTAACTGTGTTGTGCATGGCTTCTAATGAGGGCAGATGTCAAGGTATGGTGTGTTTAGAGATGCAAAAAAGTGCGTTTTGACATAATAAAACGAGGGAGAAAATAGAACACACAAACCTAGTGAGGATTTTTTATTCTGCAAATAATACTGTGTTTAAATAAAATGTGATATTTTTGCAATAATAAACCGTGTACACTTTTACTGAGAAATTCACAATAATGGAAGCAATAACAGCAATATTAGTATAAAATTAGTATATGATTGTGATTTAAATAGAAAAATGTAATCAGAATTTATTTTTGTTCAAACAGTGAGGTTCAATATTTATTTTACAGAAAATGCCATTAAAGTGTGGATGTAGAGTGGGCTAGAAGGCAGGCAGCTTTCTCACCAGTGGAGACATGTCTGTAAGTGTGAAGTATCTTCAGGCCATTAAGGTCTTCTTTTCTGTAATGGGTTGGCGGATCCAGTGGATGAATCTATGTAATGGTCTGAAGCATGGGATAAAGAGGATGGTCCTCCAGTGTGACGAGGCCTAATTGCCCGTCATCTTGTGGTGGAAAGAGACATCACTGTGTTCTGTATGTGCCCTCTACGACAGGCTGCACTGAAATTAACACCTTCATAACATCTGGTAAGGGTCTTTCTGGGCCAACAGAACAGCGAGGAAGCTTTACTTTTGGGATGTGTCCATACTGGTTACTCTCAGCGCCTATCATCTGAATGGGGAAATCCAACACACTACTGTTTAAAGCTGCATACACATTTGTACACATGCCTTACAGGCTTTTTTTTCTCTTTTCCAAGTGGAGCTCACTGTCCTCTGGTTGACCGGGTCCAGCCATCTGACAGCTTCCTTGCAACAGGCTGGGGAAATTGTTCAAGGATCACAAACAGGAAAGACATGTTTCTTCACAACCAAAAGTAGAATTCAATCTCCTCCTTTGTTTGTTTGTTTGGGTGAGCATGAGAAAAGCGTGTCATTGAGGTCAGCGTCGAAGCATCAGGGTTTACAGGTCGCAGTGTTACAAGATAAGAGAGGGGGCGCGACCTCACCGGTGCATCGCCTCTTTTAATCGCTGTTCTGAAGATGCACCGACTGCTCAGAAGGTAACGGTCAAGGTTGGGGCGAGGGTAAGGAGCACTGATCCAGGCACTGTTTGCAAAGCAGCGTGTAAGCAGTACAACACTAGGTGACCCTGACATGTGAATTACAGCATGTAAAGAATAGCGTGGTTGTTTATCTGCCGTATACTCAACCAGGAGAGTGGGGTTGTGTTCACATTGAACCCTTCTGACAATGCAAGGCCTTTCAGTTCATTAAGAAGTTTTTTTTTTTATAAATAGAATATTTTACCCCCTCCCCTCCAGCCCAACAGTGTGAGTGAACAGAGATTCCTTTGGCATTACTCGTAACTCAGACTACTGGAAAAACCACAGCTCTCCGGATGCTGACCCCTGCTCACATCAGCACAATGCTTTAATTTAGAGTGTTGTTTAAAGTAATTAAAAAGCCTTTGTTTTCTTTTTGATCCTTTTTTTTCTGCCAAGTATAAGGAAGGAAACAATGACTTCAGCTTGATAAGGGCTTACAAGCGACAGTACTGTAGTGTGCAAATGTCTTTGACTTGTTTTTAAGAGAGGCCATGAACAAAGAAAAGTGTATCAGTGAACAAAAATACACACAATTGCAAATACATAAAAAAAGAAGAAGAACTCAAAGCAGTAAGGTCCTATCTTACAATGGTAAAGATATAGTGCCCAGATTTGGACTCAAACTTGTAGATCTTCCTGTTCAGGGGTAAATGCTTGTACCATTGAGCCACAAAACTATTACTAACCTTTCCTAAAATGATAATGACAAAATATCTGTATTTATAAAAGCTCTGCGTTCACAGCATGTTTCACACCTCACAAAAACGTATGCACAGTACTGTATACAGTATGCACTGCTCTTGCTATTCTTCCCTTTTTTTGCATTGCCACATATTGAGAAAAAAAAAAAAAACAGGGACATGACTCAGGGGATTCAATGCTTCTAAATGTGCGTGTCTGCAGGAAACAAAAACGCGAGAAAAAACACAAACATGACTGCATATTGTCTTTTAAATTGTATAGATACTCTGACTGTAAAAGAAAGCTGATAATGGAGCAGGTTTGATCCCAACCCAGAGAGATCGCAATGACGAGACAAGAGAGACGGCAACTGTTGTGAATAGTCTTTGTGTCGCATATGCAGCTCTGAACTGGTCGTCTTAACAGTCACAATGGGAAATAAAGCGGCATTAATGGTGCTAATCTTTAACAATTAATCCCATTTTTTGAGGATGCATTGTCGCACACCCTCATGCATAAGCACACCAATGTACAGTATATGCATAATTGCCCACACATATGGTAGGTAAAAGACAAAAAAAAAAATAACTACACACGCAACATACTGTGTTATCATTGTTTCATTACATTTTCACCACAGAAATGCCATTCACTGAATACTTTCTCTTTTTTGGACCATTCTCTGTGTAAACTCTAGAGATTGTTGTGAGTGAAAATCCAGCTAGCAGTTACTAAAATCCTGAGGCCATCCATGCCATAATCAAAGTATCTTAAATCCTCTTTTACTCCTATTTTGATGATTGGTTTTGAACTTCAGAAGGTTTGTCAAAATGGAGATGTCTCATGCTTAAATGCATTGAGTTGCTGCCATGTAATGTGCAGATTAGATATTTTTATTTAGAAGTATAACAAGAGTTGTTCCTAATAAAGTGGCCAGAGAGTGTAGCTTGGTAAGTATAAAAGACACCTGGGCTTGCTCTGACACAAATTCTATACATTTTATAGATTTTTAGTACATAGCCATTGTGACAACACAAATATCGCATTGCATGAATCTAGCATTTTTTTTTTTTATTTGTCCGGTAAAAACTATGACATGTCACATGCCAAGTCAGTGTTGTGCACCTTTCTTACTGACGCAAGAGCTAAACAGTAAGAAATATTGTATACACAGAGCTAAATAATCTGAACCATACACTATGTTGTTTGTAGACATAGTAAGCATTTTTATAAAAACATGTGCCTTAAAAGTATCAACAGCATATTAATGTTCCAACCAATTCATAAGGTACTTGAGGCACAATAGCTCTTTCAAGAAATGGAAAAAAAGCAATTCTCCATCAAGAGCAAGTTACATATGCTTATATGTGAAGTGACTGCCACATCACAGAAATATGTAACCTCTGTTGCTTTGTTTTAATTAGGAAGTGCACAGTGAGCAGAGAGCATTACTGAATAAACACATCAGAGGCAAGGCTCAATGCGATGGTTTCCACTGAAGGCATGTGGGAGATTTTTTGTCAAGCAATGTCGCCATCTACAGGCGGGAAAAGACACCCCTCCAAATAATAATGTCATTCATAAAAGAGGTGGTTTATATAGTATATAAATGTACTTTCAGAATTAAAGCCATGAGAAATAGGCTACCCACAACAATCAATATAAAAGCTTAAGATTCATAATTGCTTTCCTTGTTGATTGGATTGACGAGTTTTAAAAGAAAAATTAAAATGGAAACGCTTAGCCAATCTATGTCATATGTTATGTAAACTTATCACATTCTATTGTTGTGGCACTTGTTGTGGCACACACCACAATGAGATTTGGTTCATTCTCATAACAAAATATTATATTAACAATCCAATCTAACCCACAGAGTCCTTAAGATGTATACATTTAGAAGGCATAGAGACAGCCAGGAAATCTGTGTGCTGCATTAGAACTGGTTATTTCTAACTCAGTCTTGGAAAAAGGCACTTATTAAAATTAATCACTTCATTGTTCACGCTCGGTCCATAGTCCAGCTCTCTCCCTCGTTTTTTCGCTCCCTTACTCTCCGAATGATTAAAACATGTCTGTTTCTCCATGACATTGCTTTGACATTATTTAATTGGTAGAAGAGATAAAAATAAATGAATTAAATAAATATAGTACCAGGTAAGTGGCGTAACGTTGCTCAAGGTGACAGCCTATTATTTCTCCCTTTTCTTTCGCCTGAAAGAAAAGCAATGGTGCGAAATGTGAGATTGCACTGAGAATGCTCTTCCTCAAGGGGCAGATGGGATGTTTTTCAATTTTTGCAAAAGTTTTTTTTTTTCATTTCGAGAGTAATTTTTATTCAGTGTTTAGAGCAGCAGTTTAATCAAAAGGTATTTTTTAATTGAGTTACACTCATCTCCCTTGTCTCGTGAGAGATGCTAAGATCTATTCGTGTGACACTTTTGCATATTTTGTATGATTTTGAATAAAATCGATGAAATGTGTGTGTGTGTGTGTTGAAAAGAAAGAGGTCTAACTCACCACATCTTGCCTGGTATCTTTTCCCGATGCGATCAGGATGTAGTTCCAGGCCAGGGGTAGCAGCAAAGCCATAGGAATCATATAGAATTCGAAGTTCCATACAATGATAACAAAAAGCTGGAGAAAGAACAGAAGAAAAGTTAGTGATTCACATATGGGACGGTATAACGAGAGTGGCTGAGAACTGGCCATATGTATTATTGGAAATGACACACACATTCATATGCAGAATTATAACCGCCTTGGAGTGGGGTTCAAACAAAGGTACAGGCCTGGTGGCACCGTGACCCACAGACAGCTTTCTGGACCCCAAGCTTTAGGAGGTGAAGGGAGGGATGAGTACAAAACGTCAAAAACTCTTCCCTCCATGCCAATCATCCCGCAAGAAGAGGTCATGTACTCTTCCAAAACAACCAGAGCAAGGCTGACCCTTTCATGCGCAAAGGCCGAACCTCTGCATCTGACCCCACGCACCCTGTACCCCTACACCCTAACCTTGTCACTCCAAACCCCAATACCCTCTTCTCTTGCTGCAAAAGAGCCCCATGCCCTGGCTAACCTTCCCTGCACACATCTGCCAAAAACATAACCCCATGATACCTCCCATCCCATCTCCGAACAAGAAAGTACCATCTGAGAAATTAACCTTTGCAAAACCCTGCAATTGATTTTGGCAGGACTCTTTAGTACAAAAAAAGAAAAGTTTTGAAAATTATGTGAGAACCTGTGAGTGCCAATAGGATATTTTCAGACGTCAAACACACAATTACTTACTTTGCATGTTTTTACAGATAAATGACAAGAATAGAACCTAAGCTTACTTTTGTGAATCATGAAAAAATTCAAAGTGTGCATAATACTATTTTTTCCTTCAAATATGTTTATCAAATGAAATTACAAGAAATTCATTATTTCAGATACCACAAATAAGAAATTAATTCCTCAAGGCTGGAAATGCAAACCGTGTTTAACAACCCACTTTCAATAGAGGCTTTAAAAATCAGTGAAATTGAAACTATAACCGTACAAAACAGATTTATGGGTCCGTACCAATTATGTTTGGCTGAATGACATCAACAACAGAGAGGACTTAATAATCAACAATCAGATTTATTTGTGCATGTAAGGGAAACAGATAGAGAGGCGAGAATTGCTTTTGTTGTTATTTTACAGTGGAAGGTTATTGTGGATATGGGGTTCAACAGCCTATTTGAGAGAGTGTATTTGCATGTAGTGAGGCAGCGGCGTGGTAACGCTATCTGGGGTTCACCCACACACTCAGAGACGTGAATCTCAAATCTAATCAATGCAAAAAAAAGTCACAACAACAATTCAATAAAAATAATTAAACTTAACTTTTTCCTTTCTTCAGACAGAACTTGAACGGTTGATGTGTGAACTTTGACAACTTTATATACGCAATTTTTAATAACATTGATGGCCTCAATGCAACAAAATATAGAAATAAGAAATGTTACAAAAAATCTAATAGTTGCAATAAAAATTTAAAGAATACAGTCAAGTTCACCGATAGAAGAGTGTGTGCCATTTTCAGTCTGCCTTCATTGCTGCTATATTTATCCAGGTTTCTAAAGTGGTAATAATGTACAAAATGTGTCATGTGTAAAGCTGTTAAACACCAGAATTACCTAAGTAAAGTGGGTCACTGAAGTGCAAAAACATCACTCAAACAAAGGAGCTCACTTTGTTTCTATTCTTGTGGCTATTAATAACATACTTTTTCTAGCTCACACACACGTACACAACCATGCCTCAATGTTTTATACATACATACTCCATTTGGTGCATGGTCCTTTATTAGTTTCTCATTGTTCTGCATCATGATATTTCAATTTTATGTAAAAAATAAAATCTTGCTTTTCTGTGAGCCTAAGGTTGTTTAACCTGTTGTCCCTCTTCATTCCTTCTCCATTTGGTTCTCGTAGCTGAGGGCCAGGTTTTGACTGGCAGCTGGAGGAAGCGGACACCAGCAGTGGCCGGCCCTGCCCTGTCTCAGTGCCCCCCGGGCTGAGTAATGTGGGCTCCACAGCACCTTTCCACCAGGACCGCACGATCAGAGGCACCCCTTCATAGTTCACTACCCAGACAGCAGCCCCTGGGAAAGGGAGTGGGAAGAAGCCTGCTGTGGATGTCAGTGACCACAGAGGTGGAGGGGCGAATAAAGATACAAAAACATACCGCACCAAAAGGAAAAAGGAAATTTAAATCTTATGTGGACTGTGCGAGTCATTTGTAGAGGCTTCGGACCTATAGCTGCACACATGGTGAGGCCGTTCGGTTAGAAGAAAATTACTTTATTTACTGATTCAGTTGCTTTGATATGAAAAAAGAAAACAACAAAAAATATCTCTTAAGTTTTAAGAATAATAATGGCTATTTTTTTTATTCTTTCTTTGTAATATAGACTTAAATGTCTAAGAACAAAATATATTTTTGCTTACTATTAAAGCCCATCTATTGTTCTGATAATACAAACATACATATTTCAGTATAGTAAAACGGCTTTAATATAATTGTGTATTATTTATCGTCCGTTAATAAGTGCTAATACTTTAACTGTTTCATTTCACATTTTTGTTTCTCCCTTTAAATTACATAAAAAAGTAAAAAACAAAAAAGAGCCAAAATGATTTATTTGGCCACTCATCTCAGTGTGCTGAGAGATGTATCTTATGTTATTTATTTGAAAACACAAGCCTTGTCCGTGCAGCAGTGAGCTGCGGCTCTGTGGGAGGGTAATATTCAGTACTTTGGCTTACATTAACCACTCACTAGGCTAACTTTCCTCCTGCTCTGTCTCAGTGGAGTGAAACTGAAGTTTGGATTTCAGACTTCCCCTTTATCTCCCTTACATCAGTTTCAATGCTGGCACTAAGTGTTGCCAGATAGCAGCTAGAAGTCCTGTTAAGTTTGAGAGAAAGTGTCCTGTTTGTGACCGGACCTATCATTCAATGGTGCTAGACTGCCCCCTGCTGTTCTGTTACAAAATTGAGAAGTATGCTGCCCAGTTCATAAACTCGACTCAATAAAAAGAGCCTAAACTGAAGTGTGTGAGCCAGAAAAAGAATAGGACATCCACTATTTCTCATTTCTGCAAATTGTACCTTTATATAGTAAATATAAGTGCTGTGCTCTATCTCTGATGACTCAAAGTCAGAGTCAAAGAGGCCTTGTGCATTTTGTGTTAAGTACAAATCTCTAGTGATTGTGCTGACTTGGTATTCTCTTACTCATGCCATTATATTTTAAACTATCATCCATTTTGCAAATCAGGAGAGTAGTAGTAACATATGAAGGTATATCTTTTCAAAGCTGTCCCTTGCTGTGGGCAAAGACGAACTCCCGACTTTAAAACTTTTAAAAGTTAGACAGATTCTTTGAAGAGGAGTCAAAGGAGCAATTTAAAGAGACCTGGAGTGGTGTGTACTGAGTGCGACAAAGTCTCTGTACTATGTGTGTGTATCAAACTGCAAGCCAGACATGTGAAAACACACACACAGCGACATATACACCAGTAGTTTTCTTCTGTACCTGTCTTTGCTCTTCTCCTTTTTTCAGCAGGGTGAATTTTTATCTAAATGCAAAGCAGGTGAGAGGTGCTCCAGTTTCCTCTAGAAGTAGCTCCCTTGTCTGGGCTCTCTTCCTGATAAGAGTCCTACTTTGCCTGACATAAAAGAGCCCGGTATCATTTCCCCTGCCTCCCCAACAACCCCCAGCTCTCTGCCCTCGCCCTTCCCCGAGCTTCACAAAGCTGCCTCTATTTGCTCCCAATTCTGGGCCCAATTGCAGATAAAGTTACAGCAAATTTGTTTGGAGGAAGAGCTGCTGAGGCCTGCCGTCCCTAGGGCAATAACAGCCTTGTCTTGCACTAGGCCGTAGGGAGAGCTGGCAGCGGCGGTAGAACAGAACCCAACACTGTGCAGCCCACAATGGCCTCGGCTCTCTGGGAGGGAAGGAGAGAGATAAAGAGAAAACAGGGATGGAAGGATAGAAGTCTGCCAGCAGGTGTGGAAAGAGGAAGATGACGCTTAACCCCAAGACAGGGAGATGAAGACCGAGCGGCACAGACACCAGCCGTCACGCAGGACAGGAGGTAACTCCAGTCCCGTCCATTGTGCCAATGCCTCAGGCAAAGCTGCCACAGTGGCTGATTCACTGTCGGGACGGGTGGGTGACAGCAGTGTGGGTGTGAAAGAGAGAGAAGCAGGCCGCACTGGTGAGACAACGCTGTATTTCTTCTCTCACGTGCACAAAAACACACACAACACACACTAATCACAGCTGGCACTAATAGGCACCGTGTACATGCGGCTGGCATTGCTGCACTGGGCAGAAGGAGAGGAAGGAAGAAGTGATTTTGAGTGATTTTGTCACCTTATGATAACTGCATTTTCATATGTAGCCCCTCTAATGTACAAGCACCCTCATTTCTTTCCCTCAGGCTTACTTAGCAGTTCAGAAGTGCACATATTTGTAAGTTTACAGGGTAAATTAGTCACAACTCCACCTTTGCAGCGACAGCCATTTTGGAAAGTTAAGTGTAACATCTGTCTAGAAAGACAGCCAGACAAGCGGTGCACGTGCACATGTGAGCAGACACACATGCCGGTAATCACACACAGACACAGCACACCTTCGTGAACGCACCACCTTGGCCAGATGGCCCCCCATAAAAACCCACTTAAAGAGATGAGCGAAGTGATTAAGAGGCCTCTCAAAGTGAGGGAGAAATGAGAGGGGGATGAAGAAATGGAAGTGGAGGCAGGGAGGAAGTACCTGTGTGCAGAGGAGAGGCCCTAAATACTCCGATGCTTTTAGCTAAGTGCATATTTTTATACAATAACAGACTCCCAAAAGAGCGAGTGAGGGAGGAAAAGCACAATGACACCTAAATTTCAGACTTTTTAAAAACTATAAAACACCATGTCCTTGGCCTAGATACATCATTTATCATCATCTGAATACTATGAATTTCAGTAAGTACATTGAGAATATGAATAGTTAGCCCTGTGAATTTAAAACGCTCGAGGATTGTCATGACCAAGGGTTACATTATCAAAGGTTGTGTTCTGCCATCTCTATTCAAAATGTATTTGTCAATTCCATCATATTCTTGTTTGCTATGATTTCCTTGACATCGTTTGTGTGACATTTTCATCTGTTTCAAAAAGATTATTGTTTGAGAAAGCCATACAAATGCAAGCATGCATGAGTGAAAGTGCATTGGAAAAATGTTAACTGATCAATATTTTGTCTTTTCTGACCCGTGTCTTGAGTTGACACTGCGACCTGCTTTACCCACATAAAAGGCTTGTACAGCTGGTGTCAGACTGCCAAATGCTCCTAATGTTTTATGTCTGCTATAGAGAGTGTCGTTGCTGTAAAGGGCTCGGGTGAAGTGGGCCCACCTGTCCTGTAACTATTTAAGTCAAAACACTGCAGCAGACAGGATTAAATGGCCACTCTGTCATTTTAGGGTAAGAACCTGCGTAGAGCCGTTCACCACCCCACTCCAGCATGTCTTTTACTGATAGCTCTGTGGTCCAATTACTCCTCACCTTTTTATTCCACACAGATGACAGGTAGAAGAGGGAGATGGTGGGAATAACGAAGATGAAGAGGAGGATGATGGGAGAAAGCAGTGCCATTTCTACGGTCTGCATGAACAGCTTGTCACACTTCAGTAGCCTTTTTTTTTTTAAACCATCCCAATGTCTCTGGGCCTCATTTACACTTGAGTTTACCCGGAAAGACCAACTGTCCATCCATGAAAAGCAACTGTCTGACAACAGACTTGTATACATTCACCATGTGTACATTCTTTCTAAAGCCAGATTTTCTTGGATAGTTTTAACATTTAAACTGTGTGCTTGTTGAGTGGGATCACATAAAGTGGTACAAAGACTGACAAAGTAACAACTATTTGCTTTTAGTCATATGCACCATATCCAACATGCATGCAGAGGTGAAGAAGTACTCAAAACCTGTACTCAAATAAAAGTACTCTTAAAAGTCTTGAGTAAAATTAAAAAACAATTGAGTGTAAACTACTGTATTCTTTAAAAGATTACTAGTAGTAATAGTACTTACTGCTACTTAACACCTATCTTCTACTTCGTCCATTACTAATGCTACAACTACTGCTACTACTGCTATTACTACTGCTACCATTATTATTGCAACTACAATCCATTGTGCTACTGAGGTCAAAAATACTTTTGAATGATGTACTTGAGTAAAAGTAGAATTTTTACCTCCAAAATGTACTCAAGCAAAAGTAGCATGTGTATGTTCTTATGAGATGTTTTGATATTTAATAAAACCAAGCGCACATACTTACCACAAATGCACAGATGCTCCTCTGTGGAGATTCCCATTCAAAGCAGCTGTTGATGTAGCAGCCTGTGTTGATGAGGAACATGATGCAGCGGCGAACTCGGTTGAAATTCTGTAAAAGAAGCTAAACAGAGGACAAGCAAAAAGTTTGAAAATAATTCAGATTTTACACACATACACACAAGCAGTCAAGTTGATCTGATGTGTTGAATTATAGGTAAAAGATTTGCGGCTTTGACCTCACTTTGATTTCAATATTACAACATTAGGGGTCCAGAGGAAGGCATTAGTCTTCTTTCTTTGGAAAGCTATATACTCTAAGTGTGAATGTAGATTATTGTCCAGGACAAATGGCCACTTTAAGTGTGACTAGCTGACTCACAATGTTTCTTGAAGTCTACTTTACAAGTGATAAAGTTAAGCACAATCATAACAATTTCTAACACAGTCCCTGGATTCTGCTCTCTGAGGGTTCTCCAGGCATTTGGCCAGAGATGAGAGAGAACTGGCTAACTGCTGTCCTCCCTCTGGGTTGCCTACCATTCAGGGAATAGCAGCACAGAACGCCAACCACCCAATCAGGTCAACACCAGGAAAAAGTGCTCCCACAGGACCAACTGTCTCTGCATATCGCTCCTCAAAAATTCTAGGCCATTATTTTACTCTCTGGTAGACTTGGTGCGTGTGTTTGAAGATCCTCTTCAGTGGTATACACTTGGTCTACTGTCTGTGCAGGTTTCTAGGAGGACTGCTGGCGGTTAGGTCCAGCTTAGTTCCCACTGTGTTAGATGTGAGAAGAATGACTTCTTCTCTATGTTTAATTTTGAAGAGCTTTTTGTTGCCAAACTCACAGTCACTGTATTGTGTCCTGCTGGGGACACGGAAACCCTGAGGACAGCAATACTATGAATCATCCATTTCCACATTCGTCAGTACAGACACTTGATGTACTAGCTGTACTCTACTTGGCTCATTACAGCTGTGACTGCCATGATAAGAACATTTCATTTTTATTAATTATTGAGCGCCGTAAGTTATTCTTTAAAACAGATTTAAAAGAGGGAAAGTGATTTACTAATTCAAGTGTCATAATTAAAATTAAATGCTTATGTTGTGCAGGCAGCAGACGAGTATGCCTGCATGCTGAGCAAATAGCACCAGCAGGGAGCTGCTTACAAAAGTAGCCCTCACGGGGCAATCCCTCCAAAGCAGCAGTGACATCATCATTGCAAGATGCTGACATGGGTCATCTCTGTGAGTCAGAGGTGAAATGAAGATGAAAAAAGGATTGCTCACTTGGGAAAGAACTGTGGAGTGGGCTAAAACAGAGGGATAGAAAGGGCAGGATGAGTAGGGGAAAGGGTACGAATGGAGGCCTGACAAAGGGGTGGTATGGGACCCAGTGTGTGAGTGGTGGGCAGGGCTGAGCTCAGCTGTGCATGGCATAGCATTGACTGTTGTGCCCAAACGGTCACTTATATGACATGTGTGATGTGGGCCAGCCCCTGCTATTCAGCCCTTTGTGGTGCCGCCACACTGAGCAGCGTGACAATGAACTGCAAAGCAGCGGTGGCAAAGAGGGCCAACTATAAGGATGGCCAATCTACTTATGCACCCCAGAGCTGACAGCTTGACATTTCTATTCACCGCTCAGAGTGGATGTGAGGGGGGCGAGATGAGAGAAAGCAGAACAGAGCAGAAGAAAAAAAATTAAATGCTGTTTTTTCTTCAATCACCCTGTTGTATCATGCCCACACAGTTGTGCATTACAACATGCCACTCTCTGGACTTGTTGGTTTTGGTTTCGACAGTTAAGTAGAATAGGGGCAACAGTGTTAGACAGCAAAAAAAGAAATAAGCTGAAGCAGTAGAAGATAAGTACTGGCTGGATGTACCTGTTTGGATACTCGGGGTTCCTCCTCAATGTACTTCTGCTCAATGGGAATCAACGTTCTGAGGCCAGCCTTCACCTGGGGATGGAACAGACCACACCGTCAACAGCAAATGGTGAGAATCCACTGTCATGAACTTAAACACATTTAAACACACAATCTTAAACACACAACAAGCAAAAGGAGTAGGACGCAGCTGCACTGGGGTGACTTTGGCATTTTTAAACAAAATGTGTATTAAAAGAACATAGCATTTAGCAAGCGCTGCCCATGTCAGAGGCTGATGAGCGGCACAGTAAGCTGTAAGATGGCCGCCAATGGACACACACAGTGATGGTGATTGTGTGAACAAAGGCTGCTGAGAGGGAGTCTTCGATAATTAAAGCCAGAATCAGGACAAGGGACAGGGGACGAGGGATGAGATGGAAGCTGGGGAGGGAGGGGGGACAAACAGAATAAAGACAACAGTAGCGTGGAGAGAGGTTCAGCACCAATGGGGGTGCTTTGCTGGGGAGAGAATGAGAAGCATAGAGAAAGGATAATGGGAGTAGGGGCAAAAAAAGTCAGTGCATCAAAAAAAGCAAAAAAGGACTTACAGCATTAAAAATCACGTCTATTTCGAGAAAGATGACCCCTTTTGTTGGCCCTGTCAGCTCCTTGCTTTTCAAGGCGTAGGCTTTGCGTTCTCCATTTTGGATCTGTGGGAGAAGGACATGACAGGCGTCTGTCTGGCAATACCCGGCTGAATCGGCTCCCCGGGCCACCTTTGAACCCCAGCTGCTGGCGCTGACAGGGAACCCAAAACAACTGTGGCAACTCTGACAAGTACCTGTTCATTACCCAGAGCAGCTCAGCTCTGTCAAACAGAAATTAACTATCCTGGGGAATCATACTGTACTGCAGAGCACACATATATTAGACACACAGACTACAGACTCGTTCAAATACGAGAAACACACACTTTTTTCTCCAAATGGCAGCATTCTCTCCCTCGATCAGTGTCATTTCCACATCATCTCTCATCCACCTCACATGCTTTTTTTCTTCACTATCACTTGCACTTTTTTTTTTACTTTACTGTCATTTCTTTCCTTTTCTAAAATTGTCTTCTGTGCAGCTGCAGAAAATAACCACAGATTTTTATTTCTCCCACTATGTGTTTTCATTCTTTCTGTTGCTACTTGATGTTATTCCCAGATGTAAAGGATAATACGCACATACACTGTATTTGACTCACATTTAGTAAAGGAATAGCCACTTTTCCCAGAAAGTCGGCACTTCTGTCGCGGTCCTCATCGTAGACTGTGACCTCAAGAACTGAGTGGATGTCCTTCACATTACTGGACCACACACAGTGACAAACATAACACAGAAATGTCAGATATTTGCCAAGAACACAAAGACATAAAATGTTTATATAATTTAAAAGTTTAAGCAGCCCTTTAAATCAGAAAATTATGTATGATGCTTGGGAAAGAAATTAATAAATAAATAAATAAATAAAAAATAAAAAATAAAAAAAAATGTCCAACAACATTTATACTTATATAACACAGTTGTCTACACTGCTAAAATTAACAATACTTCTATTACACACTTGTTAACTGTGATTTTATTATTTACATAATTGTCTTTTACATTTCGGAAAAGCACAGAAGTGAAGAAAAGACTCACAAAGTGAAGACCTTGTTCCATTCAGGGTTGAGGTTTTTGTAAACTGTGTGCGTCTGCAGCCGATCATTACTAAGCTCTACCACACAGAAAGGATCACTTTTGCCTGCCATAAAACAAAAAAAAGTTAATTACTTTATAGATATTAACAAAATACAGCTTTGAAGTTCACAGTTACATTAAGTAACTCCAAAGCCATTTCTATTAGGATGTTACTAAAACACAAAGTATAACAGCCATTTTATTGTCACATGATTTAGCCTGGTATTTTTTGTATGAATTCATTACATACAAGAATAAAGTTGTGTAAAAGCTGCTATTTATTATATTTTTATTTGAAATCTTAAAATATGTTTAGTAAAAGAAAACCTGGTAATACCTGGTAATAATACACTATGAAGCATTAGTTAATGATTGGTAATCAGTTAATTCATAATTTAAAAAGCAGTATTTCAACATTAATAAATACCACTGAGTTGAAAATATTATTATTGTTGTTATTAATTAGTAATTATCAAAAATATAAATTACTAAATTATTGTTAATTACATATGTATTAATGTTGACAAACCCTTATTGTTTTTTTATACTTTTATCAAATTTTTAAGTCTTGTGTAAGTCTTAAACAACACTCATCAAATGTTATTTAATAAAAATATATAAATATACAAGAAGTAATAGTATATAGTACAAATATAGATTTTTTGAATCTCAAAAGCAAATATGTAATGTAAATATCTGTTGGCCTGCCAGTCATTTCATTGCAGTGTTGTATGCTACAGTTTTTAAGTACAACCGTCTACCCATAAATGTTAATTGATACAAACATTATTTTCTACATTCTTACAGGAGTTGTGTAACTTTGGATTATGCATGGAAAGAGCACACACAGTTAGTCCTTCCTCCTGAGAATACCCCACTGTAAACATTTATAATCTAAACATGTAAATGTAAATCCCTATATATGGATATACTTTCTATTTGCTGTTTACGAACATCTCACATTTGAGCTTCTTTGTACATGAAGAAGAGAGTGGCTCCCCGCGCCTGCCTGCCAGCCGCTTGCCTCCTTTCTATTGCCTCCGAACAACAAAAGTCTTAATTTTAGCTTTGATCATGATTTCTTATTAAAACTATTGGGAGCTGTTGGGCTGTTTGTTCCTGCTTATTACTTGAAATGGTTGGGTCAGGAACTTGTAAAGAAAATATGTCCCAGAGAAATTATTAGAAATAGTGTGTGTGTGTGTGCGTGTGTGAGTGATTGTCATAGATTGGTGTGATTTTCTGTAAATGTTGTGACAAGGGCAGGACATTTATTGGGTCTGCAAAGTAAATGTCAGCCTGATCAATGCCGAGCCGTAGGTGTTGCTTTTCATATGTGTTTGTGATGCTCTATTGATGTAGAGGGCTTCAAGCGGATATTGACAGCTGTGACTTCTAGCGCCAGGAAGACAAAAGTGTTGAGAATAACCGTATGTATGTAAAAATGCAGTTCTACAACCATGATTTAAAATAGAAAAAATTATTTATTTCAGTAGTTCATTTTAAAATAGTAAGTATATCAATAGAGTAGTAGTTTTTGAAGAACAGGCGCGCCTGCATCCATAGCATATATGATAATACTGTCTCCACAAATCAGCTAAGATTAAATTTAAACCCAATCACACAATTTATGATATGGAAATGAATTCTTCCAGCTCCCCCACTTTCTCTCTAATATTCTGTTTTTTAATGAAATGGTGGAGGCGCAGCAGTTGTCGTTGGTTCTGAACTTTTACCTTATTGGCCGCTAGCACTAGAGGCGCTGTCTTAACCAATTACACGCTACGGTTTGAGTGCCACTCAGCGATGGTCCAGGTAATGTCCGAGTTAAGCCCGCCCCCAGTGCCCGAACCCTCTGGGTACTGTTCCATGCTTCGTTTACACGGAGTTTCGCATCGAGAAGCGGTAAACTCATTTCTCCACGCTATAGATAAGTATTAAGGATGACTACAACTACAACTGAGATGGGGAGGTGCGCTTTGCAATAATTGCCTTGGAGGAGGTTTAGACTAAGTGAGTTTGAAAAATGCATGGGTCTGTATAATCATATTATTCACTATTTAAATAGTGAATGACACTTATACATTTATTTCATGGTAAGATACGCGCTCCAGGATCTGAGCTCATGAGCTTAAGCAAACCTGGCCAAGGCCAATTTGCTCTGCGAGTCCCAAGATGGACTTTTAATACAACTTAAAACAATAATAAATATATAATTATACACATGTAGTGTCCCACATGAATGATTTCAAAAAAAGTTAATTTAATAGTTCAAATCAAAAAGTGATTATGTCGACACACAGAGGAAAATATTTCAAGCATGCATTTATTTTAATTGTGATGATTATGTGATATTATTTACATTCTCACTTTATTCTAATTTGACAATATATTGAATTTTGGTTTTCATGAACTGTAAAGTATAATCGTCACTTTAAATGAAAATAAAAAATACTTGAAATATGAATATATGTTGTATATAAGTATATAAGTACTGACACAAATGGACTATTCCATGATATTCTATGTTTATGGTTGTTGTTGACTCCATTAAGTTTTTTCTGTTGTTGTAAAACATGTCTGAAGTTGCACTTCATTACAAAAGTAAAAAAAAAAACTCCACAAATCACACCTTAAATAAAAAAAAAAAAAACTTGTTCAGTAAAATGTATGAGGACAATAAACAACTCAACAGATTCCGTACCCTTTTTATTTATTAAATGTACACTTATATTCCTGGAAAAATCTACATTTGAATCTCCTTGCTACTTCTTACAGCGTACTGTATGCGTGTCACCATTGAAATGCTCCAACAGTCCAGTCTCCACTCAGACAGACAAGAGCTGACAGACAAAGGGATTGTTGGTTTTAGAGACTATTTTCAGTCATCCTACTCAGGCTGGAGAGGACCTACTCCACAAAAACACTTCAATTAGAGGCACAGAGGAGGAGGAGGAGGGCTGTATGAATGGTAGGGAGATGGCAAACTCTTTTCTGTGCACCGCTGACCTCCTCTCTCCTGGCCCCGGTCTGTTTGTCTGTCCGTCTGTCGGGCTCTCACCTTGCGCCTGACCCGCTGTTGGTCGGGGCTGTTAATATACGGTGTTCATGTGGTGAGGGCTCTTATGTGGCTCTTGCCGAGATATTGTTCCTGCCAGTGACACACACAAGAATGCACACACACAAAGCGACAGATTCAAACTGAGAAAGGATAGAAAAATTGCACTCTCCTGCAGAACAAACTGTCTATATGAAGTCTTATGGAATATTATTCATTTGATTTGCAGTGGTGAAATAATTAAGGATAAAGTTTAGTAAAACAGTGACACAGGTGTTTCTTTTTTCATATATATAATTTAAGCCTGCAAGCTGTAATTTGTAATGAGTATATATTTATAATTTGAAAGATATATGATGACTCCTTCAGTAAGCGGTGTAAATAATTATTTACAGGCACAAACACTAAAAGTAAAATTTTTTCAGTACTTTATTTCAGGTGATACGTTTTCGTTCATTTTCTAAGAATGTAAGAGTAGGTATAAGTCATAATCATCATAATTAAAATAAATAAATGCTTAAAATATTTTACACTTTGTGTACTGAATCTATATATGATATAAATGGACTTTTCTTATTGACAGCATGCCTTCATATCAAAGGAAAGGTCTCGATAAGTTATTTTTACAACAGATCACAGAAGTATATATTCTAATAATGTATAATAGTTGAATATGACATTTTCCATCTGTATGTAAAAATAATTAAGTTTTTAGTACCTAAATATTTTCAAATTCAAAGTACAGTCCTTTTTTGGTTCTCCTATAAAGTGGATGAAATGCCACTTACACCTCTGTGGTTCTAAGCCCTCAATATATTATTTGAATGGAAAAAATGTAATAGAAATAGTTATTTTGCCGAAACAAGTATTGCATTGAATCTTGTATAGAGCTTATACTTAGTGCTTCAGAGGTTTAAAATATATGCCCTAAGTTGTCACCCTGTACATTTAAACACATTTGCAGTAATTCAAAAATCACTACAGGGTAAAAAAAAAAAAAAAAGCAATTGTGAAATCCTCTGTGTGTCCATGTCAGGCCATCAGAGAGCAAATGAAAGGCAAACAAATAGCCAATAGACGTTACATTTCTACAGTTTTACTCCTTTGACAGATGCGCAGCGCTCGGACTAAATGATGAGGTCCACGACGGGGTCAGCGAGCAAATTTCTGCTCTGAGTGAAATACAAGAGCCAAAGAGCCATTAGGCCTGCACTCCCGGCTGCTCAGGTCGCTCCACGCAATAACCCAAATCAACCAGCTCCACTCTGTTGCTAATGGGACTGTGGAAAGAAAGAGAAAAACCCTCACACACTCACAGGGAGGACACACACACACTTCCTTCTCCCTCAACTAGATAATACAGAGTGAAAAAGTAGGCCTGTCCACTGCAGACCTAATTAAAAGTAAGAATTAATGGAGAATGGAGGATTCAGAGAGTGCAAGCAGAGAGGGAGGGAGAGGGAGGGAGAGATTTGTTGGTTCAAATGTGTACTTTTTCTCTATTATTCAAATGAGCAGCCTGCATCATTTTCTGGAAAAAAAATGCAAAGATAAATTTAGCATTGTGCATAAAAAAAGACTTGAACTCTCTCTTGGAAGAAGATTCCCTTAACCAAACTTACACCACTGACTTTAACACTGATTACATTTACAACAGACTGCGACTGGAGTAAACAGAGATGGAAAACCTATGATGCAGAGTTATCACTACTCTTTACTGAAAATCTATGTTTGTGTAAAAGTACTGTTATGAGAAAACATTACTTAAGTAGAAGTAACAGTATTAAATACAAGTATCAATTAGATAAGAGTGAAAAAATACACCATGTAAAGTAAATACAAATTACTTGTTACTACTATTATTACATTTGCTATTACTGTCTTCTCCCATAATAACTACTACTACTACTACTACTTTTGCTACTACTTTGTTGTGATTCAATCAGCCTGGATGACTGAGAGTTTTCACAGACACCTTTGCTACTACTGTCTGCTCCCACAATTACTAATACTAATACTACCACTACTATTACATCTGCTTCTACTTTAACTTCTGTTACTACTACTACTACTACCACTATGACTACTACTATTTGTACTACTATTACTTCTGCTAGAACTACTAGTACTGCTACTATGTTTCTACCATTACCTTCCTCTGCTACTATTTCGATTTCTACTATTACTTCTTCTTCTTCTTTTGCTCCTATTTTTCTACCTATTACTTCTGCTACTAATACTACCACAACTACTACAACAAGTGCATACCAAAACCAACTCACTTCCACTTTGCCATTGAAGTAAAAAGAAAACAAAAATGATTGCATATTTAGAGATTTGAAAAAAAATATTGGAGAAAATATAACTTTTTTTTCTACAACTAACTACTAATAATACTGTGCTGCTACTACTAATGCGTACCAAAGCTGTTTGATTCCCACTTTGCCAGGTCAAAAAACAATATAACATATTCATTAATTAAAAAAAAATAAAAGATTAAATAAACAAATTTATAAAAACAAAATTCCTTAAAAAAATTTAAAATTAAGTTTGAGTACATTTTTACAACACATACAAAGTAAATAAAAAAACAACAACAACAAAGAGCACTTCAACAGTGAATCTAGTTATTTTCTCTCACTGTAATGATGACACTCAGAACAAATGCCATCATTTTTGGAATTTCAAGGCTTATAATGTTATTGGAATTGAATATGAATGTGTTTAACAGCATTTAACTAGTAGCTACTGTACATGGTTGTGCGTGTGTGTATGTGTGTGTGTGTGTATGTGTGTGTGTGTGCGTGTGTGTGTCTTACCCGTCACGTCGGCTGCCATCAGTCCCTCTGCTCTGATGACTTTCACCTGCACCACGCCAACATCTTTTAGGTTGTGAAGGGATCTCCACAGGCTCTGAAACAGAGGTCAAGGGTCAAAGAGCGTCACAAATTAGCACCGAGAAGGAAGACAGGTCAATAGCTTGACATTTGAGTGCGAGGGAAAAGGGTAGAATATGTCCTTTAACGGGCCCTATTTGAAAATGTACAGCTGGCATTTACAGTCACAAAGAATCTAATTTAACTGAATAGCACAGATGGCTCCTTGAAATATTGTGTAACTTTTTAATGAAATTGGACTTAAGTAATAAAGAAGGTGTCAGGTGCACAGTAAATTGTGAAAGGTCAAACATAATACAACATAAAAGCAAGTAGAACAAATATAAATCACATTGGACAGATGAAAAGATCAGCATTAGGACTTGTACAAAAAAAAATGAATTTTATTTTACAAATTTTAAATTCAGTGTATTAAGCTATACTTTTTTTTTTAAGCATATAAATCTACCACTCAGATTAAAATACTGTAGGCATCCAGGGAATGTCAGTCTATCTCTTTTCAGCACACACTGCATATCTTTATTCAAAGTGCTGCGACAGTTATTTCACTTTTACCCCAGAAATTGATTTCACACCAGGTTTTTTGTCAAGTTGTTGTGGGGGCATATACAAAAGAAATATTACTGATATCACTAAATGAAATTAGATGGAAGATCTGAAAGCAAATGAAAATTAATAATAAAATGTTAAGTGGAGGTTTATGGTGTGTAGTAGGACGACTCTTAATGCTGTGCTAAGTGTTTAATTGGATTTTCTAATTATGATTTTGGATTCATGTGATTATGAGTTGCCTGAAGCTTGTTGATTTGTCTTGACTAGCTGTAGGATATACTTCTAGATGTAAACACGCAAGAGGTACTATTGCGTACAGAGTTCAATATAGATGCCGCATGAGTAGACGTATGTTCAGTAAACAAATCGTAATGAGTATTTTTTAATTAACAATCTTGATAATTAAATAAACACAACTATGAGTTTTGCCATAACCGAGCAGCCCCACTGTCATCTCATCTGAAACTACAGAGGTGCAACTTTCTGATCAACAAGAACTCAGGTATAAACATGTGAATCTACACCAAGGCCAAATTAAGTAGCCCGAGTGTATGTGTCTTAAAAGCCGAGCGGAAATACAATTCACTTCAATTTATTTCCCTCTTTTTTTGGCACTAACCCCTCCATCCCCACAGGAGTAATTATAATTTAAATTTCAGAGTCAGGGCCGGGCTACAGACTTAATTCATTATTACTAACTCTGTCAGACTCTGCCTGTTTCCAGCGATATCATTGTCCAAAAGCCTTCTGAAGCAGATGAGAAGGGAGAGTGTGTGAGAGAAAGGGAGGGAGAAGAGACTCACTGAAAGAAAAGGGAAAGCTGCAAAGAGAGAGGAAACAACTCTCAGTATGATTCTGTGATTTTTTTATGAAGATACAGCTGCAGAGTCAAAGGAAGGCCAAAAAATTAATGAAGACTTAAACTAATGGCCGACAAGTGTTATAGCATGTGTTCACTCTACAGTTAAGAAGGAAACATACCTATAGTAGGCAACTAACGTAGTGCTATTTGTGACTTAACACTTACAAAAGGGATTTGAAATACAAATGCACACCATTGATGCTATTTTGCCTATGTCACAGATGAGTTGGAAAGCAAAGCATTTGATTTATAAGGCTCAGACCTTTTCCCTTTTCCCAAATTCTTAGTGTGACGTTGTCTTCCGACTGAAATACCCTACAATTAGTAAAAAGCTCTATGATTACTGTGCTTATTGTTACAACTTACAAATTAAACCATTGGATGACATGATGGAGTGCCCTGCCTATGCAAATTATGACAATCAAGTCCATGCTAAGACCAGAAGGCTTGGTAATATTGTTTTATCTAGACCAGTGGTTCATAAACTGTATCAGTGGTGGTACCCAGGTTCTTTGTAGTAGTACTCAGGAATGTCTGAAACCTTTGAAGAAAATCATTAAATAGATAGTCACAGACTGGTATAGTTCATGTTTAGTCATGATTTGGTCCTGGGTTAAATCCTAATTTTGTCCTGTTTTAGGTCTGCTCTATTTGGTTAAAGCACTTAATCCTGATTTAGGCCCATTTTAGCCATGTAAAGATTGTACTTGGAAAGCCAAATATTTTTTTGTGGTTCTTCTCGAAGTGAAAAGTTTGAGAACCACTGTGCTAGACAATATGTTGTTAATGTTTTACTTACGTACTGTCAAGATTACTACTACCTTTTTCTTCCTTCAGCATACTGTAGTTGCCATTCTGAACAAGGCCCATTTTGTCCCTGATCTTAACCATAGGAACAAGTATGAAGTGAACAGTATTAAAAATACACTAACAATTCCTTTCAACTATAACAATGAAGCCTATGTATTGAATGTATAAATGTAAAATGATTCTTCTGGCAAACCCATCCTCCACATCCTCCACCCCCTTTCATATGCTATCATATAGAGTCTCCCTAAGGGAACATTTAATGTTCAGCCTCAATCCATGATTAGTAGGAAGAAGCAACCCATCCTCCACGACTATCCAAATCCATATCAGAATCACAGACAACCATAGATTGAGTAGACAGACAGGTACAGATGAAGAAAGAGGCTGAGACCAATCACCCACCCCCTCAAGCAAACACTGGGCCTTGTATGGCATCACACCACCCAGGTAAAATGAGAGGGATACAGAGCAGATGAAACGAAGTGAGGAACCGATGAGAGGACGAGAGAAGGAAAAAGGGAGGATGGACTTGGCTTTCACAAAATACTCCCCCGTCCAGTGTGTGATTGACGTCCTGTCAGCATGACGTCTTCTTCTCTGTCACACGTCGCAGACACACACACAAACACACAAATGAATCAGCTCTGGCATAGGCCTATGACTAGCTGTCATTTTTGCATCGTGTCACCTTTCATCAGTGCTCCAAATAACATTTTACACTTGGACGCAAACACACATACAGAGACACACGGAATTTGCCAAACAACCAATCAGATCAGGGTACATTTAATCAACTGACTCCAAAGTCCTCAAATGTAACCCAAATGGTAACAACTTCCTCTAAATCCCATTCAATTCTTCTAGTCAGGATCACTGTCTGTCAAGAGTCAGTCTCAATTTTAAAGCTTTTATTTCCCCTCCACACTTCCTGTCTAGGTTGTAGTCTTCAGTGTTTTATAATACTCTAGAACAATGCAGAGAAATCACTGATGTGTGTGTGTGTGTTGATCTACATGGGTGGGCGGTGAAGTGCCACCACTCCAGCAGAGGTCACCATGTCCTCCTCCTCTCATGCACCCATCTTGCGGCCACCTCAGGCCCATTAAGAGCCATTAGTGAGTGTGCTCTTTTGCCATCATAATGCATAAATCTCTTCCTCTCTCCTTTTCGTCGTGTCCCTCTGTCCCCCCACTACTTTTCGGGAACAGTAATTAGTGATGAAAGAAAGGTTACAGTGAGCAATAATACATCTAAGGCAGTCACAAAGTGAGTGTATTGCACCTGGTTGCGTATTGCTTTGCCTTTTGCTGCATAAAGAGTAGCTGTGTACATTCATTCAGGTTAGATACAGAGCAAGATTATACCAACTATGAACAGATTAAAACAATCACATTCATTTTATGAGACGGGATGAGATTCTGATGGTATGATAACCTTGACCAGAAATACCACAGAATCATGGTATAAACAGCATTGCAATTAAACTTAAAAACTGTTTGTCTTTGTTTTGTTTTGTTTTTTTGACATGAGTGTTGCATTTTCAGCTGTCATAGTCATGGAACAGCTAAGTCTCACACTGTGACAGCAAATTTGAATGGTATTAATATAAAGGTATACCTTTAAAAAGGTAGGTGTGCCTAATGTACTGTATACACGCTAAAATAATACTTACCAAAAAAAAATTAGGTTGATTCCAATAACATCTCTCAGCATTCACTAACCCAACTTTCTACGCAGCATGCAAAGTCAATGTAATACTTCTGGTCACGAATTGCTTTTGATAAGTATAGGATTTTATTTATTATTCATTATTTATCTACCCTTCATTTTTTGTATGCATCCATTCTGCTGAGGTGATGACAACATTTTGTTTTTATTGCTTTGTTTATAGTCCCTTCTCTTTTTATAAAATAGTGCTCAGATGATGGTAATGTTTTTGGCTGTTGGTAAAGTGCAGAAGTGGTTGCTTCATGCAGAGGTTAGTTGCACAGCTGACTTTTGCATGAGTAGTATGCTCACGCTTCACACACAGCATGATAAATTGGCTTTGAGCAACACTGTTATGTATTAATAGAGCCACTTGGCATTATCAGTGCTTTTTAAAGGTACATCTTTATTAAATTCTTCAGCTGAAAGACAGCCAATGCGGGCAAAAGGAATATGTTAATAGGTAGAAAGCATTCAAAAACTACCCTCGCTATGCCCCTTCATCTGCAACCCCCACCTCGCTCTGTACTCTATCTCTCCATCCCTTAAGCTCACCAAGGGCCACAGTGTTGACAGACAAAGAGCGAAGGCTGCCCAAAAGAGTGGTACAGAAATGGGGTGTGCAGGTAGTCGAAGGAAAGGGAAATGTCTCGCCTTTAGCAGAGCAGAAAAACGGGGTCTGTGGGAGTTGTGAGAGAGGTGAAATAGCTTTTTCTTTTCATTTTACACGCCTTCCTTTCCTGCTTCAACCCTCACCCTTTACCTCTCGGCCCCTATTACACACACATACAACTAAACACACCCCACCACCACCTGACAGTTCCTATGCTCTCGTTTTTTGAGGCATGTCTGTATCAGTCCTAGAGCTCCCCCCTCTGATGCAGACTTGTCGCTGCAGTGAGGCTTGAGTGGTTGACCTCTTGGGGTCGGCCAACAAGGCAGTGGTATGGGTATGCAGGTCATGGCAGCTGTGTCAGACCTGTAGAACCTCACACACATCAATAAACATGAATAAGCAAAACCTGTTTACAGAAATCACAGTGTTTTGTAACTGTAATGCTTGTAAACTTGAGTGCTCCCATTGTAAACTACTCTACTGTCAAAGGTTATAGGTGCAATAGTGAAAAAAACAAGGCTTCCTTTTTGTCCCTTAATTACAATGCCAACAAAAATATTTATACAAATATAGAATATATGGAAAAAGATGCCGCAATGTGTAAAAGGGTAAAAATGTGGTGCACGGGTTATTATATTTCAAAACTTTAAGTAAAGATATACTCATATAATAATATATATATAACATATGAGATTTGCAAACCACTGCATTCTGTTTTTATTACATTTTACACACCATACCAATTTTTTTCAGAATCATGTTTGTATAAAATTTTTTTTATAAATTATGTGTGCTTATTATGACTGCTGTTAAATCTGCTCAGAGTAAATGTATGATTATATTTGTCTTTGTGTATTGAAAAAATGGTGACAGGATGCAAAGGGTTAAGTAGACTAAGACAAAGGCAGAAAGCATTGTGTGGAGTGGAGGGCCTCAACAGCAGATGGGGCCGCAGGGATCCTTATTTCTCCGTCTCTCTCTGATACAGCTTACTTTCCTCTACCAAACTCCCATCAGTGACAACTAGACAACAAGCCAAGACATTTAACACAAATAGGAGAGCCCACATGCATTAATCACGGATGTGCAACACACTGTAGGATGCTGATGCAAATACAGCACAATACTGCTGGTGTGAATCACAACATCGGAAACAAACAGACTGCATCCTTTCCAAACTCTTTTGTCTCACTTATAAAAGAATGACTCTTCATCTTTTCTAAACCTAAAAATTTCTTAATTGCTGCTATTTTTTTTAATGTGTCGCTCTATCATCGATAGAAAAGTGCTTTGTACTAAAATAAAAAGTACTTTTACTAAAAAATAATATTACTCATGCAGAAGTTGAAGCAAATGTTGAGTAAAAGTAAAAAAGTATTAAATGTAAAGTTTACTAAAAATGAAAGTGCTATTACTACCGCTAATACTACTGCTCCTGCTACTACTGCTAAGGTTACTACAATTGCTACTACTATTACCACTGCTACTACTACTAATACTACAGCTATTTCTACTATTAATATTACCACTATTACAACTTCTACTACTATTATCATACTACCCACTTGACATTCAAATTCAAAATTCACTCAAGTAATTATAAAAAGGTTTAGAAAATGCACTTTAGAAAATGCAATTTCCTCCTAAACGTGAATGTAAATGTGCTTTCCACTTCTGCTCTATATTCCTTCTCAATTTTAGTGACCCTTGACAGAGTTTCATATTGCTTTATTATATTCAAGTGTATTGGCCATGTGTTGGAAAAAGCACAATATACAGCATCTCATATTAACAGGACTTACATATCTTTGCATGATCTGGTGCCTCTCATGTGGGTCGTCCAACATGTTGACTGACAGGTCTGAGATGGAGACAGCGGCAGAAGCTGTGAGTGTGACCAGCAGCACCAGCACACCTTCGCCTTCCTCCAGAGGCAGCTCCAGCTTGTGAGTGTGTTCTTTACTGAGGACTGACAGGTCAATAGAACACCTAAAAAGTACAAAAACACAACCATTAAAAAATGCCTCTTGTGTTTTTTTATATAACAGGTATAACATTATGACCACTGACAGGTGAAGTGATTGTGAGTGAAATACAGATTTTTATTTGTGCTCAGTGGTCTTATAAAAAGTGAAATTGAATGTGGGAACAACAAGGTAAGATCAGTATTCCTGGTGTAAAATGCAGAATAAATATTTGTGGGCCTCCCATCTTGATAGGTTGAATAGATAGTTGGTGTGTTGCTGGCCCTGTGTTTCAGGACAGGGATTCTCAGCTTTGAGACTGAGACTGAGAGTTTAGATTTTTTTCTGTTCCATATGTTTTATTCCAATAAATAAAGTCTCAGTGAAGACATTACTTTGCAGAACACAAATTGTGTGTTTTTAGGATAAAAACAGCACATCATATGCTTTATAGGTCCTAAACTGAAGCAATTTATATCTCAGTAAGTTGGCAAGTTAGATTTGTATATCAAAAGATTTAAGTGTCTAAGTGTGATGACTGGGTCAGAGCATCTCCACAGCTGTAGCTATTTTGGAGTGGTCTTGGTCTGCAGTGGTCAGAGTCTATCAACAGTGGTCCACAGAAGGAACATGTGATGTGAGGAAAGAAGGCTGGCTATTGAAGCTCAAATTGCTGAAGAAGTTAATGTTGGTGGGTTTGGATAGAAAGGTGTGGGAATACAGAGTGCATCACAGTTGCATATGGGGCTAACACTAACACTACTACACTAACACCAATATTAGGGAGGTGATCATAATGTTATGCCTGATTGGTGACTTTTTGCACATCTTACCTTCCCATGAAGTCATCTTTTTTACCAGCATCTTTATCCCACAGCGTAATATCCACATAGCCCCCTTGCTCTTCATAAAGATGGAAATCAAACTGCTCTCTCCACTGTGGGTTCAATGTTTTTGGTAATGTCTGAACAAACAAGAAGTAAATCAAATATTGTTTTTTGCAGCGCAACAAACTACACATAAATCACTTTATTAACAATTTGATAGTGGTTACCTTGCTTTTGTATTTCTGATGGCCCATCCTAAACTTGACGTAGGGGTCACTGAGTCCATTGGTATCCATTGGCTGGAGGTCGCGTGCCTCTATCAGACTGACGCTAACGATCCCTCTCCACAGCTGGGCTTTTCTGTGCACATCTGACAGACGCATGCTCTGATACTGCAGCATGCATGCCAACACACAAACACACACAGGCATTAGTCCATCAATGTATAGCAAGAAAGGCATACTCTAAAACCAAAACACAAAATGACACAGAGGTGAGGGTATAAAGTGAAACAAATTATATTTATTGTAATATAATAAACAACTGTGTTCAATAAATTGAGTCCAGGTCTGAGCACTACATTTTTACCATTGTGACATAGAACAGGTGCCTTGGCATAGGTTTATACTCTTCAAATTTTATTTTATTATTATTGTTCTTTTGTAATGATATGTATTTTTGTACTCTTTTCTTTGTTCATAACATTCTTAAAAACATGTCTAGAACTATTGCACAGTGCTGTATAATAACCAAATGTACACTTGGAAATGCTTTTTATCCAACTTGTTCTGCTCTAACTTGTTCCAAATTAACACTGATTATTGCTATATTAAGTCAAGTTTTCCCTACAGTTTTCTTAGCACTTACAGGCCTATTTAACCTCTCTCTTTAAAGCGTGTCAGTATCTTTCACTAAAACAAAGAGCTGGGTATTTATTTGTCAAACAGATACACCACTCTCTCATGCTCTCTCTCTCTCCTTCCTTATTCTTCGTTAGGGTAGCATTTATTAGCATAGCTTTTGTTTTGCGGGTGAATTTCATTAAACTCTGAACAAACCCTGCCGCACAAGCGCTGGGCCTTTGATCTGGGGGACGGAGCATCTTAATTTCCATTCTACAGACATTAAACAATAGCTCCCATAAGCAAACTGCCATATTTCGCCTCTTACTAACCCACTGTATGCTAATGATGAGAGGTCGGTGTTATGTCCTCCTAAAGCACACTCCTAATTGTTTTCTTGTTTTGTTGCTCCATATTTTGTATTGCAAAAAAGCATAGGCTATTTGGATTTCAAATATGCATCCTTCTGCCAAAGCACAGCAGGAGAGATATCATGCAGAGAGATTTTTGGGGGCTCAGAGTCTCATAACAGACACTAACATTTAATTTAAAAACTAATGTGGCCTTGTAGATGGGTCAACTTTGTCAGCATATTGGCAAAGAAGTCAATGCACTAAAATAAACCAGTTAGAGAGCAAAGGGACCTGAATTATAGTCATAATTATTACTTCCAGCATCTTGTTCAACAGATGCTTCATTAAAAAAGTGGTTGTTTAAAAATAACCAAGAAGAGAGTGTATGCATGAGTCAGGAGGCAGGAAGGCACGCAGGAGCAAAGCCTTTTTTTGGTCGGGTAACACAGTAGTAGTTTGTTAGTGTTTGAGCTAATTCCCGAGTCACAGGCGGGGTGGCCCAGTTAGGAGGCTTCAAAGACTCAGATTTGGGAAGCGCAATACAGCAGGACGTCTGCCCAGCCAGAACCGAGCGCACTTCAAATGTGGATCAGTGTCTCCTGGTGCATATCAAACTTTACACTGTAGGTTTACTCTAAGCAAACTTCCGTTTTATAGCATTCATTTTTTAATATATTTTTTTTTTATTCGTCCAAACATTTGGTATTTTAAGTAAAGAAAGAAGTTTGAAGGCAATTCTCATTGTGTCACATGCAACCTGCATGCCTTTTCTGATTGATCTGGCCATAGCAATCACAAAAACAAAGAGGTAGCATAGAATAATGGAAAATATAAGAAAACAAATGTCGCAATCCACAACATGATGTACAGGGCTGTGCTCTAAAAAAAAACATAAGACTGCTTTGCACAAAACATCCTAAAATTTAAGCTTTATATCCACAGACGTGAGCTGCAATACACTAAATAAATATTTTAAAAAGATTTTGTAAGTAGTTATGAAAGAAAACTTTTTGTAAAGAGAGCTAAGACTTATTATAAGACTGATTTATAAGAAATTGCATTTTTGTTACTCAGTATTGCAGAATGTTCATTCGATGACAGGTATAGATGGTAAATGATTCAATTCAATTCAGTTTTATTTGTATATCCCTGTATCACAACAACAGTCACCTGAAAGGACTACTGTTGATCATGTAAATGATGATTTGTCGTATATTGCAGCTTTGCAGTGTGTGTAAAAAAGCTTTAAATGTCATCACCGAGACTTAGAAAGATGAATTCTAATACCACTATGTGTGGAGGGAGAGCACATAAGGGATAAAGAAAGTGCTACGGGAGACTTCATCCATGAATGGGACCAGGACACTAGTAAAGAGTGCAGGAGATTCAGTGCAGTATAGTTGCTTGTTTATGATTGAGGGAGTTTCATGCTGGTTTAGTTTACCTTACTAGTTCGCTTCCAGTTCCTTCTCAAAAGCATGGTCTGTAAATGAGACAAAGCGGTTACAGAGCACCCCCTACTGTCTCAAAAGGAGAGCTGCAGGGTCAGAGGTTAAAGCCTAGCGCAGGAAGGGTTAATTCAGTCATGCAGTTAAAAGGCACTACTTGAAAATAATGCAATGAGGAATGGTAAAGGCAATCTGCAAAATGTCATCATGCATCTTTAGCATGTATGCATCTCAAAAAAATATATATTCTAAAAATAAAAACAGCATGGTTCTTTAATCACTAAATCCACAGTATTATTAGCAGTTTCATAAAAAGTTGAATTTGTTGAATTTTCAATGACCCTGTTTTACCAATAGATGGTAGGAGAGAGCATCTTCTGTGCACTAGTATAACCTTGTACTCATTTTCCTCACAGTTTGTGAAATCAAACATGATGCTTAACCTAAATAGAGTTTATTTGTTCTGTCAAACATGGACTCTATGAACTGCACTACTAAATAAGCAGCAAAATTAAGACATCAGATCAAAAGGAATAAAATATTTCCCCCATGACACTGCCTTGTTCCGGATCAACATGCAGGGGTCCAATTAACCAAACAAATAATTGAACAGAAATAAATGCAACTCTCAAACACTGAGCATGTCCACAGAGGAACAAGCCAACGTAATTAGGAAGAAGAATCTAGTGCTCTTTGAACATGGAACTTTTCCACCAAACATATTAATTACACTTGTGTTTATGCATATGCATTTGCTGGGTTGAAGAGTTTCCAGAGCAAGTGAACAAGCCAGCAATGCAGCTAGAGTTTATAATGCACAGTGACATTGGTAAATTAACTAAGATCACACTACAGATGAACCCACATTATAAACATTGAAACTAAGGTTGTTTTGTTGAGCACCCAAAATGTTTCTAAAGATTGCATTATAGTGTGTCTGCTATGACAGATTTTAAAAAAATGGGAAAAGTAGGAAATGTGCGTGGGCATAGTTTTCTTACAGCATCTCTTATGTCTCCCTCCTTTGGTGACAGAGTGACAGCCAGTTCCAAACTCCCAAGATTATGTTCAGGATACTGCGGATCCTTTAAGTCCAGAGTCACGTTCAGTGTCCTACAAAAAGACACAATATTGATACCTTCTCCAAGAGTAATTCTATGCAATGGGATTACACATGTCTTCATTTTATGTTATAATTGTGTTAATAGATGTTAATTGGGAGGTATATGAAAAAGTGTGGCACTAGTGTGTCTAGTGATCTTCTGTATTAATTCAGATATTGGTATGCCCAAAGTGGTTGCACAACTCAACAACAGAACAACAACGGAAAGTTGTAGGCAAATAACTTTATTTACAGAGGACAATGCACATTTAAAACAATACTGGTTATTTGTTAAGCGCAGGGGTGTGCAACCTTCTGGATCCAAAGAGACAATTGTATATGCATCTGTAAAGAACCGCAACTAATTTTTGCACTAATTTCACTTAGCCTATACCTGAAATATACCTATGGATGGTCATTCATTATGACAAAGAAGTCAACAAAGAAGTGTGTTAAATACTCACTGCACTGATTATCTTTTAATAGACCACTAAACAACAGGAGCTACGCACACTGAGAACTGGAGTAACTAGTAACTATTTCTTGGAGCTGTTCATTCAACTTGTGTTGCACTTTAAACCAGCCTGTGCTGTGCATGCACTGCACAGCTAATAAAGGCTACAAACAGTTGTTTATTATTAAGTCCATAGCATATTCTGCAAAACAGGGAGAAAGAGTTATTTTAAAGGGCTAAAGAGCCACATTTGGCTCTAAAATCATAGGTTGCAGATGTCTGGTTTAGCGTCATTATCATTAAGTTTTGACCTCAAGAGGGTACACAAGTAGTAGTTTAGTAGTATTTCAGTTTTAGTTTCAAGCTTAGAAATTAGCTTGTTTTACTTTAAAAAATTATTTTAAATAATAATTAATAAAAATAATAAAATAAAAAATTATAACTTTTCAGTTCTGTCATATGATTTGAAAAATAAATAAATAACAATTTTTGTAATGGTAAATACTTTAGTCATTATGGTTTTATATGTTATATGTTACTATAATCATTATTAATATTCCTTATCCGCTTCTTCCCATTAGGGGTTGCGGTTGGCTAAAGCCTATCCCAGCAACTATTGACTTTAGGCAGGGTACATCCTGGATAATGGCCAGTAATTTGCAGCGCTGACACAGACATACACTGACTGTTCAGTTATTTGTTTTGGGCCATTTTTGAATAATCAGTGCTCACAAAAGGGTATGTGGGTACTTCCTATGATTTGTCACCAGAGGGCAGTCTCACACAATATTTCACCATTGTACAACGTAAGGAATAGGATACAAAGTCCCACAAGCAAATACTAAAATGCGAAAATTCTTGGTTTGCAATTTTAACTGCCATGTTACATTTACCTTTGATGCTCCAGTGACTCCAGATAAAGGTAAGCTGAGCCCATGAAATCATCCTGGAGTCCAAAGTCATAGTCAAAAACCTGGACAAATGCAATCCAAACAAATGTTATATTACTTCGCACTGTTTTAAGACATTTACAGTAGAACCACTTTCATTTCCTGTTTACCTTTACATATAGAGGTTCCCTTAGGGTCTCTACCAGGAGGCTTGCTCTCTCATCCCAAACAGGGTTGAGGTTTTTGTGGATGGTTTTACTCCTGAACACCTCCTTCCCTCCAAGCTTGAACTTCACATAGGGGTCACTAGTCCCTGAGGCAAGATGGTAAAAAGGACGTACAATAATACTATCATTATCAGAATCAATTGTAAAAAAAAAAAAAAAAAAAAAAAAAAAAAAAAAAAAATAGTCATCATATAGTATATTTTGAGGTTCACTAGATGTACAGGTGCATCATAAAAGTACTGTAGAATATCAGGGAAAAGTGTGCAAATTTTGATGTTGCACCTCAGGGCCACGTAATACTGGTATCCAATCAAATTAGTACATTACATAATCATCACAACAAAGGAAAAAAAAATCACTCTGTGTGCACTGAATCTATATACAGTTTTATATGCGTTTCACTTTTAGCATTAAATTACTGACATAGATTTATTTTTCCACAATATTACGCTTTTGTGATATATACGTGTACACAACACGCAGCGTTTTGATCATGATTTAATCATGTGACTAATGCAGCACTTCCGGTTGGTAGTTCCCCTGTTCGTCGCTAGATGGAGCCGTCGATTCAGTTATGTTCTTATGTCGTTTGAAGTTGTCATAATCAGATATTTATAATATGAGCCATTTTATTTGCTGTTGTGATGTTCAGCTAGATCTAGTTAAAATAAGAAAAACTTTAAAAAAACAAAATCAACCCACATGTTGCTAGGAGCTCTGCTGTTTTCATACTTCCTCTATCTTGTACATCAATAAATCATAATATAATTAGTAAGTTTTAAGTGTTTGCAGTTATAAAAATACTCATAGCAACAGCAGCAATATCCAGTCAAACAATAACCTGATGTGATGTGTGTGCTGTATGAGTCTTGAATCAGTGCCATGTCATCATCTATTGTGACTGAAGTGATTACTAAGCAAATCCTGAGAGGAAACAAATCGCATTATCTCACAATCCTGACACGAACATGTTATAGACCCGGTTTATTCTGCCATCCAGTGTTTCTCTACAAAAAATGTATGTGCGTTAATTTATATTCTGTAGTACGACCTGTGCAAATAGTGTGGGAGAGGGGCAGAAAAGCCGTCTGATGATCTGCTCTGTTCAGAAGTGGGTCATGTTGACAACAAGCAGACAAGATAATAAAGGGTCTAGCTTTCACTATGTTTAAGTTGCTGGTACTTATTAGCACAAGGAAAGAGTCTTTGAATACCAGGTTATAGTAGAGGCTTTTTAGAACAAAAGGAAGTCAATGCTGCTAATGCAAGCACAGGAGTTCATTTGTTCATTTTTTGCAGAGGTGGAAAGTAACTGAAAGGTTTTCTCAAGTAATTTCCTTAGTCACATTGATTAAAGATGTATTCATCTTTTTACTTTTAATTTAAAACTCGCAAAAAGTAAAATTATGTTTGGCAAAGCTCAAACTAAAAGATCCTGAGATGGATTCCAGCTTTGAGCACAGTGTAATAGTAGTGGGTAGCATTAGGTGTAGTAGCAGTAGTAATAATAATAGTGGAAGCAGTAATAGAATAGTAATAGATTTTACTGTGCAATTACAAAATGTATTATCTATCAAAAGTCCTCTCTACTTAAGTAAATGTAAATACTCAAGTACTTTAACTCATGTTAAAATTTTGCATAGTGCTTTTATTCTATTTGATTAATATTATTTAGAAGTAGAAGTACTTTTACTTGAAAACAGATTTGGAGTACTTCCACTGCCTCTGTAAATTCATAGCTGCAATAAAACCCTAGCTTCTTATATACTAATCCAGTATCTGTTGTATACTGTTCCCTTCATTACATAGGATTGTAATAACTGAAAGAAAACATGGGTGGCAGAAAGACAAAGCAGCATCACTGAGTGCAACAGCTTAATAGGAGAAATAGTGAGATGCAGTTTTGGAGGCAAAATACACTGTGATCTAAATCAGCAGTAGCTCTATTTTCAGTGCGTATACATGTCTTTCTGAGTCTCACTGGGTCGATAGTCCCTAGGCACACACTGCTGATTTCAACTCCCAGCTTCCCACAGTGCAGTGCCACTTTTATTGTGCCATAAACACAAAAAGCCTAAGATGTAAAAAGAAGAAAACTGTGCTGTAGGAGGTTAGAAGCTCAGTTTGAGTGAGCGTAGGTAGAGCAGAGGGGAGGGATACTGGCTCTGTGTGACCTTTTAGAATTCGTAAAGAAGAATCTGCTTGCTTTGAAATAGTGGCTTTTACTGTATTTCAACACCCAATATCTATGAAATACGTTAAGACAAGTTTTATTTGTCACATGTACAATCATACATAGTACAATGTACAATGAAATGCACCTCTCTAAATTGAAATCTGTAAAAAAGGGTGCTATTGTGCAAGATGTAAGCATGTGGCATAGGTTTTATTCCTTAATTTTTTTGAGTGATGCCATTCTCCACAGAGGGGAAGACAAAAATTCACCAAGAACTGCAAAACTGAAAGATTATCAGGCAGCAAAAAGTTTTCAGCACAAGTGGGAAGCAACTAGAGGCTGCCAACTCCAATCAATATGACCCTGCTCTTAAAAAGAGAACACACACAAGTGATGTGGAAAGCTATAATTATATGTCCCCGGGCTAGTTAAAAAAAACAAAAAACAATTTGTCTTCCAAAAAAGCAGTCCTGTATCAAGTATTATAATTAAATACACGGTAACAGGGAGTGCCACATACGTTTTTGGGAGCTATTTTTTAAAACCAATACAAGTACTTGGCAAGGCATTGGCTCTATCTCGCAATGGTAATGATACAGTGCCCTGATTTGGACTAAAACAAGATAGTTCAGGGGCACATTCTCCGTTCACTGACTTGTAAACCCCTGGTGAAGAATCCACTAAAATGAATAAAACAATTGTTCCACTGACCCCTTGTGGCTGGAGTTAATATCTTTGACCCATCTTGCAAGGGCACAGAATAAAATAAAAAAATCCTAGGTTCAAACAATGTTCCGGATCCATACTAAAAAACTAATAATCTCTTTTTTGGCCAGGGTCAGTCCCTTACATAAAATATCATCATAATCTGCCCATTACAGACCAAAACAATCCAACATTGTCCAAAGCATAACTTCCTTGATGAGGTTACAATGCAGGATTCCTGTTAAATAGTCACATAAATCCAATAATAAATCTGCTCAGATCTAACTGGTAGAGCGAACTACTGTATATAAGCCAGTAGTTAAAGTGGAGGAGATGTCACTGAAGCCAACCATAATAAGTAGTGAGTGGTAAATACAATATGTGTGAGAGGGGACCCAGCAGTGCACTCAGCTGGAGCACTTGACTTGGGTGTGGTGCAATAAAAGCCCCTGATAGACTGTTTGTGATAGCAGCTCTCTGTCTTCTTGACAGCAGCTGAAATCACAATCCACCACACATTTACCTCCAATGAACATTTAATGGGCAGCAGCCATGAAACCACTGGTGATCACAGTATGAGGCCATTAGTAAGCTCTACGGATGGTAAACCAAAGTGTGATTTGGATTTTGCATGTCTTTTAAGTAAATTCACTTGAAAATTAACAAATCACCGTGTTTAAAATATATACATATTTCTTTCTTATCTGCTCCCTACATGTATCACAAAAAAAATCATCAGCCTCCATTTCTGCATCCTCTTCTCTCACACCAACTAACTCTATGTCCTTTTTTGTGATTTGGATTTTGCATGTTTTTTAAGTAAATTTACTTGAAAATTAACAAAACACTGTGTTTAAAATATATACATACTTTTTTCTTATCTGCTCCCTACATGTGTCACAAAAGCAAATCATCAGCCTCCAGTTTCTAAATCCTCTTCTCTCACACCAACTAACTCTATGTCCTTTTTTCACTACATGCATAACTCTCTTCTTCGGTCTTACTCTAGGCCTTCTTTCTGCCTGGTAGCTCTAAACTCAGCATTCACTAACTCCTCATGTTCAAACTATCTCAATCTAGTCTCTATAAATCTACAGCAATGACTACAGTGCAGCTCCCTATGACCCTCTCTGTACTTTTTCAACATCATCCTCAAAGCCAAAAATGCATCCAGTACTCTTTCTTGGCATGAAACCATTCTGCTGCTCACAAATGTTCACTTTTGTTGTTAGCTTCTACTACAAATACTTTTCAAAACATCATTGTACAGATCATAAGCTTTATACCTCTGTAGTTGCTTTGCACATTTCCTTAAAAACTGGCACCAGTCCACAGTCTCAATTCTTCAGGCACCCTTCTATTCCCCAGGATGTTGTTTAACAATGTAGTTCTACAATAACTACTTAATTTACTCTTCTTTCTAATTTTCCTTGTTCATAAATTCTTTTAAGTACCAATTCTGCAAATTCTCAGGCAGAGTTAAGTTGCCAAATGGTCTTATATGTGATAGGTGATTTTTATTATAGCACAAAATTACAATCACCAATATATGTATGATAAAGTGACAAAGCATATACTGAATTTTAAATTGTAGCATAGTGTTACAGTAGAGTTGCCCAAGCATTACATCATTTGATAATGGACTTTATGGCTTTTTGTGAAACTGGTAAGCCTAAATTCAAACATTGGAGCTGTTGGAATATTTTACATCCCTCAGGATAACTACCTCAGCCCACTTCAGCAATTCTGTTTCTGTGAAAGATATTACTTTACCTCTATGCTTCTGTAGAAATCAAATACTCTAGACAAGCTGCCAACTGGAAATTAGGGACATGATGATGAAAATGAGTATGAAGTATTTAGTGGCAGGAAAAAGCTGACTCACTAGAAAATGCCAGTGCTCCACTTTGCCGAATTAGACAACAAACCTTTGAATGCTTAGTGGTTTACTAATAAATCTCAAAATCTGTAACAATCTTTACAATCACTGGAGGCATTAGAGCATATAAACTGTGGACAATGTTATTCATGTTAGTGATTAAACAATGCATACCACTTGACATAAAATTATAATAATGTTTTTTGCACAGGAACATTGCACCTCTATTACAATTAGTCCCTACATATTACAAAATGAATGATACATTTATGATCAATGGCTTTCTGTCAGGGCAGGGGAGACAAAGAGTTCTGAATTATTAACCTGTAATATGCCTACTGGGAACTGGGTGGAATCGGGTGCTAAAAATATGTAGCAAGACATTATTAACTTACAGTTTTGAATAATGCACATTTTCAGTCAAATATAAAAAGCTTAAATCACTCAACAACACAAAAAGTAACTGGTTAGTGCAAATGGTTTAAAAAATGTATGTTCATGTGCACTATAATACTGATGCAGACTGAATAGATTTATTTTTTATTTTTTTTAAACTTCTTCATTTAGCCAGTGAATCACAGAAAAAAAGTGTTTCATGATTACATATGAAACTTGAAGAGTTCCTCTCTTGCAATGTTAAATGTATATTGTGCAGAGGTGGACTCAAAATGTAAATCACCTATGTAGTTTAGGGGTAAATGCTCTACCCATTGATGCACAAAGCTTGTACTGTTTCTCGCAATGATATAGAACTGAGTTCTTAGGGGTTGTAATTGACTGTACATTACCAATCAAAGACACTTGGTATTTTAAATAAAACTAATGATTTCTTCAATAATAATGCCTTGTTCATACTTCACTGTATCCTGATACTTCCATATGTGACTTACTCTGTATAAGTGTGGGTGTCACTTTTAAGACCATAGTCAATGATATAGTTTTATTTTAAAAATGAGCCATACGCCTAATAAGGCAGGCTATTTTGATATACATCTGCAATTTGTAAAATCAAGTTGCATGAATTTTAAAGACCTAAAACAAAAATAATTTAATTAATGTTCAAAGCAAAATAAAAAACCCTTCCAGGCTGTGTTAAAAAATGCTTTGTACTTCAGACTACTAAATGCAATTTAAAAGATGAAAGCAAGTTTATTGTACCAAAAGCCAGAAAAGGATTAAAAAAAAAACAAAGATGTTATTGGGGCTCAAAGAATAATGTTACTGAAACTGGATTATCTTATTTAGCAGTGAGAAACCAACCAACAAACAAACAACTGTAAAAAAAAAAAACTAAAAAAAAAAAAAAAAAACATAGCCAAGTTCAGTTTGCACAGTTATTTGTGGGAGGCAGAATCTGAAATGTGCCTAAAACACCATAGCAAAAAGGAAAAAAGAAAATGCCTGCGGAGGTTTGTGTGGGTAAACACACTGACACACACTTACTGTAAAGGAAGTCTATGGAATAAAAGGGACTGCTATTGTATGCCCGCAGTATGCCTCCAAGAAAATTCAATCTCAAGTAAACAAAGGAACCTGGTGTCTCACAACAGAGTCTGAATTGGTATTCTCTGCTACTCAACGTGGCACCAAAAGTTCACATGGATTTCAAACTTAACCTGCCAGGCTTCCATTGCATTAGACTTGAAATACATACTGCAAAAACTTTCCAAGGTGGTCAGCGCCTTGTCTGTGAGAAAACTTATTGAAATCTGCTATGGGGGAGGCTTAGTGATGCTTGTCGGGGTGTGAAAAGAGGAAAGGAGAGAAATGTTGAAAAAACTGCCCATAAAACGCCGTCAGTCGTGGAGGATCCTGGATTGGCCTCACACTCTGATAAGCGGCTGGCTGTTCCTGCCCTCTGTGTCCTGTCAGATCTGACGGATGGCTGCGGCTCTAGGGATTTCCCATTACCCAGAATCCAATCTCCTCCATAGGTTGTATTGGATATATTGAGCCGCAGTGACAAAGGAGTCTATCAGGGAAAGCTGACTGATCAGTTGAAGACATTCTCATTTCACTTTCACAATATTCACTTTAGGAACCTTTCTTTCTTTTCTTGAAAATTCACAAATGTTGGCTTTACAGAACATGAACATGAAGATAACTAGACAGCATGAGCATCTGTGAGGAAATCTTGAGAGGTGAAAAGGCACTGAAGGGTGATATAGGTTAAAAACAGGCCAGCAACGGTGTAGGGGTCTGTCTTTCACACTGTTTATATTTTAAGACTGATGTGTAACAGACCAGTTAAGAATAGTGTTACTTTATTTGTGCTCAAAAAGTGTATTTTGACCATTTAATCCCTAAGGTAATACCTGCAGTATATTATATAGATTGCAGACATATACTGACACAAACAACAAAACTAATGTCGAAGGCAACCAGAATAGGAAAGTAACAGTCTTTTTTTCATAAACTCATAAATAACTTTGAATGCATGTGCAGTGCTGTTTTTACTTGGCAGTAATAGTTGGAAGAAGATTTAGTTGAAGAATAGTAAGAAAAGAACCTAATCAAAATGGAGATATCCATCACACAATCTTTCGAATAATTATCAGCTGCTTTGTGTTTTCATCTTTCAGTGCAGTTAGATTTTGGGGAGATTTGTTAGCTGCACACTAAAAGTATTAGTGCTTTGCAAAAAATAAAGTGGAAAAAATGTTGCTCTGCTTTTATTTTAGGTACTATTTTAAGAATCAAAATGTTGGCAAAGCATCCAAAATCTGAGACACAAATCTGGGCCACTTTGTTTTATTAATAATTCATGCAGGAGCTGCAAATGATTGGGTGCATGGTTTCTTGAAAAATACACTATTTTCTATGGCAGCCTACCTGACATTATCATTTCAGAATATAAAAAGATATATGCACATTCTATTACTAATTTTGAGCTTCTGTGTCATCTAGCATTACTTTGGTGTTGCACAGATGAGTGATATTAACCCATTTAGGCTATTGTTATTTGTGTGTCTGTCACTCTGCCTGTATAATGAGCTGTCTGGATGCAGTCTGGCAAAAAGACAGGATGGGGAAGCCACACTACAATGCTCATTATCCGGAGGGACGGCTAGTCAGGTAAAATATACTGTATGCAGGGAGCGAGCAGTCTGTTGGCATGACACCTCCTTCAACCACTAATGAGACCTCAGTGTCCATCACCTTCCAAACCATTGTCAAAGGAAGAGTTATCATTATATTAGGCTGGCCTTTCTTTGCTATAAAATATATTTAAGTGGGGTGTATTCACAAAGCTATTGCTGTTATATCCTTAAATCAGTGTGTACTTCTAGCTCAGCCATTCCCAAAGTCAAGACTGTCGTGGCCCCCTTAAAGTTTCGAAAATCCCTCGCAGACCCCCAACGATAAAACTTCCCTCTATTCAAAAGACTCTGCCAGACTCTGTTTTTTTTTGTTTGTTTTTTTATAAAAACATTACAAAAACACTGATTATTGACTAAAAGTTGTTTTAAAGTAATATACAAAACAAAAACAATTATACAACTGCAATTCATTTCCAATGTTTTTAGGTACTTAATATTTTCATTGACTTTTTATATTTGTGTATGTTTTATTTGTTTTTATGAAATAATAATAACAATAATAATAATAATAATAATAATAATTAAAAAAAAAAAAAAAATTGAAATATAGACAGCCTCTCTGGGCCCCCTGTAGTACCTTCGCAGACCCCCAAGGGGCCCCGGACCCCACTTTGGGAACCCCTGTTCTAGCTTATGTTAGCAAATGCAAGGACTTATGATCAATATGATCTAGCCACATTATACCGACGTAATGAGAGGATCACAAGTCGTATCAACTGTCTTGCTTAAAATATCACAATGTTCTCTGTTAAGCCACGAGCTGGATTCATTTCATGCCACAATGCACAGGAAAAGTGCCACATCATGCTTTGTAATTCTATCTCTTTCATAAACACAGTTAGAGAAAATCAAAGTGGGAACTATAAAAAAAAACATAATTTGGCACTGTTCTGTGTTGCAGCTCTGTGATCTGAGAATAAAGAGGCCAGTATTCATTGTGTGTATTCTAAATAAGGATGCTCATTGCATTTTGCTCAAGGCTTTAACAATAACAGGAAAAATAACTAGCCTTCTCTTACCTGTCCGGTCTCGGATAGCCAGGTTGTTCCCTTTCTTTAGGACAATATCCAGCTGGTACATGGCTGGACTGGGAGGCCGTGGTGGAGGCTCTGCATTACTGGGTTCCACTATGTTAATGCCCTGGAAAGAGAAATACTAAAATAAGTTAACATGTACAAACCCGATTCCAAATAAGTTGGGGTAATGTGTAAAATGTAAATAAAAACATAATGTGATAACTCATGAACCCATATTTTATTCATAACAGAACATATAACCGATCAGCCTAACATTATGACCACTGACAAGTGAAGTGAATAACACAGATTAGCTCTTCATCATGGCACCTGTTAGTGGGTGGGATATATTAGGCAGCAAGTGAACATTTGGTCCTCAAAGTGTAATGTGTTAGAAGCAGGAAAGATTTAAAGTGTAAGGATTTGAGAGGCAAATTGTGATGACTAGAGCATCTTCGAAAAACTGCAGGTCTTGTGCGGTGTTTCCAGATTGTAGTGATCAGTATCTATCAAAAGTGGTCCAAGGAAAGAACAATGGTGAACAGGTGATGCACGTGGGAAGCAAAGGCTGGCCCATGTGGTCTGATCCAAGATATGAGGCTACTGTATCTTAAACTGCTGAAGAAGTTAATGCTGGTTCTAGAAAGATGTCATGTACATTTATGTGATGTTATGATGTTATAATGTTATGCAATAGTTCATATACTGTAGTCTCTGGAGAATCATGGTGCTAGTGCAATCTATGTGGTCTCTACACATACAGTTTTAACCCTGAGGTGAGTGCTGCTCTTCACTCTGACACTAAGCACCCATCTTCCCCCCTTGGGGCCAAGACCCATTAGCAGTCCACATGTTGAGGGTTGCTTTGCTCTGGGCTCCTCTGTACATTCTTCTCTAGCTTCCTTTCTCTTGACTAACCACACTCTGTCATTTCTTCCAGGATATGGTCTCTGAGGTGAGCCTGTGAATATCTATGAAGAGGGAAAAATGCTTCTGGGCCACTGATAGCCCACCAAGGCAGGAAATCCTAATCGAGAGAAGCAGTGAAAAGAGGGTCAAGATAAAAACAACAATATGAGACAAGGAAAAGACCCAGGAGAAAATGTCCAATTAAAATCATGAGCTCAATAATCACACTCTAAATGAGCCTCCATTGTAATTCTGCTATTGTTAATAACATATTTCCCTCAAGAACAATGCCTCACAGGCTGCAAATAGACTTACTCAGAGGTATTATGGATATTTAGAGAAGGAATTAACATAACATAACTTTTAATATCTTTGAGGTCAGACATAATACTGTTAAATTTACACACAAAACTGGTGTTATTTATTCACTCATCTTCTATATCTTATTCCCATTTGCCATCATGAATCCCAGCTACTTTTGGCTTGACATGGGGTACACGTGGAGTTAATTTCAGCACTGAAACTTACACAGAACTCAATCTGCACTCAAGTAAAAGCACTGTTACTTTAGAATAATAGTACTTAGGGAGAAGTAAGTCATCGAAAAAATTACAAATTTTGTTGCAACTGCAGAGTAAAATATACCACCACACTACTACCCTAAACCTGGCCTTGTAGGAGATTCAGATGCCTACTTTCCCACAAGTTTAAAGTATTTCTGCTCTATTAAAAACATAAAAAATCTACTTGAGTGTAACTATTTACATTTACTTGCAGCTATATGTGCTATATGCATGCATTTAAATGCTTTGTTCATCAGACAAAAAGAGCACATCAATTTTGTAATGTTTGCCATTAATACTCTTATAAACTACCCTACTTTGGCTAAGCAGCAACAATGCTACAATTAATTAACACTGATCCTAACTAGTACAATTACTGTAATGTTTATGTGTGTTATTAAAGAGAGAATTATCCCTAATCTAGAGAGGGATTTGTGGGAAGGTTTTCCCAGTGAGCCTAAAACAATTTCAGGATCTCAGCACCTGCTGTCAATCTGGGGAAACACAGAAAAAGAGAAAATTAAGGTGATCCCTGGGAGTAAATAAAGAAAAATATAAAATAATTCTCTAATCTACCAGTTAATCTTTTGGGTAACAGGTGCCATGGCTCAGGAAGTATCTAGAGAACTCAGATGTGATCGTGGGTCAATGGTGGTTGTAATGTATTGTTAGGGAATTGTGTGTCCTTTCATGAAGCTAAGTGAGAGTGCTATAGATAAGATTGGACAGCTCTCATGGGCAGAGAGGGTAGCATTAAGTCATTTTGCCAGTGATAGGTACTAACATTTACAGAGACACACAATGTCAGGTCGGGGCAGTGTGACACAGCAATCAAGAAAAGAACTATTGCAGCCTATTTTATTTAACTCCCCCATCTGAAGTTCACATATAAAATATTTACACCATTTTATTTGTAACATTAACTGTGTCTGTGCCCTACAGTTAAAAACAAAGCACCTGTACTTGCACTGAACATAAAAGAGAGGACAGGATTAAAACGGGATTACATGGCAAGGGACTCAATAAAGAAGCCCTGTTATGGAGAAAATTTCAGGCAGTAACAAGAGCATTTTGTCTGGCAGTTTTCACAGCAGCACTTCAAGAAATAACTAGTTTTAGGATTAAAAAAGCCAATAATTAAGGATAGCACTAGTGATACTAAGCAGAATATTTTAATATGCAGGCGCACTTCAATAAGGAACGTTTTCATTGGCTGTTAAAAAAATACCGGAGAAAGAGAAAGAGTGTATTTTGGTCCTGGCAAAGTCTATCTAGACAGATAAAAAAACACAAAAGAAAAATTAATACCGTATTTTCCACACTATAAGGCAGCGCCTAAAAGCCTTTAATTTTCTCAAAAACTGACAGTGCGCCTTATAATCTGATGCGCCTCACATATGGATCAGTGTTGGTTAATTATGGCTACTGTATTCAGGGGGCGTCGCCGAAGTGACAGCAGTAAAAACGGTAAAGGGGAATTCCAGTCCCAGCTGTTCATTTGTGCCATAGGCGTGTTTATGGATCCTGCCGCAAAAGAACAAGGAGGCGCGGCCTTTGCTATATCTAGTAGAAGAGTTGTGACATTGAGGGGACAGAAAACTGAGCGCTCGAACGCTGTTCATGTAGCTTTGAACTAGGGCTGTCGCGGTGAGAGAATTGCTTGCTTGGCTGCTTGGTCTCACGATGAAATGGCACTGCATGAAACAACAAGGGTTTTCAACGCCGTCGAGCCAACGGTGGTAGTTTGGCGTCAGGAAGACGTGGAAGTATAAATCAGCCTTTAGCTTCAATGAAGCAGCATAGCTCCTGCAGAAGCCTTTTCCTTTCTCACCATTAACCCTCCGTTCTCCACTCCCAGCGTCTCTGAGCATATATACGTGCGTAAACATTAAATGCTTCATGGTTTACAGTAAAATTAAACTGTGCATCCCATTAGTGCATTATTAAAATGATAAACTGCGGATACCGCGGTCGCTTGTGCCCCAATGCGGTTGGATTACTAACAGATGATGATAATGCGGTTGACAGCCCTACTTTGAACTGTGACAAATGAAGTTGGAAATACATTGTTTTCAACAAGGGAGTTGTAAGAAGCTGGTTTGTATTCTATTAATAAAGTTTGACTGACTGACTTATCTGACTGTTTTATTGACATTCCCTTTAGCGCAGCGCCATCTAATGGATGCGCCTTATAATGTGGTGCGCCCAATATATGAAAACAGTTTTAAAATAGGCCATTCATTGAAGGTACGCCTTATAATCCGATGCGCCTTATAGTGTGGAAAATACGATAAACAGAAATATAGAGGCAACATAAAATTAAGATTAATATTGGCTCCGCATGCTCATAATTTTAAGGAAAAGCAGAGATAGTTACTGACTCCTGACCTGGCTAATGCTTAACTCTGGCTAATGTGCTAAGTTCAAGACTGACTCATAGACAGGTGCAGAGCAATAGAAGTATTTTTCCACAATATTGTAATCTATATTGTAATCTATCTTGTTTTTTTCCCTTCTACTTAACTTTCCTGTCATATGGTGATTGAGCAGCCAACTGCAGATTATTTAAAGACCCAGAGACCATTGACCAGTTTCCAGTTCATTACCTGAGTAGCGCTTGACAACATAGTTTATAATATTCTAATTTTAATGAGATACAGATTTTTTTTTTTTTTTTTTTTTTTTTTTGGCACACTTGTATTATTAATTTGTGAAGGCAAATTAATCCACTTTTTATGTGTTTCTTTAAGTTATGGCTGTGGAGAGAAGGTTGTTTTTAGTATCTGAAATACTAAAGCATAAAGCATATTTACATAAACCTTAATGTGGAGACGTGTGGAGAGCAAGCTAAGGTCACTTATTAGCTGCAACATGTTTAGAAAAGTTCTAATGGTCACACAGGAGGAATACAGAAAGAAACTCCATTACAGAGTCGTTACAGAGTAAAATGCTCCTAAAGGCTTCTACATTAATGCATCCATGGGACACTGTTTTCTCTATGTATTAATACTAGTCTTTAGTCTTAAGTATTTTCCCCTTTTGACTTAGTCCCAACTGAAAACCCTAAAACATTAACTAAATATTAAATAATCCAGTTTCACCATTGCACTGTGAATACTGGACAGCGCTTTCTCACTGGGACTATTATAGCATATTCATAATACAATAAATATAATACAGAGCTTATTTTTCCAAATATGAAGCATTGCATCTATATGTATTCAAGAAGACCCCCCAAATTTAACATTAATGCTTCCTGGAAATTATGTATACTGGGAGATTAAAGTCCACACTTTATTTTTAAGAGCAAAGTGAGTGAGTTAGACTTTCTTTTGAGACTAGTCATTCATTTCTTATCTTGATTTAAATACGTCACTATGGTGGTGTCATTACAGAAGAGGACTCCTGTATATTGCCCTGGGCGCTGTGCAGAAACAGACTCATTTCTCACAGTAATGGCAGCTAATTTCCAGCCGAATGAGAATGAGTTCCTATATTACAATAAGCACTTCCTACTTTGCTCATTAACCGGGACATTATGACAGGTCTTTTGTGTTAGTAAAAAATGATGCTTCTTGCACCAAGAATAAAACCGTTTCCTATCTTCACTTTTTGGCACACAAATCATCCTACGTGAACAATAAGCGGGAATACAAGGTCTTTGTTGGAACCATATTTTCTTGTTTAGTGGACAAAATAAATGAGGTTTACAAAAAGGTGACTTAATACAATATTCATATTTTTCACATTATGGTTTCATTTTCATCCACGATGCAACTTAACGAGCTTTCCCGGCACCAGAAATGCGTCATCCATCAAACACGTACTTCAAGGATTTGCAGTTAAAAGAATGTAAGCACTAAAACATATTTTTGCATGTACAGTGTTCAGTTAAAACAAGATATACACTTGTTAACACATAGCTATGAGGACGCAAGGCTCTCAAGGTCTAGGAAGTCCTATTAGATGTAGAAATGCATCTTTTATGTACTCGTCTATTCTTAGAATGTATGGAGGAGGGAAAGAGTGGAGGGAAATGCACTGAGGTTTTGGTTTCTAGTTGCATGTGACACACACTGCAAAACACAGACAGCAAACATTTTCAAAGCAGGTGGAGTTCAAGATAGTAAATATAATTGCAGTGACTGAAGAGCCCACACATTGCTGAGTAATTCATTTTCCCTTTTCTCTTTAGTCACAGAAATAAAAGGTATTTGCCAGCAACTCAATAAAGACATTGGTGCATCAATGGCAAGTGAATCATCTCTATCCTTCAGAAAAAAAAACTGCCCTGCGCTTCCCACTTTCTGCAAATCCACAACATCACTTTCAAAACAAGAATATATGAATACATTTCAACACTAGACATTGATTTTTGTGGAAATGTATGCACATATCTCTTTACCTCATATCAGAAACCCTTGAAAACGCTTCCTTAAACACACTATCTGAAAGCCATTAGTAAGGATCTCCTGAGTATATGCAGCCACTAAGATAATATGTCTATGACAGTGCTGCGCTGAGGCAGACAGCCAACTGCTATTTGGCTAAATAATGAAGTCTCTTTGGTGTTTTTCTGCTTATAAGTCTGGCAGTGTACTGTACAGGCGCAGCCTAAAGTGGGTCTCAGGCTGTAGTAATAGCTCTCCTGATGCAGCAGGAATAATGTGTTTAAATTCAGGCAGATTGATGGCAAATTACCTGCAGTCATTTCAAATATATGGCAAAGTTACTGATTTAGGTCAGTTGTCAATTTGTAATTGAATTTCCTGCTCTAAAGGTCAATTCAAATAGATGCTACTGTTTGAATGCGTGAAAAAATGAAAGTTGCATCAATAAACACAGTAGGTGAAAGTAATAATGCAACAAATTTTATTGTGTTACTATCGATTATAGTTTAGTGAGCTAAAAAATATTAATATTTTAACATCCTTTGTATAAAAGTTTAAAGGTGATAAACAACACATACTGTGTTGTATATTCACAATAATAAAGACATTTCCATTTGAAATTTAATGACTATGGACAAGACCTCATCCCTGTCTGTTCATATTAAACATGTAGTGCTGATTAAAAGCACAGCCTGTCCTTCTGCTGTGGCATTAACACACTTCATAGTAGGTTTTCATGTACTGTGTCCCCTGTCTTTTTGACATCTTTATATCGACTTCATAGCTACAGGAGGGAATATTAAAGCTTTGAGCTCACAATGCTAAATATTGCTTTGTAGAAACACATACAGAACTGTAGGCTATGTTTACAAATGAATATAAAACATTTTAATGCAGGCGCTGAATGGAAAAAGATTATTGTATATAGAAAAATTGTTAAGTAGAACTAGTCAGCTTGTGCATCTGGGTCACCTCTTAATGTCACCCCAGCTGCCCTCTGTGCACTTGAATCTCTGACAGTGACCTCTACACTTAGCTAATATTACGTGTGTAAATGTGCTGAGAGCCAGATGCGCGGTCTCTCTTAGCTCCAGATGTCCACTTGGCCCACTTTGGCTTGTGGTAAGTCAGTGGTTAACCAAGAAACAGGGCTTTATCTTAATAATGAGACCACCAGAGGAGAAAGCCTTTTCCATAATGAATCCATTAATGAACAAGATTAAGTCTGCAATCTGTCTATGCACCATAGAGGTATGATTATGCAAGTGATCAGCTGTTAGTGGAGAAGCTCAAAAAAAATCTCAACTAAACTGGATGACAGATTGTTGTTCTACCTGCAATGTTAAGTGTGGCTGGACTTTAAGTAGAAAATCACAATTCAGTCCAGTTTAACCATGCACAATTGTACCACCAGCTTTGTGTATACTACTGGAGCTATAGTTGGCAAACATTTTTTATTCACTCATTTTCTCTCTCTCTCTCTTTTATTGCTGAGGGGTTGTGGATGGCCTATCTTAGCCTAGCTACTTTGGGCCAGAGTCTGGGTATACCCTGGACAGTGACCAGTCCATTGCAGACCTGACAATTAGAAACAAAATGACAACCATTCACACTCATATTCATACTCACCATCTATCATGGTCACATCATATAGACCAAGTAATCTTTTGTAACTTCTTTTTATTAAAGAGGTTGTACAATCTCTAGTGTTGTCACATTTACAATACTGCGTAATTATATGGTCTGTAAGGTTAGTAAAGCAGATTTTATACACTTCTAAAATATCTACTATATTCAGTTATTATGATTTATATTTATATTCAGATTCTACATTGGGAATCAAATTGACAGTGTGCTTGCTGTGAAGTAGGAGCACTAACTACTTTCCATCCCAGTTTTCCACCATCTAAACTAAATGCACAATGTAAAAGCAATGTAAACAGCAGATATCATGCTTAATACATTCATAAGGTAAGACAGTACTTCACAAGTTTCATTTGAGAAAACGTTAGTGTTTAGTTTTGTCCTCAGTAATAATACTTTCTTGTTTAATCCATAGACTGCAGTGATTAGTTTATTCTTTTACTCTTTTTTTAAAATATCCTCTTTTAGGTTTTTCACTACTAAAACGCTGTGGAATCATAATCCCTCCTAGGGAAAAATATATTCCTCTCTGCAAATTAACTTCTTTTAACCTTTACTTAATTGTTAAGGCCTTAATGACCAAGAATCTCCACAGATATAAAGTATTACAAAAGTTTTCATAAATAGACCTTATACCACTCCTGGTGCACATTAATGATTACAATATGGTGGGAAGCTGAACTATTTTCAAGCTCAACTCAAAAAAGTAAAATGCAGATATTTTCACTGTTGACTTAAACTACTGAATTCATTTGACATTTTTATGATATTCTAATTTATTGACATGCACTTGATAAATGTGTAAATAACACTATAACATCTTCACTAGAATCTATACGTCAGGTGTGACAGAAGAGTGCTAAATGTGTCAATAACACCTGGTGCAACTCGATTAAAATGTCTGTTGGTGAGACATTAAGGTGAGGGGGAACACTAGATAAAAAAGTGTGACATATATTACTTTCACAGGTTGGATGACAAGCACAGTCTCACTCTCAGAACAAAACACACACAGCTGTAGCCGTGAGCTAAGTCCAGGTTAATAGAACAGAATCCCCCATGTGCGTCTGCTGCATCTGACATCTCTGACAACACAGCCAGTCTCTATAAATAATGAAGGGTGAAAGCTAAATACACAGGATATGGGAGGAGTTGCAACAAGAGCATCTGGAGTTAAACCATGCTGTGAAGATAAAAAGACAGAGAGACAGACAGCTCAAAACAGTCAAAAATGTCGAGGAAGGAGCACTGCTGGTAAACACAACTAGGATATTTGTAGGCTGCGGATGAATAGCAGGCGTTTCCATGTGTTTCTCATCCATGCATTGAGCTAAAACAAGTGTTGCTGATCTGGACAAACAGACAGAAAGACAGACAACCTCACTGTCAACCTGTCAGCCAACCAGCAGCAACTCAATGCCAGCCTGAGCTCCTGTTGACAATGCCTCGCAAACAGTGCATCCACTGAGAATATGTTGATCTGTGGAGTGCATGCTGTCCTGGTCAGCAAATTTACAGAACACAAAAAATCTCAGAAATGCTGGCACTCTTATTATTCACCAGTGCACTACACAAGCACACCAAACACTTTAAGATTGCAAGAAACTGAATATGCTGTTAAAAATGTCATATGACATTTATTAGATATTTCCAGTGCATTTATGCCAGGTTTTGTGTGTATAATGCACAATCCATTTTCAAGCGTCATAAGTCATAAAGTATTACAGGGCAACAGTGGTTCAGGAGGTAGTGCGGTCATCATGCCCACAGACCCAGAGCTCATGACCATAGATGAGAGGTCCTTCTTCATCACAACCGACTGGTGCATTTACCCCACTGATGGAGACCGGGCCAATCCATCTGTCAGTCTCGTTCTACTAACCAATAATATATATAAAAAAGACTGATGCATAAAGAAAATAATCAACACAATAATTTTTAGCGCCCCAGTGGCTCACATGGTAGAATATGTACTACATAAATTACAGTACCCTGGGTTCGAATCCTGGCTTGAGAGTTTGTTCCATGGCACTTCCCACTCTCCCTGATTTCCTGGCTACTGTGTCTGTCTAATAAAGAAAAAAAGGAATTATGGAGGATTATGCTCAACAAAAGGATTTTGAGAACAAATTTATCCCTATTCTGAAGGTGTCTATGCACCTAAAATCCTGAGATATTGTAACAAACAAACAAAAAGTCCTTAGTACATTAATGCTTTTGGAGCTTCAGCAGAGGGCATGGGGATGAATCTGTTCAATGCTATCACAATATTGGCACATGAGCAGAACACCAAGAAACCATTCTGCTACCCCAAAACATTAAAAACCAACAGATTGTAAAAGGCAACCAGAAATGAAACGATACATTATTATAATGCACCAAAATGGAACACACAGACATGATCTGTTTGTGTGAATATTATTCACACAAACAGGACAAACATTACTCTCAACTGAAAGAGCTTCATTTGGAAATGTTCATTTACCTGGCTGAAAACTAGGAGCTAGAAAATTCACAAATTAGATGTACTTGCATAAACTGCCCTCTTATATTTCCAATTTCCTACAGAGGGAAGTAATTGCAACTATTCATCACACCCTAGGACTCAGATCATAAAATGCCTAATCAGAATACAACAATATTCTTAGAAATATTTCCCTTTTAGTGCAAGCTTTGCACTGCATTTTAAGATACTTTTTGCATAGATTTATCCATGTGTGCAAAGTGCATTTGGAACACTTGATGTGACTTGCAATGCAAAACCGCAGGCTTTCTCTCCGAAACAACTGGTGCAACAAACACAGACACAGAATAGCGACAGGTAATCAGTCATGCTTAAGAACTTCTTATAACTCCTTGAAAACTAATTTAGGCTCCATTAAAGGCTAAGCAGCTGATGAATGTTGGAATCTAACAACTGAAGGTAAATTGTTACAAATTTCTTTTTAACATTTCCCTGAAGGTAACACAGGAGGAAATAACAATCCATCTTTTTAGGATCTTATCTTTGGACATTTTATCTCCAGCTTTATAAGTATACTGTGTACTAACCTTCAGATAAAAAAAAAAAAATTTATTCCACACATACTGTATAAATAAATCATGACACAGCCACACATCAAAAACCATGACTGCTGCACTTACACTATTCCCACAGGAGAAAAACATTGTGCAATATGCAAACGCTGTTTACAATTAAGGATATGCTATAATGGAAATTTGACAATGGTTGTTGTTCAGGCATTTCTTTCATGCATATAAGAAAAATAGAAGATTAGGTAAGTAGTTAGGGCTGCCTGATATTGGAAAAATATTCAATATGTGATATACGGCTGAATATCCTGATAACAATATGACTGGCGATATTTGGATTTCCCTATAGCTTTTTAAACATACAGTAGTCAATTTAACTTTAGTTTATGAAGAAATACAATACTTTTCAGAACCAAAATCAAAAATTTCTAAACCACATCTAAATTTAAATTCAAATTTTAATTTGTTTATAATTTCAGCTTCCAGATATTTATTTAGACAGAATACATGTCTGTTAATAACATTATTGCACTTTCTACCAATATGGATATTGCATTTGCTAATATCGCAACAATAACTTGAATCAAAGCATGAATCTCTGCATTCAAGACAAACAGAAAGACATTCACTCACACATCTGATCATTCATCTTCTCCCAGCCACTCCATCCATTCTCTGTAATGTGGTCTGCCTCCTTCCTGTGCTCCTCACTGTAAAACGAAGGCATTTTCACACTGTACTGCAAGACTATTTCTTCCCTCCGTAAAACCTCTATTTCACTGTGTAATGTCCATTTTGCTTTTATTCCAAGCACGTTTCAGAAAACTAAGAGAACACGACTGCGGCTGGAGGCACAGGGGTGTGGACCGGGTACCACATTGGTTAAAAGGTGGCAAAATATTCATGGGACTGCTATTTACCGTTTACTTTGAAAGATAGAAGGACGATCTTTTGCTCTATACATCTCATCTTTCACTTTGTTGTAACCCCCATGTCATGCCACACAAGCAGCCGACTCAGGTTCCACATTATTGGAAACTAGACACGACACACAGCAGCCAATGAGCACCAATGGAAAAATCTGGGTGAAAAAAACTGCCATATAAACAAAGCAGGTGCTACTAGGGTTTAGGGAAATCCAGTAGGAAAATCTGTTTTGCATGCAAATGTGCGAACGTGCTAAAGTGATGGAAATGTCTCACACTGCATGCTTAATCCTTCATCAACCTGCATCATCTGCAATCTTTTTAAATCACAAAGCAACCCAAAGCTTGAAAATACATAGGGCTAAAATATGAGCTTAGAGCACTGACAATAGCAGGAGGACAGCAGAGTGGCACATGTGTGAGTGGTGTGTGTACCTACAGTCAGGCTTCGTCCCGTGGCGTAGAGAGGCAGCGCTAAAATCCAGACAGTGCACGCTCCCAGTGTACTACTACTGCTGCGAGTGGCTTACTCCCCTATAAGAGACACACTGACATCACGCTCACTCCATACCTTGTACACACACACACAACCAGCTGTGTGAGCCATGCCTACTCTCCACCTCCCCAGCCATGCACATCGCTCGGTTGTCTCTCTCTGATACTCATGATCACTAATCCTCTGGGATGCAATTACAAAAAGAAAAAAAAAAAAAGTTAAGTAGTGAGCCTGCAACCAGATGTTTAGCTCCTGACAGGAAATATTATAATATTAAATAATATATAATCTTGCTTACAATTTATTTATTAAAAACATACTAAAAAGCTAACAAGGTGAAGCCTTTTGTGGACAGAAAATGTAAATGAAATTTCAAATAAGCTTAACATAAAGTGAGCAGCATGCTATTATGAACATTGACTCTAATTTTGTTTGTAAAAAATAGACATAATGATATGAAATCTGTCTTTTTATTTCTGTGTTTTCCCGTAATTATATGTCTTATAGCATTTGGTTTTGTACCAATTTTAGCATTTTTTCCATTGTACATGTTGTACTCTTTTTAATAATCCAGCCACAGAAGGGTTGTAAGCAAGGGTAACAGTCGGTCCCAAGCCAAGATAAATAATGAATGTTGCATAAGGAAAGGCATCTGGCAGGCTATAAGGCGTACACGACCCCAGAAGAGAATAAAGAAGCACAACAATATGCTTACACTGAAAATAAATGTAATTCTGCCTTTGTTATGCCAGCTTTCAAACTTGACTGCATTCCATTGTAGAGACTTTTCAGAAAAGCTAATAAATTGATACTTTCCATAATCTTCATATCATATGTGTGTTGTGGTCATGATGAACATATTGATTCTACTCTTCTAGTTTATTGCTATTGCCTTCAGTTAAGACAGTTTCAGCCTGGCTTATATCCACTGGTAAGAAAACTCCCTAGTGCCTGTGTGGGCAGAAGGGGTATTTAAAAGTAAAGGGTCACATATTTTAAGATTAGTAGTACACAGAAGTCACTCACGTATAAGGAAACCATTTAGAACAAGAGCAACATTGAGCCATAAAACCAAAATCTTCATTAGCTATAACAACATCTAATGTGCAATTTGAATAATTTACAGCAAATTTCTAACAAACAGTCAATTAAAATTAATTAAATAATTTAATTAGACAATTTCTGTCACTGTGCTGCTACAAGGGCTCTTCATTTGTTTTCTTTCAAAACATATGCTCCCATTACACATTTATGCTTCAAGGCAATTTCCTAAAAGCCATTTGCCAGGAAGTGAATAATTATACCAATAGCAATTAAAGTGCATCATAAGTGTAATCATTTTAAAGTAAAAAATAGAAAATAAATGTGAAACCAGGACTGTAGGTCAAGTCAAAGTTAGGTTAAACAGCAGATGTGGCTAAAGTGTGGCTTTAAAACTCAGCATCAATACTATGGTCCCACAACTTTGTAGCTGACCGGGCACCTTCTCTTTTGGATGCAAAGCCAAGGTAGATCAGGTTTTTTACTTAGGTGGTTAATCAATGCCAGACAACCTGTGAATTATATAGGGAGGAAAAAAAGCCTATTATCTGTTGTAAAACATCAATACACTGTATGCTGAATTACAATCAATAGTTTATTTAAAAATAACTCCTATAACATGTTCTGCTGCTAAAATAAGAGTTTTCCTCTGTACAGTATGAAGTAAATAATTTAAAGATAAGCCTCTTAAGGGTGTGTGTTAGCTATTCTATCCGAGCATTAGCTTGAAGCATATTTCACACCCTTGTCAAACTTGCTCAAATCCTTACGTTTACCCATTTGTCCTATTTCTAACAACTTTGAGTCAAAAAGTTTACTTGCTGCCTAATACATCCCAGCCAGTAACAGGTGCCATGATGAGGAGATAATCTGTTTGTTCACCTAAACTGTCAGTGGTCATGCCTGAGCAGTGAATTTTATAGCATTTCTCTGTGTGTGTAAATGAAATCTAATTGAGTCTGTAAAAAGGGTCAAATAATCAAAGCTGTTTTTTTTGGATCAGATCCAGAGCTTGCAAAATTGTAAAATACCTGATAGCTCAGGAAGGCACTCGTCAAACTTAGCCCGAAATTAAATTAAATAAAGCCCAAATAAAATAATTATTTTTTTGTGTTAAAAAGTGTTACAACAACACACAACACCACACAAGTATCATAATAATTTTTCATTTTGTTATAACTGAACTATACTTTTCTGTATGAACAATTAGGGCTGGGAGATATGCTCAAAAGAAAAAAAATAAATAAATCAAATTTCCCCCCCATATTTTTATTAGATTTTATGTGTGATTTTTAATGCATGTTTAAGTTTAGGCGAGGTGATAGAAGTATATAATTTAGTGCTATCAATTAAAATATCTGAAAGAATCAGAGTTTGTCTGTTCAGTCTGTGATAATAGACTGGGATATCCATAGCTTTTATTTAATTGAAATAATAATCTTTAAAACTTTGTTGTTTTTTTTCTTACCTATACTGTCACCCTGCCCAACCTAGTCTAGACTTCATTCTATTTAAGCAACTTTATTTAAGAATATTTAACGCACTGTTTAAAGAACTAAAGCTTATTCTAATTTAGTCTACTTATTATTTTACAGATGTACTGCAATGTATTTTAAGATTTATCGTAATATAATGCTATAGGTTTCAAATGAACTAGGCATTCCATTGGCTGCTATAGCCTTTTTAAACATTCTGTGACCCCCTGACCCACAATTTGAGAACCACTGTGCTAAACCAACTTACTTTAATTTTTATTTAGGAAGCTACTGTCCAGATCTGTCCTTTTTCCATTCTCTCTTATATATTAAAATGAGTAGTACTTTTAAAGATGAGTATTCCTCTAAAATCTACTCTTGTTTTCGCTGGCTCATGCTCTAACAAGTGGGTGGTAGCTGTAAACATCACTGCGCTCCTCAGCCTCTATCTGTGTCTGGTAGACTGTCACTTGTTCTTATGAAATAAAAACAGCTCCAAACTCATAATCGAGACTGACCGTACACTTCACACACTAACCACCCATCCACTCTGCCATGTGTGTGATAGACCTTCGGGTAGGGGCTGTCAAATTTTGGTAGCCCGAGTAAAAAAAGTATTTGCCCCAGGACATCGGGCTGGCAATTTTGCGAGCCCTGTTTGCTGCTTATCACTTTACTTGGTTTACTGTATTTTATTGGTTTAGCAAAATGTTACATTTCACTGTTTTATTTTACGGTGGAGGTTTTGTGCACAAGTCACATGACGCCTGCCCTACACCAGCGTGGGTAATTTAAGCCCAGCACGCCAGCTCTCCAGAGTGTGTGCTGTGCTGTGCTGTGTGCAGTGGCGTGGCGTTGTGGCGAGGTGAGCTGTGCTGCCGTGTTTGCGAGGGCGAGTGATAGCCCTTGATCATGCTGTTTTTCTGCTTCTTGTCAAATTGGAAATCCTAAATCATCTCTACGCTACACTACAACTAATGACTGGGGATTTGAATAAATGTTGTGAAACCGATCATTCTTTTGTGATCATTTCAAGAGTGCATCATATAAATGAAATCTAATTGTAATCTGTAAAGAGGGACAGATAATCAAAGCAGTTCCTGGATCAATTTTAATGTAGGAAGAAAAAGGGGCATGTGTTATGCATGAAAACAGGGGGTCTAAACAGCAGGGCGGTGCTAGCTTCCTGCATCAGTACAACTGCAGAGTCACGACCAGACTGGAAGCTCACAGAAATAAGCTTTGTGGAAATATGTGTGTGTGCCTTTGTTCTTCTGTAACAATAGAGGCAGACCCCAGGGCCTGGCAGCTGAGCCTTTCATGTGTGTGGCATCATATCTGTCAGCAGGTGTGAGGACTTGAGCTGCTGAGGACGATCTGTCATTCTCACAGCTAAAAGACCCACAGAGAAGGGGGTAACAAATTACACCATCTTTCAGAAAAAAAAGAAGAAAATATTTCTCTCATGCTTCAGTGCACCCCATAATAAACTGCTTTGTCCTTAAGCCAAAACCACAGACTGCAAATATAATATGATGGTGTGCCTAATAATGTCTGGCTATCAAAGTCCTTCTACTGTAGAGAAGTCAGTGAACCAGTGTAGATACTTCCTAAAGTTGAAATGTCGCACGCAAATTAGACATCTTAAAATTGTTCAGTGAAATTTAGGTAAAGAAGATCAGTGGCTAAGGTATGCATATTTGCAATTATCACCTTTATTGAGTGGGACAGCCTGCCAACCTACCTTCAATTGATGGAGCATTACAAGGATCTCACACATAAAAGTTAATTATCACACATTCTCTTCTACTCCCCAAGCGCGTGTTCACAAGTGAAAACATACAGCTATGAAGCACTTTAGACTAGGAATTACGATAATTTTTGAACATGTTATGTCACAACGACAATAAGTTTGCAAAGGTCTTAAGAGAGCTCTTTGCTTTTTAACCATTATGAGATGTTTCTTGTGTGACACCCTGATAGTGAGACACCTTTGTATAGGCCATCAGTTGGAACTTAACCAACTATGAATAATTTCTACTGATAAGCAGCAGAATTGCCTTCTGATTACTGATTGATTGTTTAGTTTTTCTTGTATACATGAATGAATTGGTCTAATACTCAACTAATGTTGACTGTAGCATCAATAAATGAACATTATGCTTTGTTTGGGCAGTAGTATTTCATGTTTTATTACTTTAAAAAATGTGTATGTATGGAAAACATCTTTTTGGGGGAGCTGGAACTTTAAAGAGCAACTCACCCCTAAACCAATTTTTTTAGCTGATCAGCTGTCCCAACAGGGCTTTAGTGATACATCTCACTATTTATAGTCTTATGTTTGACCATTTTGTAAAAAAAAGGTCAAAAGCAGTGAAAACTGTCAGAGTGCTGCCCTCCTAGGGTCAAACAGTGGGATTTCTGCTCAATAGTGCCAGATAGACAAGTGTAACGTAGTATTTGACCTTGTTACCACACCTGTGCCGAGTATCTCCTCCCACGGCCCGTGCTCTCTACGCCCTCGCTGTCTCTCTCCGTGCGCTTGTCCCAGTCCTGCTGTTGCCAGGTGTGGGTCTTTTTCCTAAATACGCCACTCAGCCCCACATTTACCGTACAGTCTCCTCCGCCCCCCTCCCCTCTCACGGCTGAACTTCCACTGTCCCGTGTGTCAGCGCACAATAAGGCATAATGAGCCTGATCAATGACAGTATGTACCTACAAATTAGTGACACTGGGGAGAGTTTTGACTCCACAGATGTGTTTTAGTCTTGCTACGCTTTAAGTCACTTTTTGTCTGATGACAATCGATTTCTTACTCACGGAGATACGATCAAAAACAGCTCTCAGCTGAAATAATACCTTCAGTAATAAAGACGCGATCACACGTAACTGTGGCGGTGCACGACGCCTTTCTCACAATATTTCAGCTGTGTTATTATAAAAGCAACATAAAACATTAGTCCAGACGTCCTGTATTTTTTCCCCCTTTCTGGGACTTGGCAACCCTGCTGTGGAGGACGTCCATGACGGTCTCTGACAGCTGTCAGTCACAGGACCAGGCCTTGCTCCTCCCTCAGTTCTCCTCCTCTGTCTCTGCCAGCTCTCTGCCCACTTTTTGAGCAGTTTTCAATCTCTGGTAGTGGGAGGAGTCAGGCCTGGGCCAGGGGTGAGTTACTCTTTAACTTGGCAGAGAAAGCTTAAATTAGGTGCCTGCCACCTCCTGCTGGCAACTGCGAGGTATGGACAAAGCTTAAAATGGCTATTTAGCGCTGCTATTAACAGGACACTAGAAGTCACTGCAATTTAAGTGCGTAAATTACCAGAAGGAGTCTGGAATGGTGTATGGGCTTTAGAAACATGCAGGGGCGCTTCCTGGTTTCACATGTCTCCGTAGAGCCGTGAAACTGAGTGTTTCCAGATCATTAAGAGGATGGGCTCAGCATACAGGATCACTCAGACTTGTGTGAATGAAACAAAATACTACTTCAGGTAGGGTTTTGAGGAAACATTATAACATGGTAGAAAGCTCAAAAAAGTCAATTTAAGGGACCATTTAACATTTTTTACTTTATTTTATTGAGACATTGAATTTTAAAATTGACTGCCTTAATTCTGCAGCAGACATTATCCTGTCAGTAAGCAGCAATATACTGCATGCATACTGTATATTGCATGTGCACATAATATATAAGCATGAATGAATGGGGCAGTCTAGTCCTACATTTTAATGTGTCTGGTTTATGCATTGACCTGTATGTGTAAAATAAATACACAATGCATCTATGTAGGTAGTGTCCCAAGTGAGGCCACAGTGTTTCTAGCTGCATGCTTCTGCTAGTACAAAAACCTTCCAACTAAGATGATAAATGCACATATTTAGTAAACAAACAAACCCGTGTGACCATCACCATTTTGTTGAGCGACTCTCCTCTGCTGGCATGTGAGCATCGACATACCCTGTAGTGTGCACCATCTGTCAGTTCATTATTCACCACACACCCAAGAACACACACTGATGAACGTACAGAACACTGTCAGTGGAGCATACAAAACACATGCATTTGATCATTCATTGCACATTTCATCTTATCCATCTCTCACAAAATCATACTATCAAGGAGTGGTATCAGAAGAATAAGCACTTGAAGAGGAAAAGGAGGCAGTTGTGGACAAAGAAAGAGGTGGATAATGGATCTTTTACTAGAGTGAAATAGTGATTATTTATTAACTTGCTGCAATACTAGCCAATAGATATTTAATCAACTTTCATTTAACTGAATGTAAAGCAGCTCTGAGAGTAGAGTGAGCTTACCATTACAGAGATCAGTGCTTCTCAGCAGGAAATAAAGCATTGCATTGCCAGCATCAGTGGATCTAATGTTCTTATTATCTAATCCATCCCATTGTGGTACATTCACCTTCTGGAAGAAATCCTATTCTATGTTTTAACTTTCTATACTCCAGAGTAGGGATGTCAGGATTAACCAATTTAACAAAAATACATTTGCGATTATAAATGTCACAGTATGATAACCGTATAAATTTTAGAAACCACGGTATCTACTCTCATACATCACTTCTTGGAGCCCCTGGTACATTTTATTTGGTGCGTTAAGGAAATGAGTCTCAGAGCACTGTACGCGCCCCACATTATCCACCGTGAATCAGCCTCAGATTTAACCCCACACTCGTTCTCGCCGTTCACGACATTCACTGCATTCACGGAGCTGCTCCTTTTATTTCGGCTCGTACTCTTGACCGCTCTGTTAAGCGCTAAATATATGAGCAACTTCTGGGCTAAACTCCAACAGAAACTGATTGAAACACTGAGACACTGTCCTCTGCTGAGACACAGCGTGTGTGGACACTAGTCTGCCCAGTAAAAGTTAGCAAAGCGGCTGTACACAAAGGGAGGGGCTGATGACTTCTGGTGAGGCTGGTCTGTGTAGCGATGCCTGTGCTGTTATCTCACTGCTGTTTGAAGCCAGTTACCATCAGAAAAATATTAAAAAGAACTAATAAAAAGTATTAGTTGTAGTAATGGCCATATAACAGCATGCCACAGACTGGCCCAGAATTGGTACAAGTTTATATGATCCCAGTAGCTAATCAATAAAATAAAAAAGAAATAAAAACATTTATAGAATGGGCCAGACAGGTTTCGCTGCATTAAATAAAAAATAATAGTGAATAATTGTGAAAATCGTATAATCGCAATATTTCATCTTAAAATAATCATGAGACAAAACATTTAGATTATGACATCCCTACTCCAGAGATGTAAGAAGTATTCAAAATTGTGCTTAAGGAAAAGCTATGTTACTTCAAAATAATATTACTCGAGGAGAAATAAATCTAATATACAGATTTACTACTTAACTAGTGTTATTTTATTAGTAATAAAAAGCTGTTTAAGTTGAAAGTTACTTTTGAAATTACCACTATCCCTGATACTACTACTGCTGCTACTATGTGCAATAGCCAAATATTTCCTCAGAATGTGGTAAAAGTAAAAATTTTACCTAAAAAAATGTAATTTATTGTGAGGTTAATACTATCCATCAATCCCATTGAAGTTGCTGACAGTATTTAGCCAATTTTACATTGTTTCCCCTTTCTCTCACTGGGTTTATTTAGCTTTATGGTACATGTATTTTATAATCATGTATAATTTGTGCAAATAAAACAATATTTAGGCTTCATAAGCTGAACTATTAAATTAAAGGAATAATCAAACTTTCCACAACCACTGTTGCAGCCTGACCGCAATGTTGTGTAGACCAATAGCCTATAAATAGTCTGTGTGCATGTCATAGTGCAGTACATGCTAAACATTGTCATCTTTGAATTGTTATAAAGCCTACATGACATATTTAGTTCTTTACATTTTTAACATTATTTTAACTACAAGAAAGAATTAACATCAAGTTAAGGAAAACATGTTGAAATGTTGAAACATGTGAAACTCACTGAGTCTGTCACCATCCATTAATTCTATGTTGATTTTAATAAAAGGACACTATTACAATAGCTGTAGTTAGAGCAAGCAAAGAACAAAGCAGACCAGCAAAAGTCTAATTTAGTAAAAGCCGAATCACCCCAGAGTCTGCCAACAGAACAAACCCCCTCCTGGGACAGACACTGCCTCACCCGGATCTATACATGGATTTACCTCAGTCCTTTGTTTACTCCTGTCTCACTGTGAGCCTGCCTTTCTGTCTGACACTGACTCTATCCGTCTCTTCCACTGTGCTTACTTCATCACTTGTTATTGCTGCCATGCTCCTGACCAAGTCTCCCCTCCGTCTCCCCTCTTCTTAGAGTTGTCTCCAGTTGCAGCCACTGAGCCAATTTGCTTCCAGTATCTATAAGACTAACTGAAAGAAACAAGGAGATGGCTGACCTTTGTATAATTGCCTGACTTGAGCCAACATTTCTCACTCTGTCCTGTATGCATAACGTATAAATGGGATGGTTTACTGATCATAATGTAAACTCTATAGCAAATATCTGTACAATATAACAAACATTTATTAAAATTGAACAGTGGTTCCCAAAGTGGGGTCCAGGGCAACTGCGAAGGTACTGCGGGGGCCCGCCAGAGGTTGTATATATTAAGTACAGAAAAAAACATTGAGTTTGTATACACTTGTTTCAAAATATTACTTTAAAAATATTTTTTGCCATCAGTCAGTGATTTTTCTAACATTTTTATGAAAATCTATGAATTGAAAACATGGGGTAGTCTTTTGATTAGAGTGAAGTTTTATTGTTCGGGTCCACAAGAGATTTTTGAAAATTTAAGGGGGGGCACGATACTTTTGACTTTGGGAATGGCTGCAATAGAATATACATATTGTAATAAACAAACAGAAACTGTTTCTTGCAATATGGCAAAATCAACTAAATTTTGTTATGATAAATTCAAAACTAGTCTGCCTTAAATTGTATCCTTATTTAGTCTGTAGTAAGTTTTGATTTTAGTAAGCCCCAGTTTGGACTAATGAGTTAAGTATTGCTTCATCAATTAAAACTGAATTGTTTTGGTAAATACACCCCTTTCAAATATCGCATATCCGCTAAATTATAACATACATCATGTTTTTATAATATCGCCATATTTTTAACTGGACCATGCCTATTTCAGTTTCGCAGCTGGTTTTCCTTTGGCAGCTTTTTATAATCACTAGCCAAGCACTAGACAATGAAGGTTGTGACTTAGTAACAAACTTAGTCCCAAAGCCTCACAAACAAATAATGTGATTCATGGCCTTTGGGTGAGTATGTGCCCTTGACTCGGCAGAAACATTGGCCATTTCCCTGTGACCACGCAGAAAAGTGCTTTGCTTCAAAACTCTAGAATAAATTTACATCTAAAATGTACTCCACAGGGGAAATTTTGTAAACTATTATTGCGTGTTTAATCCCATAGAAAATGTACTTCTGTAAGGAGCTGAGGCTACCCACTAATCACAGACTAACAAAAATGATTATAGAAACTTAAAAACTGTACTTAGCTTGTAATGCTGAACTATAAAATATCTGAATAGTAAGCATTAGTGGAACATGCTGAAGAGGATCCGGCTTATTACAATGATAAAGGATGGATCAGACTTGTCAATATGATCAATTACATAGATAATCACTGTGAAGCTTTCAAAGGGAACATTACAATGTGCCTTTGAAGTCAAAGACACTGAAATGAACTGCCATTTATACCAGCTATTTAACCCATGTGCATTTGGTTACATTCCCCAAAACCTAGCTTTAAAGCAAAATGAAGTATGTATGCTTCTTAAAAAAAACTTGTGTATTTTACCATTATAATGACAATACAATATTTGGTTAAAGCAAAACTACTTTTTCAAGGAGAAGATAATTGCAGCCCTCATTTAAGATGAGCTCCAAACCTCAGTGTGATTTAACATATTTATACAGCAGCAAAACGGAAAGTTTTAGATTTTTCATTCATTTATCATCTTCCACTTATTCCTGTAGAGGTTGTGGGTGACTGGAGCCTTTCCCGGATGACAACCTGGACAAGTCTCAGGGCTGACACAGAAACATGCAGACAACTATTCACTCTCACATTCACTCACTATTTTAGAATCACTAATTTGCATATAAAAATAATAACACATATCTTTTCCGGACAGCGAGAAGAAGTCAGGGAGAACTCACAGTAACATTGGGAGGACAAGCAGACTCCACCCAGAGAGACATTGTGTGACCCCCCCCCCCCCAAATTTTAAATTATTTTATTTTATTTTATTTTTTGTAAAGTAGAGGCAAAAGCAGAAAGGGTAGCTATTGTTGTTGTAGGTGTTTGGAACACTAGTCCAAAGCATTTTGGAATAACATCAGGCTGGATGGCTAAACATGGATAATGCCACTTGACGTTTTTAATAGAAGTCAGGGAAGCCGGGCTACAGTACTTAATGCCTTGTCCTACAGTTATTGTCTTGTAAATGTATTTTTAAAGATACCAATATTGCCTGTTCTGTTGTAATGTGAGAGCTATTTCATTGTTTTGTATGTCTAATAATGACTGTCTTTGAGCACAATTTATGATTGTATGAAAATTTTTTGTATGTTCATTTTAAATAACTCAGCATAACACAGCATAATCTCAAAGCTGCTATACGAGAAATACCACTGACCATCAACCACAAAAGTAGAAAATAATGCAGATAAAATATGAAAGTTGTAGCTTTTAAGTGGCATGTTGGGAAAGACTTTTTCTGTGCCATTACTGCTGCCTACATATCCAGACCTGGAAAAAAGCCCACACTCTAAACCTGTAGTAGTGGCAAACTGCAAAGTTTTACCCAAGTGAGTCATTCAGTTTCATTATTAGCACACCCACTGGTGCACTCTTCCAGCTACAAGGTTTCATTATAAGCACTATTGGTGTCTTCAAAACTACCCCTGTGACTTCTCTGGTAATTGTAAAAAGGGTTACCTGGACTTGATTATGATTTTTGTCCTTGCCCGGGTTCATATGTTCAGTCATTATAGCCCAATTTTATCAAAAGTCACTTCACTTCTTGTACCTCTGGAGATAATAAGACAAGACGATTCTGATCCTAATAATTCTCCAAGGTATGAATTGCAATATAAATACCTGCACTGAATGAGAAGCCTTGTTAAAAAGTACTGTAGTCAGTGGGTTTTCTTGTACAGAATTACTATATGCAACAAATACAAATAGATTACTGTATAAGCAACATGTACTTAGACAAGACATTAATCCAGCCCCAGATGCTCGCAATACAGTGCATCCTTTGTGCTGGTCCAAAGCCTGGATAAATGGAGAGGGTTGCTTCAGAAAGTGCATCCGGCATAAAACCAATACAATATACAAATCACTGCGTACTCACAGGTGGATGATTTGTTCTGGTGACACCAAAATGGAAAAGTCCAAAAGAAACAAAAATACTTAGACATTGTGATAGGAGCTCACCTGAGAGTAGTTCAGTGATGAAAGATAAAGCAGATATAATCCCAGATGTCTCAACAATGGATGTATTCTGTCATTTAGTTTGTTAGACTGACTTAGGCACAGCACACAAGTGTATTTGTCACTCAGCTGGTGTGTTACAACAGATATGCCCACTGACTTGAAAATGAAATCCCCATAAGTCCAGAGGTCAAAGAAGAGTTTGGCTGGGCGGCAACATTACCATAATAAATGAACACATTAGAGGGGAACGTGCCCGTCACTGAAATCTGACCAAGCCATTAGGGATTCCAACATCCTCACACATCTTAGTATAGATTTTTACACGTCTGCTACAGAATGCTATCTACGGTATGTGAGTGAAAATGTAGAGTAGATGCAGATGAATAAAAACGAGAGGTAAAGGAAATAAACCAAAGAAATAAAGAATCACACAAGAGTTCGTATAAACATGAATGAGAACAAAATGATGAGTAATGCTGTGAAGTGACATATCTTTTTATAGAAGCCAGGCACTGTGGTTATAATCAGAGCAGCCACCTGTTGGAGGTGGAGACTAGCACAACTGTCTTCCTATTAGTGGAAATGTCCCAGTAACAGACTAACACCAACAAAAACAAAAGGTTTCTTTATATGTCAATTTAAAACCACAGAACTATAACCTAAACAACCAATCATGTATTACAACTTTAAACATATTTTACCATTTTGTGAAAAATACTAATTTGATACTAACTGAGTTGGGACAATATGTACAAGTATGAAAGGAGCATTTTAGAAAAGCTGTCTTGTATTAGTGGATGTATTTGATGCTTGTGATCTTAGGGCCTTGAAGCAGCACTGCATTAAAAAAAGGCATGATTCTGACCTGTATGTAAGCATGATCCAAAAACCCTGCTCTCTTCTCTGAGACAACAGAGTTTGTATTTTTCCCATTTTCAATCAATTTAACCTTTTTTCAAACTTTTGTTTTATTAGATGTGTTGCTGCCTTCAAAGTCAAAATGAAATTGTAAAATATGCATTTACTACCTAATGTGTTATTTATGCTCTATGAGATTTGCAAACCATTGAATTCTGTTTGTACATTTTACAGTGTCCCAACTTTCTTGGAATTGTGGTATATAAAACTATTATACTGAAATACATTTCAATTCAACTTTTTCCAAAAATACACAAATATATTTTTACACATATGTAAATGCTCACAATTTGAACACAGTTTTTAATGTTAAATGACTTCATACACCTGCATTGTGTACCTCATGTACTATACTGTGTTTTACATAAGTCATTTGTAATGTGAGATAATGATTGTCTCCTAATAGCATGACAAATATGGATTTGACTAATTGCACATAGATGGATAAGTCAACCAGATATTTTGATATAGACAGGCTATAAGGTACAGCTCTTGAGTAAAATAGCTTTTTGACACAAAATCTCTGAATTTCATTAATTAATTCATTAATTATTTAATTTCGAATGGCATTTTACAAAATCTGTCAAGATTCATGTTGTTTTCATGACATATACATTCAAAAGCCAGACAAAATCCTAACAACAAATAGCAATAGCAGCACAAAACTGGAACACTAAACAATCTCAGAACAGAGCAAAATTCAGTGGATAACCATCTCCATTATTACAGTCTCAAACAACTCATTTAGACATTAATTATACTGAATTATGTTGCATTATGGGCAATAAGTGTCAGTAAAAGGAAGAGGAGGGTAAGCATCTCAGTCCACAGCCTACTGGGTTCTCATCCTAAGAGTAAAGGTCCTTGTAATCAGCTATCACCAACAGATGGCGCTAAGTCCCCAATGTTACAAACTACAGTCTTTTGTCAAGCACAAGAGATGGGACAGTTCAGATCCAACAGATATCAGAGAGAGATGACCATCAGCAGAGCTTTACAATGTTTAATTTTCCCTCTGACCTGCCTGGCCAACCTCACATAGCTTTGGCCAAATTGATGCAAATGTGAGACCTGCAACACTTAAAAATAATTACGTTTACTGATGCATGGGTTAGCCTACAATACTGTTCCACCACACTTTTTATTACTTCATCCAATATACACAAGCATTAACTCATGAAAAATCTTCTTCACATCTACAGTCAAGCTGCTGAGGATGTGCATCTTTCCAGACCAGTGAGGCACAGAATTGTGTGCTGACTGTCTGTGCCTTTGATATGAATAGTGACATAGTATGAAGAGAGTTAATAAGGCAAGAAAACAAGCACTGCATAATATCAACATAGTCACTAGAGTGTTCAAAATGCATAACATGAAATATGCAACTGGAAGAAAATTGTATTGATATTATAAGATGAGTTTTGTAACATGCACGTCATACATACATAGTACAATGTACAGTGAAATGTGCTTTTGTACCCGTACATCCAGTGGCAAAAAATAAAATAATAGCAGATCATACAAGACACAAAAAATGGGAATTGTTTCTGCGCATCTGCTAAGAAGGTATTTTTATAAGTCATTAACTGATACAGTAAATAAGTAGATAAAATAAATATATGAGTACCAAAAAATTAAGATATAGGGATCAACAAATAAATGTGTCAATCATAGTGAACCTGATCTGATGGACTGCGCCATTCACTTTCAAAGGGTTACTACTCTGCATATCAGACTAACTTTTATTTATTAGGTGATAAATCAAAGACAAAGACAATTATTTGTTGTATAAAACTTTGATTTGTTCAATATATTCTTAATCTGTCAGTTTCACTGGTTTGTTTGGCTATACTACAGTGTTCTTTATCTTTGCTTTTATTTGACGTCAAAAAAACAAAAAACAAAACATGAACAAATCAGGTATTATGACTCAAAGGTAGTGTGTATTATTACGCAATATGCCCTTGCAAGATTTTGAACACATTCGTGATTATGTATTGCACAGTGTACTGCTAAAATACATCTTTCTGAAACAAGCTGGATTTTTCTACTGATTTCACTGGACTGAGTTTTACTGACTGGGACACTTCATCTTTGTTGCAGGAAAATCTAATTTGCAAATATTCAATATCCACTCACCACTGAGGATGTGGGGTCCACATTGAGTTGCAAATGATCTTTGCTGCATTAGCATGGGGAATATGGAAAACATCCCACAGCCCTTTGGTCACTGTTTGTTGTGTTCTGTGAGAATCAACCACAAGCCACCTGTGCTGTGTTATTGTTGTCTTTTTTCCTCTTATTTCCAATCTGTCTTTCATCTTAGCATCCAGTCCATTTAAAACTTTGTCACTCTGTCAAATGTATGACCTAAACTAAGGGTAAGGAGGTACAGAAAATGACACTGTTGATCAAATAACACAAACATTATTCCACATTTTCATAAAATATCCAAACAGACTAGATAAAAATTTGAATTGTTTTAAAAAAACACACACGTCAGCTCCCTGCATTAAGCCTGTTCGGTCTTGCTTGACAGATAATAAATCTATATGGCAGGGACAGGGAATCCTTTAAATTTGGAGAGTTATATTGTCTCGCTCCTTTTATTGATCACTAAAAGCTGACATTTCTACTGGCTACCTTTTAACACCCACTGACAGACATGGGTTGTAGACTCCTTTCAATCCTATCAAAGTGTAAGCCGTGCAACTGACTGGCAATCATTCCGTGCCCCTGCACCCACTAATGGAATAAGAAGTAGCAAATTAATAAAGGCATGTATGTATGAAATGCATGACATAGAAGTATTGATAGTTTCTTACAAGGATTGTATGATCGATAATAGATTAGATAACAACAGAACTGTTCTGTTTGGAAGTTGTACGACCAGACGACCACTAGACAGAGTGATAAGCTGCAGTGGTCCCAGAGCCCTTCATCTAGTTCAAAGGAGCTTATTGGTGCATTCTATCGTTTGTGTGACAGGGACAGTATTTTTTTTATTATTATGTTTAAGCAGGTGTGTGTGAATGACACAGTAATAAAACAGTGCTGCATCATATTTCAAAATGAATTAACTAGATCTTGAAATATTTTGAGATATAATGAACTTAACTTAAACCAACTAGAGCTGAAACCTCTTCTGTAGTGAATACAAGTGGAAAAAAATGAAATATAAATTTAGACTAGCACGCAATATGTTAAATAAAAATTGCACAAACTCATTCATAAATCCATAACTAACTGTGCTGCCCACTTGTACACTCATCTTCATTAAAACAAGTGAGGCCAATCACAAAGATCAACGACATACAACAAGCATACTACCGGCCACTACAAGACACTTAGCTGCAAACAGACAGCTCAACCTATCATCAGCATCTTTATGTACTGTCAATCAAACTGCTGTTAGCAATGTGAGAGTGTTTTATTTTTCCTGGCTCAGGTCCTGGGCAGTTGAGCATCAATCACGTGCTTGTCAGTTTCTGTTACAGCCAATAGTCCTGCCAGCTAAACTGACTCCTACTGTAAGTTGCCATAAGGACTTTAACAGAAGGCAGCTGTTTTCAAGTTGTAATGACTCTAGTCCCACAACATCCTCAAATCATAGTTCATTAGCAAATTATCTTATTAACCACCAAACATAATCATTTGAAGGTCAGTCTCTTTAAGACTATGTATTTTTTCAAAATACAGGGACAAGAATGTGTAACTGTTTGGGAATGGGTGTACTGGTTAACATGACACAAAAACCTACTTCTCTGATCTGTAAATATGTTAAGATCCACTAGATGAGCAAAGGGGGAAGGCATAAGAGAGTGACATATAATTTAATGCTGAAAGTAGTCAACGTTGAATGCTATGAAAGAACACAGAAAGGTCAAGAAATTTAGAATCAACATATCTAGATTATCTGCAGAGGCTTACGTATAAGTTGCACAAGAGTGACTGGAGTCAATGCAGGAAAACTCCAAGCATGATAAGGGAATAATTAACTGTGAAAGATTCTATGCCAGATTTAGTTGCAAGCTAAACAAAGTAAAACCTTAGTGCTACAATTAGTGCTGTTAATACCAAGTGATGTTACATGGGTGCATTGTGGGTATATAGTGTCATTTTGGGTGATAATATCCAACGAGCGTAAATCTCAGTTCAGAAAGATCCAAATCACCTAACTTAGTCCCTAAACTCTCAATTACAAGTATTTAGTGCAGTATTAGTGGGCACCATGAACTGAATGGTTTGGACACTGGCACACTATTTTTTCGCTGACATGGTGCTGGCATATATGGAAAAAATGTTTTCTAAATTCCACTGATAATGGGTTTCTGTAAATAAATTATGAATGATTTGAGTATTTATAGAGGGAAAAAACATGTTATATTAATTGCATACTTTACTTCAAATGAATGATCAAAATGCTCTGGATTAGAATACAGAATACAGTGTGAACTGTGTAAATGGATAATTCACATGACTAGTTATACATATTACCAATACCCTATAGAGTGAATGCAAGTGGTTAAGTGGTTTAGCTTTGTAACAGGATCAAATATAAAATTATTAAAATGAGATATAGTGCTGCATTATGCTGTAGCTATCGCAACAAAAGGTTTAAAAAGCAGTCATCTGGACTTGTTTTTTAAAGTTGAAGATGTTTCACCTCTTATCCAAGAAGCTTTCTCAGCCTGGATGAGTGGGAGTCTTGAGAGACATGCTGTAGCAGTTACTTTGGTGTGCCCTTTTGTTACCATTCTTGTTACTATACTTTTATGACTTGAAAATGTATGATATTGTATTGTATACTGTTCAATACCGCTTTCCATCAAGGTTTGAGAAGCGTTTACTTTTGCGACTCTGTCAATATGGCGGCGGGGGGCATTTCTGTCATGTGACAGGCAAAGACAATTGAGACAAACAGGGCTGTTAGCCTATGTGGTTAGATAAAATGCTAGTAAAAGTGAATTTGGTCAAATCAAAATACAAGCACATTTTATCACATTTGCTTTAAACTGTGTAATTCCTTAATCGGTCTAACATAGGGAATGGGTTTTGGTGTTTAGTTTTAACTGTTATTCACCAGTTTGACCAGGCCTTTTTTATATTAATAATTTATTATGCCTGAAACACAGCCTTATTTAAAATGTGGCTCTGAATCGTTCCAATACTCTTTCAACAGTGAAGTGATTTCTTGCTCACAGTGATTTATAAATTCTCAATCCACTAATGAAATTGCAGCCCGAAGCTGTAAGCTCTCATTTAAGTAATGTGAAGTTATAGTACTATGCACTCACATAATGCTAGATAGAAGTTTATTGTTGCTGACTTACAAAAATTGCATAGCACCACAAGCACCATGTACATAAGCAGCTGATATAGTTTTAAAGTTGGACATCCAGTAGTTCTGTTGAAGTGTGTTATGTGTTAACACTGTATTTTTACATGTTTAAAGTGTCTGTAATTACTAATTAATAAATGTCTTGTACCGTATAGCATCCAACATTATATAATCAGCAAATATACTGTAGGCTATAAAAGACTAGTGACACATGAATAACCACTGCCTATCACAACATAAGCCTTCATACTGTTTATCACTGCCCTCAGCTTTCATAGCCTGTAGAAAGTTAAACAAATGCTTCTTCATGTGGGATCAATTCAAGATTCTGGCTAAAGCTGAATAATGAGTCTTTTGACAAAAATATGTCTCTATGTGTTATGTAACTAATGTCTTAAAGAAGATAAAATATCAGATTCAGCGTTGAACTCCAGCTAAGTCCATTACCTTCACAGAGAGACAACAGCATAAATTAACTCCAGCACATATTGCACTAAAAGGAGTGCATTTGTCACAGTTTTACAATCAATGCTCTAATAAATGGTTTCACATGGCTAGTGTTTGACCAATGACTCTATACAGAGATTGAGCAAATTTAACTAAAACCCACATATACAATACAAGAGCTTTTGCAAAATTTAATTGACTTTACTGTCTGTCACAGAGCTTCCCTCCTTGGAGCACACTGACTCAGCATGTTGTGGTGGTGCTCTGTACCTGGTATACCAATCTGTAGCATTACTGCTGGCATGAGTGTCAGGGTAGTCACCTGTCATGAAACGGATATACAGGGGAACCTCTAGACAATTTACGTTCAGTGAGTCTGATGCAGCCTCTGTGGTCAAGGACACAGTGACACTTGATGAGAGGCGAGGGATCTGTCCTTACAGGACGGGACACCGCGCTCAGGTTAGAAAGTGTGACGATGACATACGGTCAAAAAAGCACCTTGTGATGGAAGCTTGTTAATGGAGACATCTGTCAATGTTCTCCCGTTCAGGAGCTACAGCTAACTGTTGTACACTCCATGGGACGGGAAGGAATCGTGCACTCACGGTCGTCGTGCGCATCACATGACGCAAGCACTGCACGTACCAGCCCAATTAGCATATACCTTATCTCACATCTTTGATATTATAATGTAGGCCTAGCTGTTTCAATTGATACAGAATATCAACAGATTTCCTTGAAATCACTAATGAATGAACTGTTTTTTTACAACACGTGTTTCTACTCACAGAATCACTTGCGTTTTTACGCAGCTGCTCTTCTTCTGTCACCAGAGTAGCCGGGTCCACCACCAGTTTCTCGAAGCATGCCGAACCGAGAGAGGAGCTCTTCTGCTGGTGCATAATCAGCTGAGACACTGGCAGTTTGGGGCTTCCATGCGCCGTCAACTCGGGTTTACTCCCCGTGGCGCCAGAGGCTGCGCCAAGGGGTTCGAGCAGGCACTGTCCGTCGCTGCTCGTACTGGGAACCGAGTCTAAGCCATATGACTTCTTGTCTCCGTCAAAAGACTGAGATAAATTGGGCTGAGACGACGAAAACACGCGGTCCAGTTGTTTCTTCTTCCGCTTAAACATCCATAAACCTGATTCCTTTTTACTCCCCTCAGCACCACCGCCACCGCGTCTTTCTGATCCTAGTTTTGGGCTCAGCCAAGGCTTAGTTTTCTCTTGGAAATTCTTCCACATCCTCCGCTGGTAGGACATAGATTCTTGTCCCGACTCGGCCTTGGGAGATTTTTGCTCCATAGTGCCTGTACAGCAGCCAGCCAGCCTGAGAACCCACTCTGTGTGGTGAAACGATGCCTTCCACTGATGATCAGCTGAGAGTGGCTGAGAGACGCACGGTGGTGATAGAAAAGGCTGTTAATCTCCCAGCGAACCTTTACGACTCCCTTGAAGCCAACACTATAAATAAAGTCATCCAATATCCCAAATTGTAAAACGATTCAATAAAGTTGATGCAGACTTCTTCCAGGTTTAAAATGCAATGTAAATGGTTGGTCGTTGCAGGTCTTGTCATCACTGGTCTATACTCAGTGATTTTTCAAACTTCTCTGTTAATTGTTGTATTTAAATGCAGGATGAGAGTGCACCGCGCCTCCCTCTGGTCAACCGTGTCACTTGGCTGCAAAATCTGTATGCAGTTGCATAACACATCCCCACAATGCCTGTGATGTTTAGGATTTTACTGTGGGTTTCTAGTCAGCCCGTCAGATGTGCTCTTCCCAACACATTTGTGGGTGCAAAAGTTGAGTTGTTAATGGCATTGGTTTGGAAGTTTCAGAGCTTAAGCAAGTGTAATGGTTCTCTTTCTGTCTTACAAGTCAGGCAAGAGTGAATGTTATTATGGCACAATGGCGGCAAAAAGAAACCTATTTGTAGATGCTGAATGTCTGTGATGCAAACGACAACTCATTACAGCCTCCCTCTGGCTCTTGTCAGCACACTGCAGCTTTACAAGGATGAACCATTTTCTCCATAACAAACGCATAGAGGCATGGTACTTCCTATCTTATGGTACATTAAACCACATTTACCACAGAGAGATCACAATAAGTCAAAAAGGCAGTGTGGTAAAATTGAAAGTCCAATAAATCTAAATTTGCCCAACTTCTTATCAACTATAGAAGTGATGTGTATTAAGCAGCAACAGTCTAGCCTTGACACAGTCATAATGAGAAAATGAGTCAGTGATGTGTGATGTACAGTACTTTATAGGAGCACTATCCCAGGGTAAAGGATAAACCGGGCACCTACACTGTACTGCAGTGATAACAAACACTGACAGCAGTCATGTTTGTATTTTGAATTAGGTTTAGATCAGTTCAGAAATGTTTTTTTTATATTAATTTTAAAGGAGTGGAACAGTTTAATTACATCAAGGAGAAGACTGGAGATCTGCCCTGGAGCCCCTTAATGTCTTAATGGAGATGGAAGTGTGAGAGCCAAACGCTTGCAATTGTTATTAGCATTTCCTTTAGGTTTGCATAGAAAACTGATGAGTTGACTCGGCAGTGGGCCTGTTGAAAAAAGTCCACAGTGTAGTTGAAGGTGCTGCATATGCCAAACTCTTACAATCATATACTGAATTGAATTGAATTGTTTTTGACAGTTTATTTTGATACACTCTATGTTTTCTCAAGCACAAACCTAAAAGCTTGAAAAAATGTTTACACACTGGCAGTCATATTCACTTACATTAAGTATATAAAGGAAATTTAGTGAGCAGAAAATTATTGGGCTATCAAAACTTAAGATGAATACTAATCACATGCTAACCATTCGCTTGTAAATTTAAGTTAATCAAGTTTAACCTTTTAAATATGGTTAGCTTGAATGTTCTGCAATTAATAACATGCACTATCTCAAGGGGATCTATGCAAATTTGATTATTCATATTAAAGCATCTTTAATTAACCATAACTGGCAATTAAGTAGACACTGATATTCCACTCACGACTTGTTGGTGTGGGAGTATAAGCAAAATGTGTTGGATAAAAGGATAAATTAAAAAGATGTGCTCCAACATCTAAATAATTGTGCACTGAAAACCTTTTAGTGCTGCTTTTTCCATTTAACTTAAAATGATTTTCTAACTGCTAGGTCAAAAGGCTTATATGGTTTGCTGACTTAGTGGCTTTCACCACAGGCACTGTACTTGCTAGCATTAGTGTGTTGACAAATCCACACTGACAGACAGGAAAACCCTTTCAAGGAGACTGCAGTGTTACCAAGTGACAACACAAACACAAGCAGTAAAAAGAGACGTCTTTAACAACGAGCAGCCCGTGAGTATTCATAAATGACTCATTATGAAACTAATGAAAAACCACACAATTGTGGTTATGTATGGTTTTCTTATTAGCACTGTAATGCAATAATATTTTTTATTTCTGATCTAGAATGTCAAATGTGCTGCAGTTACAAGCTCCTCAGATCAACAGCAGGTAAAAAAAAAATTTAGTGAACTTTTCATTTGAAATGTACAATAAAACTTTTTCCTGGCTGAATTAAATTAGACTGGGGAACCACTGCTGACCTTTTCTAACATTGCTGTGAATCACACAAATCAAATTAAGACTCTCTACATCAGGGGGACACAGGCCACACAGTTACATTAAGCCAAGAGATTTAGTTTAAGGATGACCCAAGGGTATGGAGCCCAATACACCGAGTCCTATTGTGTCTTCATTTGTTGCATTAATAGTGTATTCTCTATGCTGTTTATATAAATCACTAAAAATTAGGTTATGTTCTATTCCTTTTCGAGGCCTGATGTCTTGGAAGGCCGTGTGAACAGTCAGGAGGGGACACTGACTTTGCTGCTGGAGCAGGCTTTTAAGATCAAAGAGGAAGTGGCAGCAAGTCTGCAGTCATCTCAGGGATGCGTCCAGGCCGAGGCACTGTCCCGCAGGCTGCTGGAAAGCCACATACTAACTATAACACGCATTGTGAAGCAACTGAGTCTCAATGTACAGGTGATGAAAGAACATAAAGCCTTGTGCATGTTTTCAAGTTATTTTCAAGACAATATTATTAAATTAATTTAATGTTTTAGGGCTGTCACATGTTTTTAAAGACAGACAGATTTAAGAATGTGAACGTGTCCAAGGACTGACAGTCCTTTCTGATGTTTTATTGCACTTATCAAATGCAGGTATTAACGCACTGTCCCTAAAAGTTGTATTTTCCATTAGTAGACATTTATGATGTAAATTGTTCAATAGCACTGTGACCAAATGTAGTTTGCTTCTTGTAGAATAAGAAATTATAACAACTGAATAAATGTGCAAAATTTGCTATGCTACAGGGGATCACAAGATTGTGTACCCATTTGTGTCTGTATCCAGGCTTGGGACTACAGGGTTGTGCCAGGAAAGGCACGTTTGGTTTATGTTAGGGGTGTAACAATACATTTTTGCAACAAAACAATACATATCAATTAGAATTGTTTCGATACAATTCAAGGATGATATTGGCTAATTTGGAACAATACGATTTGATATGATTCAACACCTTCATGTTGATAATCAGCAACTTTTTGCCAAAAATCGTAAAGCTTTACTCTCAAATCAATCATCACAGCCAGAGCTGATTATGTCCAGTAGAGAGAGAGTGAAGAAAAGCTGAATATAACTATAATTTTATTTCATTAAAAATGCAAATCTGCTGCTGTATCTGGTTTTATTTTAACATGCAAATTTCCACTATCAATATTTCCGATATTATCGATCGATTTTCCATGTATATTGATATACCCTACCAAGAAAACGATATGATATAAGATCACTATAGCTGTATCGTAGGAAAAAAAATTAATACATCGATATAGTTACTGAATCATTACACCACTAGTTTATGTTCATAGACTACTGCCTGTCTGACTATTCCACAAAATCAGCAAGTGGCAGTTTAAGCTTAAACTAAATTAAATCTATGATTATAAACTGTCAAATACTCACAGCCATGTAATAGACATGAAGCTGTGGCCAAATTTGACCCAGTGCGCATTTACATTCATCTTTGACTGTGCAGAGCATTAATAATAACTAATCAACATGTGCAGCTCCGTTAGTGCATACTGTTTCACCCATTAGTATAAATTATGTGGATGTAATTAATTCTGCCTCTTGAAGTAAGTAATAATCCAAGTCATAAAATGAATAATCCATTTAAATTAACGCATCATAGCCATGTCCCCACTGGCTCTCATGACACACTGGAGTATCTTTCCACTGTTTATTAAGAATAAATTATAAAGGCACTCTTGAGAACATAAAAAAAAAGCTTTCAATAAAGTAGAATTAGAAAGTACAATTTGTTCTTAAATCAATTTAAAAATAGAAACAATGAAAGCGTGCACCAGTCAGAGTAATGTGTATGTGTTTTACCTGAGCAGACTCTGGAGCAACAAATAGCGCGGAGTGACTCAGTTGCAAGTGGAACCACACAGGCAGTTCAATGGCTCGACCACAAGAACATGAATGGCATCGGGGACTTGAGAGGACGAGTAGCCAGGTATGCTTACAAAAGGAAAGAAATGATGATAAATAATATACAGAGTTTGTGTTACAAATACATTTTTATTAGAATTACAGGGCATGTAGGTTTCCACGTTTCCATATCTATTCTCCAGTGGCAAAGTGTTGCCAGTGTATTATAATATAGCGTCAGTGATCTTTCTTAATTTCCACGGTATCTTTTGTGGAAATTCCCATCATCTCAGGTGTGATGCTAGCATCGCAAAGCTGAGTGCTGAAGTCAGTGCTGGGGAGAGGAATGTCACCCGCCTGCAGCAAGAAGTGACCCAGCTCAGGTCAGCTGTGGATGTAAGGATTAAAGAGTTGCAGGTCAAGGTGAGATTTTAATTTATTATAACTCTAGTGCTCAGCAGTGTCAAAGCCATAGGAAGTATTTCACTATACACGTTTTGGAGTATTAACATAGGAAAATATGCAGTTCAAGGAGACATACAGTGTCTATTAAACTTAAATGTCCCCACAAAAAACGTATTGGCACATAGACTCAGTGTTTTAGTGCAGAGTAAATCACTACACAGGGGAGCACATTAGCTTTGGAGCAGTGATCAAGCATGTGCCATAAAGATAAATGAAAATGCAGGGAAAGTAGGGCAGAGCTTGTTCTGGAGTGGCACAGAGGCTCAATAAACTCAACTCAGCAGAAATTGCAAAGGGGAAAGGTCAGATTACATGAATATAAGTCAATACATTACAGCATTACATTACAAAGTTATTTATGTTTTTATGTATCCAGCTGCAGCGTGACCTTGGTAGATTGGAGGCCTCTTTGGCAGAAGTGTCCCAGAGACAAAGAAGCTTCATATCTGACATGCACAACCAAGTTAAGCAACTAGAAACACAGTAAGGCTTTTCTACACTTCACCATTAACCTCATTTACCTTTCAGTTATGATTTGGATAGTAACAAATGACAAAATAGTGTCTTATATTTTAAACGGCCATCTTTATGACAAAAAGCATTTATTTATTAATACAATACTTTTTTTTCTCTCTTGCTAGTATTATTTCCATTTAGCGTCAGTTCAATCATTTAATATCAATAAAAAGCTTTGCTATACAGGTGCATTTCAATAAATTAGAATATCATGGGAATATCAATACTTCAGCAGTAGAATGCAAAAAGCTATCCACATAATGCATATTAAATCAATTCTGTCTGGTGGCCATGATTTAAAGTTAATAAAATCGAATAATAAATTAATTAACTGGAAACTTTTCCACATTATTTGTATTTATTGGGATGCACCTGTACAAAAGTAGAATAAAAAGAGTTTATAAAGTAACGTGAACTGAGCCACTGGTCACTTAATGAACCATAAATGCATAATCAATACTATATACAGTACATTATCTAAAACTGCTTCAAAAAATTGAGATAGATTTTATACCACCGTACACTATGTAAATAAGTAGCATCACTACTTGGTGACAATAGCTCTGTGTAATGTCTAGGCAAAGCAGCAACTAAAGATGCCTGTTGAGTGAACAACCCACTCAACACAGCAGTTTGTCACTTTGTAGTAAAAATGCTGAGTATGTGAGATTGTTTTAGGTTTTACACTGTCACTTCTGTATCTCTACCATATAAAACTAGGGTCAGCTAAAAAAAAAAAAAGCCCCATGTGTTGCTTTTGATGCACTACTTCCCAAATATAAGGCCTACTACGTCTCTACTAATACTTTCTTTAAATTACTAAAAATACTAGTTGTAAAAACTTGATCATTGTTGTCACTCCAAGAGCTACAACTTGGTTCTGTTGTTACAGATTGTCAGCAAAAATGATGGAAGTTGTGAAGCAGTCCAATTTGTTGAAGAAGTGGGCAGAACAACAGCTACATGACTGTACTGGGTCATTTAAACAAAGCAACTACCAGCTGAAAGACAAAATGGTACTTTAGCTCTTATCAACTACAACATGTAAATAGGTGCAAGACATTTCATTTTCAGTCAGATTTTTTGTTGTGTGACCCATCATGTTTGACCAAATATGCTATATGCTAATATGCTAATATAACAGAAGAACTGCTATATAAGATAAGTACTCTAAAATAGTGGTTCTCAACTGATCTAGATTCCAAGTAAAAGAGAAATGTCAACTAATCAAATGAATTTAACCTGAGATTAATGTCACAGTACACCAACACACACACACACACACACACAAACACATTTAACAAGCAAGTGGTGATGCTAGAGTGAACTATTCTCTTTAATTTAACTAAAATACATGAAATAAAAAAGTGCAATTCAAAAAGATTCAAATATATAAAATTTACTTTTCTTGATGACCTTTTCAGAGGTAAAAACATTGTGCTTTGAGAAGAATTAAGCAGCACTCATTTCAACCTTAGGTGTAACAGTAGCATAACTTTTTTTATTAATCTTTGCTCTCTCTTTGTAATCTTTTTTTTGGGCAAAGGCCCGCAACCCACTGAAAATGTTTCCGCGACCCACCTTTGGGTCCCGACCCACCAGTTGAGAATCACTGCTCTAAAATATCATTGGTTTATTTACTTTGACACAATATTAAAAGATTATTGAAAAAATAAATGCTTATACTCGAGAGAAATATTTTCTAGTGATTCTGTGCAGTCAGCTTTTCTATATAAGCTCCGTTAAAAGATACAAAATTGTGTCTTTCCCAGTTTTGGGCTGTAGAGGAAAAATAAAATGTATACACCATAGGTATTGTATATCTAAACTAGTGAGTGACACGTAAACCCAAGCCAGTATTATACCTGTGAATGTTTAAAATATGTGTTTATGTGTTATAATTTAAGCGGGAGGTTGAGTGTGGATTACTTGAGCGACTGCAAGCCCTCGAGGCTCGAGTGGAGCAGTTTGAAACCCATCAGGACTTCTCCCTCTCCAGTCAGGAAGAGAAGCTGACACACATGGAAACCAAACTCAGTGAAAAAGTGACCTTAGTGAAGAACAGCCTTCATCATGAGCTGCAGCTGCTCAAACAGAAATGTCACAAAGGTGGGTGCTCTCTGTCTGTCACATTCTGTCATGAGTGAGCAAACGTGCACGCTATGTCCACCTTACCATATACGTCAAGGAAAAAGGCACTACAAAAAAGAAACAAATAAAAATATGCTTTTAGCACCGTTTGAAGCTGAATTTATCCAAGTTGAATTATTTTAAATGTAATTACACAATAAGGAGTCATAAGCCAGTGTACAAATGCATCTGCAAGAATCAATGGAAAGGTGACAGTGGTGCGACCAGTGATGTTGTGTGTTTTAGCGACAGTGGCACTGACAAAAAGACAGGCCTAGAGGAAGACCAAAACTGAGATTTACAGATGTAATCAAAGTGGGCATGAAGTCAGTTTGTGTAAGAAAAGAGGATGCAGAGGATAGAGCTAAATGGAGACAGATGATTTGCTGTGCCGACCTATACACGAGAATATATGGTGTGTAAACTGCTGATTTTTTTTTATGTAGCTAACACAGTGTGGGTAATGCACATGATAAGCCAGGCAGCAACTCTGCTCCGTATCAAACTGCTGTCGACATCCAATGCAGTCTCATTGCAGTGCCAACTGAAAGCTTATTTCCCCGAGTCATGGCACTAGATCTCATAGCCTTCAGTGCTTTCACTCTCTGTGGCTCTATACTAAAGGGCCAAAGGCTGGCTCCCTAAATAAGAGCAGAGTTAAACGGCGCTATATATCATCACTCAGCCAATCTCTATTTTGCTGAGCCATTCATCCATCACGCCTATTTTCAGTACAGAATGATGACATTGAGGAAGATAGTATGAGAAGCCATGCAACGAGGGTGCAATACATAATTGATACAATATGTGTCATAAATATTCGAGGCTCATTATTTAGACTGAGGCAGAGAGATATTTAATGCCCTGCCACTATATCCTTCAACGTCATATGTTAAACCCACAGTGAAATTGAATTATAATGCAATATTAATTACCTTTTTTTTATTTTGTGCCATTAAAGCAGCTGAGTTTTTAGATTGTTGTCCAGTATGCACAGATGAGAAATCAAGTCAATATATTTACACTGACCTGTATTCTTGTGCTTACATTTTGGGTACAGGGTTCAGGTCTGTGCAAGATGCCATGGAGTCACTGAAAGAAATAGCAGACCTCAAGTCTCGTCTGGAAAAAGGAAAGATTCAAAAGGAAATCAACCACATTTGCAGCAAAGTGGCTGAACTGAGTGAATTAGGAAATTGACAACTAACATTTCTCATCATGGTAAAAAAAAAAGAAAAAGATTTAACTGTTTTAGCTGAGAATTACTTAACATAACACTCAAATGTTTTTGCTTCTGTGCATTTTTATTCCACTATGTCACCTATTATTATTTTATTATTATTATTATTATTATTATTATTATTATTATTATTGTTATTATTATTATTATTATTACCATCTCATGTTGTGGGCTAAATCAGGTTTATAACTGAGACTCAATTATAAATTATGACAAGTTATTATGATAAACGCATTTATGCCTTTACAGGAAAAAGTATGAAATACTAACGTGATGCAATCTCCCCGAGTGATGAATGATTTAGAGACGCCTGACGCCCTGACCTCTAGTGGCCAGTAGTAGTAGTAGGTTTTGCTTTGCAGTTTGTGAGTTTGACCCTATATATGGGTTCCTATTATGTATAAACTAGAAAAATGTTGTTAGCCTTTCAACATAACAATAACACAACAAACAGTGGAAGATATACAGTAGATATGGAGCCTGGGTTGAATGTATGAAACATTTTAGTAGGCCTACAAGTGAACAAAATTTTAGCTCGTTGGCAACAATATTAATTTTGATGGATTTTTGTCACCCTGCCTGCATACATTTAACATTTTCAATGACGAAGTACTCACCATTGTACTAAAGTATGTACTGTGATTCGTTGGTGGCTGTTTTGGCGAGCTTGTCCTTAATGCACTTAGATCAACACTAATTCTTCAAATAAACATATGCTGTCCTAACACAGTACATTGTTTCATTAATAAATCAGTAAGTGGAATAAAATTATCCTAACATGACCCAAATAACCTAAGCCAACCTTTTTATGTTAGTCACCAAATGTAAGCTAGCATTAGCTATGCTCTAACTTTTAGATATAGGCCTAGAGACCAACTTTTTTCCATAACCCTCTGTAAAATAAGTATGTCCTAATTCATACACAACCATTTAAAAACTTTAAAAGATTACATATTGTTATTCTAAACCTTAAATTTACTGTCCCAAATTAACAGAAAACATACCACATCAGTTGCGTATGATAAAGTAGACACATTAAGAAAGTACAAAATGCTTTTCTTATAAGCTACATTTTGTTTACATAACATTTTGTTAGAAAATTGTCATAATCAGTTATATATCTTTCACAAGATATAGCATTATTTGCGTAAATACCTTAGTTCTCCTTTTTTTTTTTTTTAGTTGTACTTGATTTATTTGTCTAATTTAAGTGATTCCCAACTGGGGTCCGGGGCCCCCTGGGTTAACCCTAACCCTGACTTTTTAAGGGGGCATGATGCTCTTGACTTTGGGAAAGGCTGGTCTAATACAACCAGGCTTTGACACTAAAACTTGGAGGCTCACTGGCCTCCATGGCAAGGGTTTTTCAAAAGTTACAGCCATTACCACAATTAAGATGTTAAAATGTTGTTTAATGTGTAGTATAGGTGTGATAAGACAATGATGTGGTAGAATTTGATTTTGCAGTCCTTTTGACAATGACCAATGGAAAGGCACTTTTAAAATTATAATTTATCATTATCAGAAAGTTTATTTAGACAGTATACAGTATTTTTTTCTTGTTGTGTACCATCTCTTAATTCACCCAATTTATATGTTTTCAATTAAGGGTCCATTAATAGTACCTTTTTCCCACCACTGATGAATTAGTATAGGTTAATCAGGAGGACATTAACAACATAGCAGGAGGCCTAAAGTAACGTTAGTTAAAATATATGTATAAAATCCAACCGGACAAAGGGCTAGAGAGACTAAATAGATTAAATTGAAATCTACTCGTGTCTTGGCCAGTTGGTTAGTGTTAATGTCAAGCCCTTGAGTTAATAATGTATTACGTATTATTTAGGCTGTTAATTATTTGGACAAGTTATAATTGTCCCTGTACGTGCCTATTATTGTACACAAAGCCTTTAGCACATAGGGGCCATAATTGGGGCATGCATGGAGGTGCCATCCTGAATGCAGTCACTAGATGGCAGTGTTTGTTTAGCCAATTTATGAAAAAAATTGAGGTCTGGATAGACTAACGGTGCATTTGAATGCAACCAGTGAGGTAATTGAACTGAATAGGGTACTTTTCAATTTTCCAAACGAAACAAACAAACAAAAAACACAGACAATTCAACATTTCAAAGTGACAGTAATTTTTTTTTAATAGCAAAGAAATGCTTCATTCAAGTCAATCCTTCACACAACAGCAAAGTAAAACTTGACTTATTTCAAACCAATTACAATGGCAGGTCTAACAGAAATCTTTAAAATACAACCAAAGACCTTTTTTCTTTCCAAAATGTTAAGTACACAATTAAAGGTTTATATTGATCAAAACATACAGTGAAGTAGTTCCACTGAAGACAACTCAAACAAGATTAGTGTCTGATAGAAACATAACATTCATTTTACAATAAAAATATTTGCACAAAAACATCAAAAGAAAAGGGCTCAAGGAAAAGGGTAACATCAAAAATATAAATGTTTGTTTCATCTTTTCAATACAGTCACAAATCACACAGTTGTGGCAACACATCTCTTAAAAATGTACAGAAATGAAAAAGCATTCCCACCCGTCATGCCTCCCGCCCCTTCTTGATTGTGTTCATTTTATAGAGCATATACTGCGATTACAACAGGTTCCTGACTAAACAAAAGCTGCACATCAAATCTTGGATATCAAGACTATCAAAAAAGGCACAAACAGACAGGTTGCACATAGAAGTCAGCTGAAGCTTATACAACTAATCCCAGATTTCCAGTGCCCTTAATGCTCTCACTAAACACAAAAAAAACTATCTACAGGCAAGTCAAGTCCCGGCAGGCACCTCGGATTACAAGTCCCAACTACTGTAGAAGCAAGTGCATTTCAAACTCATGTGACAGGCAGATGTTCTGTATACAGCAGGCATGAGGAGTATTAGAGACACTTTGAATCTGACACCTCACATCCTCATAAAATGTCTGCTCAGATGAATTTTGAGAGTGCAAAAACTGTCATTTTTGCAAAAACTTTTGGTCAATGGCATCATGAGGTAAACCTCAGCGCAAAGCCAATAGGCCTCGTTTACAATGTGCAATAAGTGTAAAAAATAAGCATTGTTTTAACTCTAATAATTTAATTGCACAAACATCAAAATAATCTCAAGTCATTTGTTGGAAATAATTTGTTGGAAATTATTTGAATAATTTGGGTCAAATTTGAAGACGCGACATAATTTTTCAAACCGATTTATAAAGTAACTACAATGCATTATGTTAATGTACTCTTTATATGGTATGCTGTCTTACTTATGATTACTTTCAAGTAGATCATTTAAAACACTTTAAACATCTTTAAAAGTAGTGATGTAAATTTGGCCTAAAACTTAATACACAAAATCATGCCCTGTCACTGAGAAGTCACAACAACAGGAGCTAAACTGAAGTTATTTCTTCAGATACGTATATGTGTAATATGAAATTGTTATTGTTATAGAATCATTTTTCAGTAAAAGGTCATTTGGCTTTTACCACTGAGATTTAATTCATTCAGAGATAAATATTCCTTATTACAGAGCCATTCTGCGTTTAATTTTCTTAGATAAATCTAATAATTGAATTAAGGTTTCTCCTGTACTTTTAGAACCTACAAACAGTTTACAAAAGGAAAAAGCTCATCAGGAACATGTACAATGGAGCTGAAACTGAAAATAATATACAGTATACTGACATAATGAGTGTTTACTTCAGGTCAACATGACCATCCTATATGTAAGTGCTTGCAGAATCTGGTAGAACTGGGTTGATGTAGACTCCTGTTTTCTTTAGGTTCTGTAAAGATTATAAGATATTTTTTGCATTAGGTCATGTTACAAATGAAATTGCTAAATTTATGGCGTTCCAAAGAAAAGAACCCATTAGACAACATAACTGCACCAATACATTTGTTTTGAGATGTACATAATATCTTTGAATTCATAATTTAAGTGAAATTACAATTTTCTAGTTAAACAGTCTTTAATCAGCCTTTACTGGCTGTAAAATGTGGTACTGGTGCTCATTTACTACTTTGTATTGACACTAACAACAATAATCAGAATACAAATGTGCAATTTAAATCAGAGTTACTTCATTTCTCTCCAGTTCAAAAAAGGGGTTTTGCAACTGGCATTATTATGAATATATGGTTATTCTCCTTTTACAACAAGATGTTCCAGCATGCAAACAAAAAGGAGACTGAAAACTTTTATATGAATTAAACAAGAGACAAAATGTTGAAGCAAAAGAGGACAAAAGCACCATGTGATCAGAAAGTGTGATATACCACAAAGGTAGAACAAAAAGAGCACAGGCGCTCCATGGCGGGTCAGCCCGGCTTGAGTGGCACTTAACATTGTCATCTTTGTATACAGAGCTTATAACAGTCATGCAAAGGGCACAGTATTATTCTAATACGGTGGAAAAGAGACAGAAATAAAAAGAAAACATAGGGAATAAAAGTGAGGCACAACCACATTTTTGTCCAGACAAAACTGACTTCTTGTCCAGACATTGTCCCTGTATGAAAAACACACTGTACACGACCGGAAATAAGCTGACATTTTCTAAAGTTTGACCGGTGCTGACCTGGTTTTTGTCTACTTGGTATTCCATACATTAACTTTACTTCAAGTCGAAGTCAAACATGGGCAGTTTAATAGATATTCAGAAAATAGCAAAGATTATAGAATTTATCTGATTTACCTTCTAACTGCACACTTGCCATTAAAATATTTAAGACTTTTATGCTATATATAATATATGCTTATATTTCCATGTACATTTGCTTCTGGGCATTCTCTGTGTGTGTCATTTTGGATTTAAAATACATAAACTATGATAAAATAGACGTCTTTTCAAGAGCAAGTGATGGCTTTTGGCCCATGAGGTCTCTGGCTAACTCAGATTTCTTTGCATAAATCAGTTGGTTTTGTTTGTTTAAAAAACAGGAAAAATGTGTTTGTTATGTTTGTATATCGCTTTTAACAGTATGACAAAGATGATAAAATCCTAAAGACCATAGATATTAAGTGGCATAGCTCGCCAAGTCCCCACAGCACAACAGCTAGTCTATTACTGAACTAAACAAAAAGGTGGAGGAGAATAGCCAGAGCCAGACAGAGCCTTTGACACACACATACAAGAATTGATCTTGGCTTTAAGCAGAATACCACCCCAAAACTGTAAGCTGTGATATGACCCCTGCTCCCTTCACCTCCCTGTCAGAATCAAAGACAAAGAATGACTGATTGATTGATTCCTGACGCCATTCCTGAGCAAAGTGAACTTGACAAGTGAGACCCAAGGAATCCAGATGATTTGGACAACAAAAGAGGAAAAAAGTTAAAAAAAAAAAAAAAAAAAAAATCACAGCGACATTGTGGAGGTGGGGAGGAGCAGTGGCAATCCAGAAGCCAGTTCACATCATCTGTAGGGAAAATGAAACAGTGTGAAGTTGTGGGAAATGTCAAATCTAACACAATTAACACCCTTTGGTCATTTACATTTTTGGAGCTTTATACTGACTTCACTTACTCATATAAAGACTGACTACTTCAACCAATGTGAGATGTGAACAGTCCCATGTGCTGGCTAGGAAATCTGAAGAACAATTCCTGTATGTCATTATGATTTTGTGTAGTTTATTTAGTAATGACATAACTGTTATTTTTCCTGATACAGTAAATCAGTTATAGGATATTACACATTTTTTACCAAATCTAATTTCATGTTTCCATGATAATCTTTTTATTTTGTATCTGTACAGCTTCAAAAGGCTTTACAGTTGATACTGCTTTTATAGATTGTATTAAGCTTCTGAAATGTGACCTCTGGTCTAATCAAGTAACTGCTCCCTTTTTTAAAGAGCAGACAGAGGGGGGAGAGGGGCCTGGACCTGTAAATGGAGCACTGTAATGCACATCCTCCACAGCAGGATCCTACACTGTCCTTGTACAAGGAGATAGGAAGGGTGGAGGAGAGAGAATTGCCATCAGAGCAGGGCTCTGTCACATTATTAGGAAAACATCAATCTATACTGAGCAACTATGGGGCTGGGATTAAGGCACAGGGGAGAGACACAGAGAGGGCGTGGGAAGCACAGGACAGTAGGAAGCAACACGCGGCACAGGTGTGGGTAATAAGGTAAAATACTACATCACTTGTCTATCTGAAACTTTTGAGCAGAAATAGCCATCGTTTGACCTTAGGAGGGCAGCACCGCTCAGGCAATTTTCTGTCAAAATGTCAATTTAAATGTTTTTTACTAAACGTTCAAAGATAAGTCTAGAACTCGGGAGAGTTCTGTACAGCTTATCAGCTAAAAAAGTGGTTCAGGGTTAAATTGCTCTTTAATTATACCAGATATTCTGATTTTAATTATACTCAGATACTTAATGAAATGCTGCAGAGGAAACACTGTAATTACACAGAGTCACAGTGTACAGCACAAGAGGATCGAACATACAGAACTGATACACAGTATTATAACAAGTAGTCTTTCAGGCAGCAGCTAGCAATGTGGCTATGATCATGGCAAGGGCTTCACGTAAATAACACAGTCTGGCCCCCAAAACAATAAGGACTACTAGGATTGTATGTGATTTGCTTCCTGCCATGCCATTCATTGTAGTATTTGAATCAATTACACACTTGTGGTTTTAGACTTCAGTTTTGAGTGCAGTGTTTAGCTCACCTGTGGAAGATGTTAGGACCTAAAACCAGGCTGGAAACGTGCAGTTTCTTCAAAGATTAGCTCCTTTAGTGTCTCTTTGGGTAGGTCATCCAACTCCATGTCAAATTTAAATGGAGCCTCAGCAACAGGCTACACAGAAACATTTTAGATATTGTTTTATTATGTTAAATGTAATAAACAACTGTAACATAAGTATAGCAGACACAAAAGTGAAAATAAATAACAGATAATTAAATAAACATATTTAAAGCTGTATTAACTCGACACACCTCATCTGTGGGATCATAATATTGCTCCAAATAGGGATGTGCTAGAGCCTCCTCTACCTCGATCCTTTTGTGAGGGTTAAAAGTCAACATCTTGTCCAACAGGTCCAAGGCTGCAACACACATACAAACTGCTAGGTTACTTTCTATCAATAGGGGTATTATTTGTTAAAGGGCCCATATTATGCTTTTGTGTGTCTTTTTAATTAATTTAGGACACCTCTAGATTAGCATCTTATGTTTTGCTGGTCAGAAAATGCAATAATTATTGAAAAAACCCTATTTGAAGAAATTCATCATTTGATTCTGTGAGAAACGCTCAGATTAGGTCCTTGTCACTTTAAGAGCCCCTCCCTCCCCGTGGCTCAGTTGCTGTCACGCCCCTTCAGGCTCACAACATGTGCTGCTGCAATGGCAGTAGGTTTGTTTGGTTGCTGCGGGGGATGTGTGAGCTCAACGGGACTGGGCCGTGAGGGGGGAGCGGCGTGGTCAGGTGGAAATGGCAAACATCGGTGTAACAAGATGTTTCTGTCTTTTCAGGAAGTCAATGTAAATAAATAGACGATTAGTCAAACATGTGTGAATAAAACAAAAAAACAACTCCAGGTATGTTTTTGATGCAGGAAAAATATTAAAACATGGTAGAGAGCTCAGAAAAGTCGATTTTGCATAATATGGCCCCTTTAAAGAATATTATCAAAACCCTTAACTTATTTTGCCAGCAGAGGGCACTAAAAATGAATGATCACAAACACTAATGTGTAATTTTTGAGGCTAAAAACTTTCCTGCATCTAACCTTTGGGATCAGCATTGGGGAAGAGACGATTCCAGGGCACTTTGCAGCGCAATGGCAGAGACAATAAATAGTTCCTGGCTTTAATGTTGATAATGCAGTTGAGATCTTCTTGAGAAGGGGAACCAAGTATTCCTGAAAAAAGTGACAGTCCAGACCTATTTTTTTTTACAATATTTATATATTGTAAGCGGTTTCTATGTTTGAATATATGTATAAAATTGTCTTTTAATTTTTTATAATTTTACCCAAGATGTGGTTAAGCTGATCCAGGTAGTGCTTTCCAGGAAAAATGGGCCTGTTGGATAACATCTCTGCCAGAATGCACCCAACTGACCAAATGTCTATGGACTTGGTATAGCCCTGAAAATTAAAATGATGATGATAATTATTATTTAAAAAAAAAAAATTGTATTAGTTACAATTTTGTGATTTATGTTTATGAATAATAACACTATGAGAGTACCTTGGAGTTGAGCATTATCTCAGGTGCTCGGTACCAACGTGTGGCTACATACTCTGTTAAGAATCCTGTGTGATCGTGGTCAGGATCAGCCACACGAGCCAAACCAAAATCACAGATCTATAATAGTGACAAACATACACAAATATATAAAATGGTTGCCAATTATATTCTCAGAAGCATAAAATACCCCCCCCCCAAAAAAAAAAAAAAAAAAAAAAACTCATTCAAAATTCACCTTGAGATCACAAGTGGTGTTAAGCAAAAGGTTGGAAGGCTTCAGGTCACGGTGCAGGACGTTGGCTGAGTGGATGTATTTGAGCCCTCGTAAAATCTGGTAAAGAAAATAACAGATGTGGTCGTTGCTCAGGTGCTGGGTCTTAAGAAGCTTGTACAGGTCTGTTTCCATAAGGTCTTGGACAATATATCTGCAGACAGCTCAGTCAAAGATGCTAACAAGACTGACATGCAAACTGAAGATCAGATTTTTATTCGTACCACTGGGGATTTCAATAAATGTACATAAAATAACTGATAAATTGTAATCAAAATCGTACTCTACAAAAACATGCACGCTTCTACAGTTTGCTGCTAGGCTGCGGTAAACAGGAGCGCTGCCAAAAGCAAGAAGACAAGTGGCTATTATGTAACAAAAAGCCCCTCTTGATCAGAAACCAAACATCAGTGACAACCACCATTAACAACTCAAAATTCAATGACAACAAGAGACTTACTAATGTTTACTCAGTAACATTACGGCTGATTTTTGCCAGCTATAATAAGCCAAAAGGATACACATCCTTCATCTGGTCAATGGTTGGTGCACGGATGATGTCATTGATTCCAATGATGTTCTCATGTTTGAAACGCAGAAGGATTTTGATCTCTCGCAGTGTGCGCTGGCAGTAGGTCTGGTGTTCAAAAGGGCTAATTTTCTTGATAGCCACGCGAATCTTGTTGTCCCGGTCATAGGCAGAACTGAAACATACATAAATTAAATTAAAATTACAAAGAATAAAGTAACTTGAATTGACTATAACATGAAAGTACCTGTATAATATAAACTATAACAATGTTATATTTTTTTTTTGTATGAGCTTTTATCAAACCATGTCAGTTCTAATTATAAACAGGAACACTCAGTTGTAGAGCAAAATAAAGCTGCCAGCAAACCGAATGTACAAAGCAATGTTTGGCCCTTCTTAGAAGACATTACCTCCTCCACAATATGGGAAACCAGCCCAAGCACACAGACGTCTGCTGTTGTATGTGCCACTCTTCCACTTGATTTTATATATAGTTTGAGTGTGTTCTTTCACACCTGCTACATCCTTCCCAGGAAAACCAAAGCTCCATTCTGAAAATGCTTTTCTGTTTTAATGTTTCTACATTAATTTAACCAACAGTTCTTTATTTCTGAACATTTCAAAACAAAATTGACTGAACATCACCCACATGACAAAATAAGAAAATGAGTTGCTATAGTGATAGGGGTGTAGGGACTGAAATGTAAACACAAGTGTGCAAAGGAAATATGAGTGACCTTCCTTCCACTTGTGAGAGCAATGTGCTTTTGTATGAGAGCGTGTTAGCACATGGGCATGGAATATGTGTGGGAGGAAACTGTCCTCCATGTAACCGTTCTACACCAGCAACTAACCATGCAGAGAGTAGCTACAAGGCTTTTTCCCAAGATCAGCCATCTATTGTACATTGCCAAATAGTCATAGGCTTTTATGGTGCATGCTTATATTTAGCCATTTTGTTATGATCAGTATCATAATCTGTACAACAGAGGCACACAATTCATTTGAAAAAAATAGTAATTATGCAAAAAAGTTAAAACGACAGTAACAGAGTAAACAAGGAATCCACAAATGGAATGCTATGCTTTTAATTAGTATTGATATTAAATTGGCATTGTATGTAACCTAAGTTTTGGGTATATAGCTCTGTACACATGTGTACTCAGGCAGACCCATTAAAGTCTTGGTCATTTTGTTTAGGCGTGTAACCTGGATGCTTGAGGAAGTACAAAGGGCAACAACTTGAGGATAGATATAGTCCTAATGTTTGTCTAGTTGTACTGCAGAAGTCTTACCAATGAAAAGTTGAAATTGTAACAAGGTCATTCACATGAATCGATTTCTTTCCTACACTGGCTGAACACCAACAGACCTTACTATAACTAAGGGAAGTTAGTTATATGGTAAGCACTATGTATGCTCTCCATTCAGCACAACCCCAAACCTTGCTTTTTTCTAAAAAGCCTCTTATCTAAGAAATCTTTATAGGCAGATAAGAACCATGCACACGTTTACGTAAAGAGTCACTTTTGCAGTTTCAACTTGTGTATAATCGGAGCATGCTCAGAGCTCCAATCAGAAGTAAAGGGGGCCTCCGTTTCCAAGGAGACAAGAATACAAGGCCTTACACTGCAGCCACTGAGTTATGCAACAGGGCTGCTCTGTTACCATGGCAAAGTTCAAAGGGGTGAGAGCTCACTATTAAGGACAGCATTACAAAAATGCAGAGACATGTGTACCATCACTTGGCCTCTAAATTTTGCATAGTCATGTCAATAATGTCTAATTTTAATCTTATTGGGTTAACTGCACTAAATATGTATACTACACACTATGCATTGACACATTTTATATCATATTTGGCAATTACAATGAAGCAAATTGAAGTATTACAATATATTATACTATAAACTGTATATTAACTACAAAAACTATTATTAAAAAGGTATAGGTAATTTAAACTATCCAGCTAATCTTTTATAACAGGTAACAGCATCTAACAGATTTTTAAACAGGTAAACCTATAAGGGTCATAGTGTAACAAATACTAAAGAGGTGTGTGTGTGTGTGGGGGGGGGGGGGCATCTTTCAATACTATTTCTAAATTTCTTAATAAATAAATGTCAGACTGACATATGAAAACATGACTTGTACACAGAATATGTACCGTATCACCACCAAAGCGTACCATTCCACTAATACTAAACATAGCATATGGGTGCAGAAAAGGTTTTCATAAATATGTCAGTACCATTCATTTTGGTAAAATTGTCCTCAGCCTTTGATACTGACTGTAGATCAGATGACACAACAGGTATTTACCAAACACTTTATTTGTGCTGGTTATTGCAAGGTCATGGATGTCACGTGTTTGCACACTGAAAACTAGTGCTGTTAAACAAAACAGGACAGTTAATAAAGCCCCCTTTACTGACTGACATCCTACTCAAACAAGACAATGAAAGCTGCTTTGGCAGTTGTTGGCCAATAATGGTACAGAACTTTGAAGCATAGCTGAACTAGCTAATAAAAATGGATGATAACCAAGATAACTAGTCTGCTATTTTTATGCACTAAACCTAGTTCATGCAGGTAGCACAAGAGATGGTCAAATTTTCACATTGTGCCTGGATGAGCCATACTCAGCTTTAAGAGAGGAGTCAAAACAGCAGTACTCAAAGCTCCTCTGTTTGAACACTGCAGGCATTCAATATTCTGATCTAAAAACAGACACTAGAGAGAAAATCAAAGCCAGCTGACCACTTTACAAAGTACTGTTTTGCATAGTTCCTCAGTTAAACAATATTTTAAATGCCAAATAAAAAAGCAATAATGCAGATGTTATGTGCTACAATAATGAATGCATCAACAGATTTGAGCTTTGATTGCAAACGCCAGCAGTATGCATGAATGTCTTACATGTTTCTTAACCCAGAAGTCATCACACTGCTACGCTATAATCACACAAATTACATTGCCTTCTGAATTGCACAACAGGATTTCTGAGTGTCAAGGCTCTCATTCTCTCCCTCCTTCTCCTATTGGCTGTAGAGTGGTGGTACTGATGTCAGAGACAGAGGAGTTGCCATGGAGATGGGCGCCACGGTGGCATTTCAAGAGGACGGCTCATGGCAGAATGAAGCAGAACATCAACAGTAGCTAAGAATCAGGCAGGTCAAGAGATGAAACAAGCAGGAGTCAACTCCACAAGTTTAACAAAACAAAACAATTACATACACTAAGTTCACTTGAGTATGCCATTCTTTCCAAACCATGTCATACTACAACATGACACCATAATCTTAACATTATACATTTAATTTATCTCATTAAATCATTTTGTTGACTGGTTCTACTTTGCAAAAATGTCAATATTGTGTTTGGCAATGTGTGCCAGCAGTTAGTTTAACTAACACACTTTAAAACAGAAACAAAGATTAAAAAGAAGTACAACATATTGATGTCATGTATGAGTCTTGAGTCATGCATGTATGTTTTTGCTGACCATTTGGGTTTATAGCCATAAGTGTAGTTTAGATACAAGTTTAAAATATTTCCTTTCGCAGGAAATAAGATTCTGTATAATTCATGGTTGACTGTAATTAGACCAACTGGAGCCAATGGAAAGTGCTCACCATTATTTATATTTCCAATATAAAGCTTATTCAGTGGCATTCTCTATGAAGTGCACGGAACACTATTTTAAGAGGCCTAACATATTATCAATTTACACTCCCACAGTAAAATGTTTATCATGTTATCAGTTGTTTTGTTTGTGTTTGCTCATACCAACATAATAATGCCACATGCCTCAATCTGAAGGTTTCCAATTAGTCAAATATTATACCCCAAACTTAAGCCTGTTTTGTATTTTACCACAAGCTAAATATCAAATAAAGCCATTTCTGTTTCAAACCAAGCACTGTCTGAAGTACACTGTGCACCACAATCTCATCAGTGTCTGATGCACATCAAAGTAAAATGACTGACTGACTGAAAACCACAATTCTCAAGAAACACAGCAGGACAAGTACAGAAAGGCTGAGACCCATTTCAACTGACTGAACACAAACATACCAAATATACAACAGAGAAACAATGGACTCATTTAAGTAAAGAAACAAACATAACTCTTGTGTCATTTGCAGAGAAGCTTGAAGTTCAGTTTAGTAAAGAGTCAATTCACAGAAGAGGTATTCCTAGTTTAAGACAACAAAAACTTATCAACTTAGTTTAATCATAAGCATCCTGGAGACTGACGTCCAAAATGTAAAACCTTTAGTACTGAAATATCATATGTGTAGGCTAGATGTTGTTTTCTTACTTAGGGCAAGACATAATTACTGTGTAATCCACGTGTAGACCTGCATACTTCCCATCATCCCATTGCAATTTTAACCAAAAGAAAAACAAAAACACAGTGACAGCTTGTTGCTGCTTGCATGTAACAGCTCGATAGCCAAACTGCGTGAAACTTGTTCAGTCAATTTAATCGTTCTTTCACTTTTCTTTTAACGTAACCTATTATTGTTATTATAAAACATGCAAAGAAAAAAATCCAACAGGCATTCCTGGCGATGTGGCGGAACTAGCGCGGACTTGGTGCTAGCTAACAACGACATGACTATGGGCATATTAGCCAAGACTTCAGTAAATAAAGGTGTCAACTGAAATGGATGTGTAAAAAACACAGTAGACCATTTTCACGTACCATACCATCCCATAGGCTCCCTCCCCGATGTAGGAGAGATTGCTGTAGCGAGGCCCGACGTCGAAGGCCTGCCCGCGGACCAGCTCCGTGCCGGGCCCGGGGCTGGGGCCGCAGCCAGCAGGGGCAGACACCGCAGCCGTCGCCATTACGAGTACTAGCTTTTTACTACGCCAATAAACAGAAAAGTTAGAAGAAATAACGGATGTATGCTCCTGTTCAACGTTCCCCTTTTGCAAGGATCACGACGAGTCCTGGGACATGTAAAGCGTGTTTTTGTAGCTGTTGCCGTGCGTTCAGAGCGAGCACACTGCTGTTATGTTCAGGACTGGCGGAGGCTGGAGGCAGAGCACGGACCTACTCTGCTGCAGGAAATAACGGAGTGCGTCACGTGACATCATATCTGCTTTTCTCCTCATATTTTTGGGAAAGGCTTGAATAACTTCACTGTATTGGTATAAAATCAGCAAGTGTGTACAGCAATGAGCAACCACCACTGTTGTAATGGTCAGCTTTTACAATAACCAAAGGGCACCATCATCTGGGGCAGTGATGTTATTGTTTTGCACGTTGTTATAAAGAAGTTAAAAGATACATTAAATTCGTTGAATTGTGGTGTCCAGTTTATAAATTCCCAGTGAGACGGGGTCCCCAGATGTTTCTCCCACCCTCACATGTACTTTTTACAAGCTGGTTGAGGGCCCTCAAGTCTACATTTTTAAAACACTTACAACGCAACTTTGCATCTAACCAGGTTTTTCTTTTTTTCCACAATCTCAATATAGATAGATATATCACTTCAATTTATCACAAATCCCAATTAAATAAATACATAAATAACCAAAAAAGGAATAGGCTGAAGCAAATGCTTATTTTAGCCTCTCCTGTTCAAATCATGTAAATATGATCTGCTAAGTCACTATGTCCTGAAATGCACAGTATACAAGATTAAACCTGCTAAACATCAACAAAAATTATAGAAACAAACAAACAAACAAACAAACATTATCACTCAATTTTACTCAACATTTAGACAATAGCCATTAAGGATTTTATACTTTAAACATGTTTTAAACCTTGCCAGGGAAGTACACTGTTTGAACATTTAATCCATTCCATAATTTTACTCCTAGAACTGAAACACATTTTAATTTCACATTAGTTCTTACTTTAGCACATTCAAACATAAATAAACCTCTTAAATTATAATGACCTACTCTTAATTTAAAGAGTCCTTGTATGCAAATCGGAAGAGTATCATTTTTAACTCTATAAAGGATCTCTTTTAATATATACAATATCCCTTAATTTTAAAGTTTTAGACTGAATAAATAAGTTATTAGTTGGTTCGCAATTCCCCACTTTATTAATTATTCTAATAGCCTTTTTTTGTAATTTAACTAACATATCTATACTTGTTTTACCTGCATTCCCCCATATCTCTGCACAATATGACAGATAGGGCACAACCAAAGAGCAATATATCATATACAAACCTTTTTTAGTTATAAAATCTCTTGTTTTGTACAATATGGCAATAGATTTTGATACCTTATGTTTAATATATTCTATGTGTGGTTTCCAACAAAGTTTACTGTCTATGATCACACCTAAAAATTTAGCTTCATAAACTCTTTCAATTTCTACGCCATTTAATAGTAACTTTACATTACAAAGGTTTCTATTACCAGAAAATATTATAAATTTTGTTTTATTTTCATTTAAAGATAGCTTATTATAATCAAACCACTTATTTATCAAAACTAATCAATATTTAATCCTGAAATAAAAGAAATAACTCGTTTGTATTTGCTGGTATAATCACTTTCATCATTTTACTAAATTATATATATTTGTAAATACCTTGTGATTAGGCACGATTCAGCAAATAAAAGGTAGATACAGTAACAGATTTGGTTCCATTTCACAGTGGGCACTGTGTGCAGTGTGTACAGTGACACAAGTCATCCAACCTCAAGGTGAGAGTAAAAAGTAAAGTGAAAAGGATGGGAAGAGTACTCAAGTGTACTTATGTTGACCTAAGGGTAACCTTTGTGAAGCTATACCAAAATAGTCACCAAGTCTGCCAGTCTATCTGTGGCTATTAAATATAATAGGGTACATCCATTGGTGGGTGGGATCGTTGGATGCAATTTACGGTGTTTTATGTTGAAAGGTCGACCCGGTGCTGTTTCCGGTTAGCCTTCATGCTAACAACACTGCCCTTGATGGAGACACGTGAGTGCGGGTTAGCTAAGTTAGGATTTCTACTCGATACAAGAGACAGAAGTTAAATCTAAACTAACTCGTTCTTAAACTAACACGTTATATCTAGAAGTATTTTAAAACAGGCTTCCGGGTCTTCACCGGTGAAAATGACTTGTCATGGTAAACCACTGTTGTTTTTACTACAGCGGAGTGTCAAAATAGCTCAGTTAACCTTATCGACAGGGCTTAAAGCAAACATACTGTCTGGTGGCCGTGGGTTTATCCAGCATCGGATATTGTCTTCAGCGGCTCGAGATGTTAGAAGTGTCTTTAAGTCGCACTCTGTTGTGAGAACCAGCCAACTTCATTTCTGTACTAAGGTGAGTATGAAAAATGCCAGTTTTCTTAGACATGTTGTATAAATATATAGACTTAAGTCAGACATACATTCAGTCGTTAATAGTATATAAGTCATTTTGATAATAATTGATAATTTATTACTTTAATTGTACATGTTTCCTATAGTCAGAGTCACCAGTAGAAGATGGGTATCCTCCTCTGCCAGAGTATCAGTGTGATTCAGAATTGAAGAAGAAAGAGGTTTACATTGTCCAAGTGAAAGGACTCCCATGGTCTTGCACAGCTCAGGATCTTCTACAGTTCTTTTCAGGTAAGTTTCATGTGGTCAGTTGAAATGATCTATATTCTATGGCCCATAATGAATGTTTGAAGGGAATATATAGTAGTTGCTATACTCCAGAGTGCAGGATTCGTGATGGGCTTAAAGGAATCCACCTCACCACTGATCGATCAGGGAGGCCATCTGGACGAGCCTTCATTGAAGTAGAACATGAAGAAGATGTCAGCAAAGCTCTAGAGAAGCACAGGCAGTACCTGGGTCCTCGCTATGTAGAAGGTTGTAAATGCAAACAAATTAACTTTCTTATTTGGACTTGTTTAAACAGTTTGTCTTTCTGTTTTTTTGTAGTGTATGAAGTTACAAACAGTGATGCTGAAGATATCTTGAAAAATGCAGTGGCAGGTGCCCCTTCAGACTGTGTGGTGCGGCTTCAGAGGTCTACCTTATTCCTCCTCTGAAGTTGATATTGTCCAGTTCTTCTCAGGTAAGGCCCATATTATGGCACACTATTAGCAATTGCACTATCAATGTTATTTAAGGTAATCTATTTATATTCCAGTGTATGATAAACTCTTTCCACCAATCAATCTGATATATTATTTTATGAATACTATGAAGTATTTAGTCACTTTGATTAATCCGTTTTATTTATTGCTAATTTTCAGGTTTGGACATAGTGCAGAATGGTATAACAATTGTTACTGATCGCAAAGGGAGAAACTCTGGGGAAGCTTATGTAGAGTTTACCTCACAAGAAGCATTTGAAAATGCTTTGAAGAGAGACAGAGACGTAATAGGAAATAGGTAAGAGGCTACATCTCTAATTGTCTTGCTGAAAAAAATTAAACTGTTTTTCTGCTACTGAGTTGAATTCTGATGCTGGGGTGTCTTTGATGTCTCTTACAGATATATTGAAGTTTTTCCTAGCAGAAGAGATGAGATTCGTACCAGTTGGAAGAGCAGCACTAATTCAAGTTTATCTCAACACAGTCCTTTCACTCCCACAAGAACTGCATCACTTGCACAGAATTCACACAGTGATGGTGGGACCATTTGTAAAGGACAGAAAATGTATTACTGTTCTTTAAAAAATACATGTTAACTTTATTATTTTGCCTCATTGTGTGACTATTCTGATTTAGTTACTCTAAAAGCCCATACAATTATTTATGTAATCATAATTTAAAAGTTTGTCATTCAGAAATGTACTGCTTTTTAGGATCCCATCTGAGCTCGACCCCACCATTACATTATGTTCATATGAGAGGTCTCCCATTCAGTGCATCTGGAGAAGACATTGTCAAGGTAAATATGCTAAATTCTGTTTACAATATATTTGAACAAAAAATAAAATATATATTTCTTTGCTGCAGTTCTTCTCCCCTCTGGTGGTGTCTAAAATCCTAATTGAGTGTGGTCCAGATGGAAGGCCAAGTGGAGAAGCTGATGTGTACTTCAGTTGCCATCAGGAAGCAGTAGCAGCAATGTCCAGAGATCGAATGCATATAGGTAAGTCAGAAGTGAGGAAAATCTAGTGCATCATATACTGTAGGTAACCCGTTGTGTTATTTTCAGGAGAAAGATATATCGAGTTATTCCTTAACTCAGAACCAGACAGTGACAGAAGGTAAGAAGCACATATTACAGCTATACAGTTGTGCCTGGATGATCTGAAGACCATTATATGTCCTATAGGTAAATTATGATGGACACCAGACACAGCAAAACAACAGAAATTTCTGTTATTCAAAGCCTGCATGGACAAAAAATAAATAAATAAATAAACATTCCTGCTCCTAAACAAAATGTCTGAATGTCTTTACTACAATAAGGATATGCTCAGTGTCTATCAAAGATATTTTTAGGTTTCAAAATGTACATCAGTAAAAGACAAACGACGTGAAAATTACTATTTTAATATTAGATCTTTTCAAAAAATTGTTGAGTAGCTTTCCTAATATTTGACACATAACATGAATTGGCTTCTAATGAAACTTTATTCCCAAACCAGGTCCAAGCGCTTGCATGCCCAGAGTAAGAATTGGTATGTGCAAGCTTTCCAGTATTTTGTAATAAATAACTGATGTTATCCTTTGTTAATGCCAGTCATCAAGTATACAGCAGCAGCAACAGGATCAAACAGCTTTGAATAGTTTGTTAAATACAGCTTTTCAGCATCCTGAAATAGACATATCAAAAGAGCTTCATTTGTCATTCATCTATTAGTGTGCCATGTTTATGACATGTCATTACTTTGCATATCTGTAATCTTTTTTCCAGTATTACCCCTTAGCAAGAAAATTCATAAAATTAAGTTCTGTTTGCAACAGGTTAAAAAGCCTTGTCTAAAATGCAAGTCCGCACAGTGGATGTGATAAAATTAAGCTGAGCTTCACATCTTCAATGCTATATATATATATTTTTTTTAAGACCAGTCTCTTTACCAAAAAATTCCCTCCCCTAATGTCAAAGGTAAACCTCTGAATTCATACCTTCAACCTGAATTATCCTCAATGACTCCAGCTGATTAGCTTAAAGTGCATTTGCATACAGTTTATATTTCTAATTGGCTGATAGCAAATCAGTTGTTGTAACTGCATTTTCAGGTTGGGGATGAAGCATATTGTTGGAGTAACAGGGAGTAGCAGTCATGGCACACACTCTCAGGAAGAATGGAGGATGGCAAAGGCAGCTCGTTGGATACACAGCTTTCACAGAAAACGCCACTGCAATTCTTGCACTGTTTCTAGAAGAAGAAAAAAATGCAAAGTTCAACAGGTCTAGACAAAAGGACCAACAAAACCTGTAAATCTAAAATCCGGGTACCTTAACCTTGAGCAGGGAGTCTTGCTGTTCACATCTGACACAAAGTGAGGGCTGTGTGATCTCTAAAAATGACTCGTCCTGAGAGAAAATCAAACCGTCTAAGTAAATGTCTTCTTTATTGTCTCTTATTGTATACTTATGTGTGTACTGTACATTAGAAGAATTCTCACCTGCTCATCCTCATGATGGGATAAAGACCTTTAAAGGAAACACATTCAAACATTATACTGTTTTTGTCCTGACATCTATAGAAGCAGTTGTATGCTACTACTCACAGGCTGGAGCTTAAACTGGCCTGGTCCTCTTGTCCTGAGGGGAACTGCTCACTGTCCCTTTTCACCAGTAGAGAGTCTGGCACACTCTGAAGCAACAACCAAAAGAAGAAAAAAAAACTCTTCCAGATCTAACAAGATGTTTAGGTGAGCCAAAAATAACTGCGTACTTTTGCTAATGTGTCTGCCTGTTTCCTTTCCCTCTGTGGTGTGCTCGACTCTCTGGATACAACGTTCCCATGATGTTCACTCATTTGTTGCTGGTGCTGCCTTCTTAGTTGATGCTGCAGTTTTGACCTGAAAAATGTGTATGCTTAATACAAATCTGCATACACACATTTTAATAAGAGACTATTATAAAGTTAGGACCACATTTTTAGAGTGCCCCATATATGGTTGATTACATAATTTTGAGAAGAAAAAAAAAGATCAAGTAATCAAAAGGAAACAAAAGCTGGAAACTTTTAAAGCTCACCTGTGTTTCTTGAGATGCTCCACTTCTTCCTGCAGACTTTCGATTTTGTCACCAAACTCCAATTTGAAGAGGCGGTTGGCCTCTAAGGCCATTTCCTTCTCTCGCTCTGCCTGTTTCCATCTAGTTTAGGAGGGGTTCGGGTGTTACAAAAACACGTGGTAAAATAAAAACTTGATGTAAAGGAACATGGTTAAGACAGAAAAAATAAAGAGTGGAATGCATGCCAGAAAAGATAAAGCAAGCCATTTTGTTTGGTTTTATGTTTTATTAGCCTAATGATTACTACAGTTTACACCAATCGCAGATTCACATACAACTCAAAAATCTATAAATTGTGCCCTTTGATTCCTTAATCTTTCCTTAATCTGTTCAACACTTGATTAGTTTACTGATTACTAAATGTGTACATCAGCTGCTTGCTTTTCTAAATTATCTTGATAAACACATTTTAGCCTCTGATAGCATTTAAGTTCTTTGGACTATCACTGAATCCAGTCTCCAAAATCAGTCCACCCAGTGTTATCATTCAATTCATTGTGTCTTAGCTAAAATGCAATAATGTTTAATGGAGAAACACCCACCGAGGTAAAAAAAATCTGAGAAAATAAGGAGCAAGGGATGTTTTAAAGGAAATTTTGAGTCATCTCAAAGCTGATATACAGTCACTGCAGAGGGAAGTTTTTTATTTTTAACAACAAAGAACAAAATAAATAAGATCCTAGCCTGGTTATGTATATATTAGAGAAGGTTGTATGTTTGTATTTAGGTTTAGGTAATCAGTGAAGCTCTATGACTGTTGCAGCTGGAGCAGCTTCCCTGCTGCTGAGTTTAGACTTCTGGCTTGCTTTATTAAATCCATGTCACTAATCAATGATTGAAAATAACCAAAAAAAATAATAATTACAATGAATGTGGAGGGGAAGGGTGACAAGATAAAAAGGCATTTGTAAATAGGTGATAATGTAAAAACAGGATTTTACATACACTTTCTATATGCCAAGCCAAAGACTTAGTTGAAAAAAGGTACTCACCTGGATTCCAGTTGTTTTATGGTCCCAGACATTTGGTTTATTTTCTCCTCCAAGCGGCTAAGAGCCTCACTTTTCTGTTTCGAGCTGGCCTCTGCACTCTAAAACAAAAAAGACTTCCAAGTCACATCTTAACATCCTAACATGCAGCATCAGTCTTTACAAAAAAAAAAAAAAAACAGCTGAAAGTTGAAAACAAATTAAAATTATGTTAAAAGGCCTCTCCAAGTATGTGTTTTTACCTACTTCAAAAAAGCGAGAATGCTAAATGAATTTTCCTTCACACATTTTGCATAGTATGTGGCTATTAGTTTACATAATACATAAATGTGTACTTCTGTGTCTATAATGGTGACATCGGTCTTGTTGTTCCTATGCATGTCCATCAATCTAGTCAAAAGCAGGGACTTGCAGCCTTAAACTGATGAAGCTTAAATAATGAACTACTCACAAATTTTTCACTCCAAAATTGTTTGTTTAAAAGTTAAAAAAGGCTATGATCATGAAGATAGAGGTCCAGTGGTACACAATGTCACCTGTGCCTTGTGGCTGAGCTGCAGGTTGATTGCACGCATGTCATCTAACTGCAGTCTTAGCTCCACCAGCGCATCTTGCTTTTCACAAACGTCCTTCTCCTAACATCTTCATGGACAGTTCCATCTCCTGTTTCATCCCGATTTGCACCTCCAGCTCTTTCTCCACATCCTGCATAAACCACATCCATTTCAACTATGACACATGTAACAGTACAAAATGTTATCCGCATAAACATATTCATTCCAACTATGACAATATAGCATATTGTTTTAGCAACAAAGCATAATGTGTGGCACAAATTCAACTCAAACTATATTACTATATATACTATGCTATTATATGGCTACATTAACCACATAAGACCATCACACTGCCTGAATCATACAAGGTCTTGGTCAGTATTCCTTGGGGCTCACAGATGCCATGATGAAGAAATAATCTGTTATTCACTTCAGTGTCGGTGGTCATAATACTGTGTAATTTGACTCAAAATTGTTGTTACCTTACCTTTACTTTAATGCCAACTGTGCTATATTTATAAAACAGCAAGTGGTAAACCTAATTTGACTTCTGAGACAGTACTTTCATGCCATAGCCTTTAGCAAAACCAACAATTATTTATTCAGTAAATGAGATTTCACAGTACGACCAACTAAAATGTTTATACTGCATATTTATATAAATAAAGAGCAGTGTGTGACTTTAAAACACACCAATCGAAGCAGAGTTTCCTCTTTAAGCTGCTTGCGAGTTTCACCCAGTGCCTGACCATTTGCAGAGTCGCTTCTCACTGCCTGGATTAAAAAGGAACCAACATTTTAGACGCATGAGCAATACATGATTTCATGTATGAAATTAACTTAATCTGAAAAAAATGGTCGAACTCTTACTGAGGTTTACCTTTCTGGACTCCATTTGATGTGAGCTCTCCTCTTTTACTCTTTCCACTTCTTCTTGTAAAGTGATGAACCTGTTATTTACCACTGCAAGCTGATACAAAATACAAAAAGTTGGAACTGGAAATGTATGAAATAATTTACAGACTTAATGTCTGCTATAGTATTCTTCATGTTTTACATATTCACATTATTATTTTACTGCTTAATTAAGTATAACTATATATAGAGAGAGATGTTTTAATATTTGTGAAGCCTTACCTCTTCTGTTAGTCTTGCATTTGATTTTTCCAGAGCATCTGCCTTGGCCTGGAGGTTATACACTGATGCACTAAAGGAACAAAGAAATATTACACCAAGCTTGGATGCTCTGACCCTCATTACATTGTAATTAAGATTAACACAAACCTTAAATGTCTGTTTAGCTCCTCCAGATAATTCTTCTGATCAAGGATTGCTGTGATCTGCCCATCGCTAGCAAAATATAACACAAAAATACTTGATTAAATATACTAGTCTATAACAAATTATTCTAAGGCAATTCCTGAAGCAGTAAAATAGAATAAGTTGCAATAAATATCCATGTCAAACAGTGCACTTACCCCTCTACACTCTTACTAGTGTTTCCACCATCTTTAAGGTACATAGAAAAATCAATCACCCCAACCTGCAAAAGTAAAAAAAAAATAAATAAATCAGGCGTTTGAATAGATTTTGAACAATTTAAATGATGTAATAGTAATGTATAGAGCACATTACTTGTGAATCTAAGTCCTCTCCCTTCATACATAGATTTGCATCAATGACATTTAATCCAACAAGCAGCCCCGCAATGACCGCTCCCTCTTCTTCCATCATCAAGGCATTTGGCTCATAGAACTCACTGTAAAATGTGCATTGAAATTACGAAGAAAATATTAATAATAATACTTTTTTTTAAGGCTGCACAATACTGTGGTTTCAATATAACTACTGATATTTTGGATATACTTTTTGACATAGTAAGTTTAATTAAATTTGAGCTAGAATACAATTTCTTGTATTTACAAGTTAAAACTGGGGCAAAACCTATGCTTGACGAATACTAAACCAGAACTAAACTAAGGCTAAACAAGGCCTAAATTGTGGAATTTAATAAATTAAGTCTGTATTGTGCAGCCCTACTTTTCTTACTTTTTAATTTATGCTGCACTGGAAACAAACCTGAGCAGATCTTTTCTGTTGATAATGGTCTTCATGTAGTCAGAGAGCTTCTTCTGCATCAAGGCCAGTCGTAACCAGGCCCGCCCTCGTCCTAGTGGGGTTCTGCCACAAGGGAATAGTGACATATTATTAAAGTATTACAATTTTTAGGTAGTCAACGTAGTCAACATGTAAATAAATTCATAGTATTAAACTAATTTAGTGTAGCATACTTACTTCAGGCCAGGAAGGTCTTTTACACTGGCTGTTATCTCTCCGGCTTCAGGATTTAGCTTCTCAACCAGTTCAAGTGCTCCCCAGAATGACTTGTTCTGACCAAGGAACGTCTTCTTGGCTAATTGTTAAAACACAAAGTTGACATTGTTTGTTTTAGACCAGGGAAGTTTCAGTGGATTTGGATTTTTATCTGGTGTTTTTTATTCTTTGGTTAAACTGTGCACTGTGCTTACTTTTCAACCCATGCTTCAAACAGTGCTCCATCACAACAAAAAACTGCTGGAGTGGTGCGTAGTCCGAGTCCAGTGTACGTCCCAGGTTAAGAGCTGATTCAATTAAACCTTTGATGCTAAGTTTAGCCATGTTCATCAAGTTAAGCCTTTCAATTGCAATAGGGTCTTTGGGATCTAAAAAAAAAAAAAAAACAGATCAACATAATCACAGAATGCATTTAGTCATTATACATTTCCTCAGACCAGGCTATGCTGGTCTTTATGCTGAAAAAGACCAGCTACTTTTTCTGTTGTACAAGTTGAAACATCAAGTTCCGAGGCAAGTGGTTATACAAAGACAGTGTCTGACATAACTGTCTATGTAGTAATTTTGAAGAGTTAAATATTTAAGTGGCGGAGTGCAAAAACTAATAACTGGCTGGAGAAAGGCCTGCTTCTTTATCACAGGAAAACTGTCTGGGGTTCTAGGCGTGGCAAGAGACAGAAATATCATTGCAAATTATTACCATCAATAAAAAAACACAACATTCTTGAATAAAAGGAAGGTTCACAAGTAGAAAACAACAACAGTAGAAAGAAAACAAATGGGCCTTTATGATATCTGTGATGATTTTGTGATGGTAAGGCAGATGCTGACAACAAACTTTGCTTATGAGCCAGTATATTGTAAAACAAGTTGATATTTCCAGTGAGGACTTCCCAGTTTTGTTGCTGCCTGGTTTTGTTTATTTACACGCACTGTCATGCTGCGGTCTACAACCAAAGTGTCTTCCCTGAAATCCATGATGACATAGCCCAAACAGGACATCACAACAGCTCCATGGTGGCTTTCTGTACCACCACACCCAAATAAAAATCACACTCTAATTTCACAAAGCTCCTCAAGCACCATATTAATTAGTGACTTTACCTTCATGGGCTGGCTCTGGGTCTGGGGTGAGGGAAATGTCATTAAGCTCGCGAAGACAAAGCCAATCGCCATCGACAGAAACGCGAAAATTACACAGATAAATGGTCTCCCGGGCTGCCTGGGTGATCTTGTCCGTTGTGGGAGTTGGTGTTTCGCTCTGGGGCGTCAGATCAGACATGATGACTCAGCTGACGTGAACCAAAAGCAACAACACTACTGGGAGAAAAAAAAAAGAAGCCTAGTAGATTTTGGTCCACAAACCAATGACTGCTCAAAAATAGAAAAAGGGAGGGGACAGCATAAAAATAAAGAGGAAAAAAAGGCCACAATGGGGAAGGCCACGGCAGCTTTCAGCAGGTGTTTGAAGGGTCCTCCTCCTAGGCCTGCATCCTCCTCTCCTGCTTCTGATAAATAAGCTGCCGTGTTAAGAAGGCTGTTGCAGGCTCTTCTCTCCTCCTATGCCTTCTCTTCCACCTCTCCCCACCAATTGCTTTGTGCAGATCGGGGGTTTAAAATGCAAAAGAGGACGGTGATGGAGAAATCACTGCCCTGCTTCAGTCAGATTAGCTTCAGTTTACTTTGACTGGACTCCCTGTGCACCGCAGAGAATGCACTGGGTGGGTGTTGACCAAGATGGCTGCCAGTGGTGCTGAGTACAGCAACAAAAGTCACGTGAGCAGATGGTGCATGCGTAAAAAAATCGGGGGGAGGGGGTCCCCAGAGTACTCAGCTAATGCTAATGCTAATGATGCTGGGAGCAAAGAACTCATCTCTCTCAAACATTAACTGTGGCTCTGGTTTTAAAAACACAATGGCTTCCTATTCAATAATTAAATTATAGGGCAGGCAGCATTAGTCTCAGCAAACAATGCAGGCCCTTCAAACAGGTACTGGATGTGGAGGTCATGGTGAGGGGTTGGTCACATTCTAGGAAGCAATAATAGGAAACAAAATTTTGTGGAAAAGGCTAATCATTTAAAATTTACAGCAAGCCTGAGCTGATACACAAAATAAATTTGTTTCCAAGTACTATGAAGACCTGTTTTCATATTAGTATATTCAGAGTGTACTCTTACTTTTAAAGTTAAGACTGGATTCCTTGTGGCACTTTAGCTTTAATAAAAAAAAACATCTTCATAAATATATTTTACACTCAGCTATGTCCGTGGCCAAGATTATATGATGTTAGCAAATTTTTGGGAAATGTGTTAGGATGGTCATGTTCACAGTTTTAATTCCAATTAACCAAATAAGATTCATTTAGAAAAAAGCAAAAATGAATCTGGTAAAACTGTAATACAAACAACAATGAATCAGTTATGACTGTTCTCAGTTGGCTGTGTGACTACCTTTTGTATGAAAAGATACAAAATTGTTAAATAATTGTTTAGCTTTATAAGCCCACCATTGGGCTATTGTGGCTCCTTAAAAAAAAAAATCCTCATCATTGTTTATTGATGACCAGAGACCATTTAACTCAGTGATTTAATCTGTGATTTTGCAAGGCCTTTACTGTAACAGACCTATCCATGTATGCACTGAGTAAATTGAAGTCAGATGGTGATTCAGTTCTGGATGATAACTCAGCACATGACATGGGTGCCTGAACAACACCAGCAAGTGCACCAAGCTAGTATTTACCTTGTTGACATTCGCTCACAAACTGCTAATAACTTCAATTTTGTAACTTCATTGTAATTACTGAAGACAAAAGCAGATTTATAAAACTTGGTAAATAGGTTGTTTCCATTAGCTCTCTCAATCAGACGGGGCAGGTTTGTTTTGTTGAGTGTAGTAGTAGTTAACCTACAACAAAACTGCACTCACAAATAAATGTGTAAAGCTGGGTGTGTTGTTCCCAGTACAGAGTGTACCTGGGTTGTTGTTACCTACTTTTTAGTCTTGATTCGGATTTTTGGATCTGGAAGTCATCCCGTCGAAGAGGGGTGGGTGACAGAGACTGGGGCGAGCCAAATCTGACGTTGGACGAGCTTAAAGCCTCCTTAAAGTATATGACTGAAGTGGGGGACAGAGTCTCGTCCGGACTATCAGTGTGCCCATTTTCGTCTGAAGAGTTGAGTTTTCCACTACTTCCTTCCGAGGATGATTGCAGCTCCGCCATCCTGTCTGCTTTCTTTAGAGCAAACTCACTTCATGTGACCCACAGCAGCTTTCTCTCGCAGTCAGCATGTACTTTAGCTGCAGCTACATACCAAGGCTATGCATTCCTGCTAAACAGCATAATAATCGATTTTAGGCCGCCGTGCCCTCGAAACAGTTCCACTTCAAATCCGTATTTTGCGTCTACACCAACCGCGCTGTCCTCTGCTGCCACATCCGAACCCGGAAATTGCTAAATTATTTGTCAATTTGTTCCAAATTTCGCGAGAGTTTGTAAACACCGCAATCCATGCAATCCGCTTACACTACCAGATACACTAATAAGAGTCAAGATTACGTAACTGTGCATGGATAGTCCGCTCCCATGAGTCTTTGCGCCTGCTGTTATGGCTGTTACGCACGTTGTTGAATCTGCCCACTGTTTTAAGCGCTTTGGTAAATCGCTTAACTGTTGTAAGATTTTAGCGGTTTGTATCTCAGTGATTCCTAGGCCTATCCACATGAAACAAACGCTGTTAAGAAACTAAAAGTCGTCTCTGTCAGGACCATGGGCTCTACTCTTCCTGGTGTCCTGTGTGCAGGCATTTAGGAACACATCCCGCCCCTCACTGCTTGGTTTCACAGCAGCTGAGCTGCGCGGAGAGAAAAAGAGAGACACGGCCCGGCTATGTATACGGTCTCATTCGTGAATGACCTGTCACTTGCGTTAAAAAAAATTATCGGCGTAAATTAATTCATGCGTTAATAACGCGTTAACGTACCCAGCCCTATTTGTTATTATGATTAAGTATAGCTCAGTCAATCTGTCAATAAAGCCTAAAAATGACCCAAACATATCTAATAATAATAATAATAATAATAATAATAATAATAATAATAATAATAATTTGTCCCTTTACTGACACCTTAACCGTAGAGATCCTGTCTCCATATATGGAGAGAATGTGCTTATGTTATCTTGGAACATAGAATTGTCTGTAAGTAGGAGCATTTCTCAAATTTGGTTCAACTGGTTCAGACTTAGAACAAGTCACTTGCAGAAAAGAGTATCAGACATGAAACGCACCATGAAACCCTGGGATGGGTACTCATCCAAAGATGATGAACGCCTCTACAAATGAGTACGTTGACCTCGAGGCCGAGCTCTACTGCCCACCAGCAGAGGGCACCAAGGGGAGCTGACCATGATAACAGTTTACTGATTTAATGTTTCTTATTGGTTAAAGTCTACTCTTATTTGGTTTTATTCTATAGATGAAATTTAGAAGTACATTCATTTTTATGAATTTTGTTCTGGATATGCGTAGTATGATGTTTGTCCACGGTCGGGGCATATACAGTACATGTATACTTGTTACTCTCTTTTGCTTTGTCTGTGTTGGCCGAGTTGTTACAAAGAGTTGTCCTTTAATGGACCAACAATGTTTTTTTATTCTGAATATGACAGTCGATCATAGCACAGCTAAAAAAGGAAAAGGAGGAGAAAGAGGCCATCCTGGCTGTTAATAAACTAGACATTGCTCTAAACATCTAGAGCAAGCAAAGACCGCAGTTCAGAAGGCACAGACTGAACTTCAGCAGCAGATTGACAAGAACAAGTCTCTTCAGCAGAAACTGAAGGTGGAAGAGAGCCAACACAGAGCCGTCAATGTCCAACTGAAGCAGACAAAAAGAGTTCTTGAAGTGACACAAGATAAACTAGCCAAGAGTCAGTGTTTTTAACAATATATAGAAATCTATGGAGAAAAACATGGTGACAAAGGTGACTCTCTCTCTCTCACACTCTCTCTTTCACTCTCTCTCTCTCTCTTTCACTCTCTCTCTCACTCTCACTCTCTCTATCTTTCACTCTCTCTCTCTTTCACTCTCTCACTCTCTCTCTCTCTCTCTCTCTCACTCTCTCTCTCTCTCTCTCTCTCTCTCACTCTCTCTTTCACTCTCTCGCTTGCACTCTCTCTCTCTCACTTTCTCTTTCACTCTCTCTCTCTTTCACTCTCTCTCTCACTCTCTCTCTCTCACTCTCTCACTCTCTCTCTCTCATTCTCTCACTCTCTCTCTTTCACTCTCTCTCACTCTCTCTCTCACTCTCTCTCTCTCTCATTCTCTCACTCTCTCTCTCTCTCACTCTCTCTCACTCTCTCGCTCTCTCTCTCTCTCTTTCACTCTCTCTCTCTCTGAGGACAGCTACAAGTACCTTGGAATCCAACAAGCAAATGGCAACCTGGACCAGGCCACAAGAAAAGAAGCCACAGCCAAATACCTCCAACGAGTAAGGCAAGTCCTAAGGAGTCAGCTCAATGGCAAGAACAAAGTCAGGGCAATCAACAGCTATGCCCTGCCGGTCATCAGATACCCTGCGGGAATAATAAGCTGGCCAAAGGAAGAGATTCAGACCACAGATGTGAAAACACGAAAGCTCCTAACCATGCATGGAGGGTTCCACCCCAAATCCAGCACCCTGAGACTGTACACTAAGCGCAAGGAAGGAGGCAGAGGACTGGTGAGTGTCAGAACCACTGTCCAGGATGAAACATCCAAGATCCTTGACTACATCAGGAAGATGGCCTCAACAGATGAAGTTCTCAGTGAATGTCTCAGGCAGTGGAAAACAGAGGACGAGGTGCTGGAGGAACCATCATGGGAGGAAAAGCCCCTACATGGGATGTACCATCGACAGATAACTGAAGTGGCTGACATCGAGAAATCCTACCAGTGGCTAGAAAGGGCTGGACTGAAGGACAGCACAGAGGCACTGATCATGGCTGCACAGGAGCAGGCCTTGAGCACCAGAGCAATAGAGGCCCAGATCTACCATACAAGACAAGACCCCAGGTACAGACTGTGCAACGAGGCCCCTGAGACAATCCAACACATAACTGCAGGCTGTAAGATGCTGGCAGGGAAAGCATACATGGAGCGTCATAACCAAGTGGCTGGTATAGTGTACAGGAACATCTGTGCAGAGTACAGTCTGGAAGTCCCGAGGTCAAGATGGGAAACACCTCCAAAGGTGATAGAGAATGACCGAGCTAAGATCCTGTGGGACTTCCAGATCCAGACAGACAAAATGGTAGTGGCGAACCAACCGGACATTGTGGTGATGGACAAACAGCAGAGGAAAGCCGTTGTGGTTGACATCACAATACCAAGCGATTGTAACATCAGGAAAAAGGAACACGAGAAGCTAGAGAAGTACCAAGGCCTCAAAGAAGAACTTGAGAAGGCCTGGAAAGTGAGGGCAACAGTGGTGCCCGTGGTCATCGGAGCACTCGGGGCAGTAACCCCCAAACTGGAAGAGTGGCTACAGCAGATCCCAGGAAAAACATCAGACATCTCAGTCCAGAAGAGCGCAGTCCTAGGAACAGCAAAGATACTGCGCAGAACCCTCAAGCTCCCAGGCCTCTGGTAGAGGACCCGAGCTTGGATGGATGAAACCGCCCGCGGAGGGCGAGAGGACAATTTTTATTTTTTTATATATTGTTGCTTATCTAATCAAATAGACATTTAGATTTAGATTTAGATAGATTGATGTTAATTAAAATGTATCTTTTTTTTTTTTTTTTTTTTTTTTTTTTTGCAATACAACCAAAGTCTGAGCTAAAAGAAGCTGACGCTCAAAATCATGTTTGGCAACAATAATGAAGGAACAAGCTGGCTATTGTTTTTTTACTTTGTTGTATTACAATAAATCTCTACATATCACGCAGTGGAAAAAGAAATGTTGAGTTATGACAAGAACTGTTTGCATTATACATTCATCGTATGTGGGACAATCTCCTTTCACCGTAACAATTCTCAGATATGTGGACGTGACGTTAGCCTCAACAATATTTAGTGTTATGAATAAAAACATAAAACAATGTTTTGTGAACAAATGAACATGAAATGTGTAATGTGAAGAATAACTCAAGTAATAAGTTGTAGTAAAATGTTTTACTGTTGAGAAAATATTCATTGTAAAATCTGGTTTGTAATCAGCAAGTGTGATAAGTTTGACTTGTAATTCTTAAGAATTATATTTATTTGCTTACACATAATAATAATTATTATTATTTTTACATAATACAAAACACAACACTTAAAGACAGTCTGAAAAGAAATAGGCTGAAGTTTGAGCTTATTCTGCCTAGCTCCCTAATCCATTAAACACTTACACTTTAAACAAACTAGCCGCCTATGTTTTAAAGCACAACATACCGTCCTCAGTGTCACTAAGTGTCAAAACAAAACAGTCCTTGGTCATTTTGCTGCTGACCTCAATATTAATTTTCTTCATAAGTTTTAATCACATTACTCTTAAACAAACTTTTAAACTGAGTTGATGTACAGTCTTTTAACTCCTGATCCACTTTATTCCATACATTAACCCCAACCACAGAAATACAATGCTGTTTTACATTTGTTCTCACCGTAGGTTTTTTAAATATATTCTTCCCTCTGAGATCATACACACTTTTCCTCATCTGGAAAAAGCCCTGGATATTTACAGGCAACTGATTGCTCTTTGCTTTATACATGAATTGTGCCATTTTAAAGTCAACTAAGTCCTTAAATTTTATAGCTTTTAACTTCTGGGCAATACAAATTTGATCTACAATAGCTTTATAAGTGTTTCCCCCACACCTCTATACAGTATGTCATATATGGAAGTACTAGGGAACAATACAACAAATATAAAGCTTCTCAATTCAAGAAATTTTATTTCATTTACTCATTCTATCTCTGTCATTGTGTATAAGATTTCTGTCCACATTAATAGCTAGATTTGCAAAAATTATATATTTGGTTTTGTTTACATTTAAGGTTAATTTGTTCGAGTCAAACCAACTCTTTAAGATCTTTAATTTTAATTTTACTTTTATTATTATTTTACTTTAATTTAATCTTGTTTAACCTTTACCACAACTAAGTATATTAGTGTCATCTGCAAATAATATAAAATGTAAAGTTTTTGAAACTAAGCCTATATCATTGATATAGAATAAACAACAAAGGACCCAACACTGAGCCTGTGGGAGGCCACAGGTCACTGTCAGTAACTGTGGTTAATGTGGACGTACTGAGATCTCTCATCCAAATAACTCCTGATCCAAGAGAGAGACACCTCTGATTCCATATCTGTGTAGTTTCTTCAGTAGCAATTCATGATTCACAGTATCAAAAGCTTAGGTTAAATCTAGAAATACCCCCAGAGCATAGTCTTTGTTTTCAATCGTTTCACATATTTTCTATACAAAATCTATCAGAGCTAAAGAAGTGGTTCTTTCAGGTCTAAACCCATATTGCTGTTCACAAAGATTTTTTTGTATTTCAATGAAATCATATATTTTTCTATGAAATAATTTTTCAAGAATTTTAGAAATTTGGGATAATATTGAAATAGGTCTGTAATGGATAAATTTATGTTTGCCCCCAGCCTTGTAAATAGGAATAACTTGCTATCTTCATCTTGTCAGGAAACATACCTGACTGTAGGGACTGTTATAAATGTGTGGAAGTGGCTTGAATATTCACTCAATTATTTATTTTAAAATTGACATATCTAATCATAAATAAAGCATAGGTTTACAAAACGCTTTCATAATAATAATTTCTTTATTCACATACTATATGCATTTTTCTTAAATTGAATAAATTCTACTTGACATAGTCAGTGCTTGACACCCACCATATTTACACTGGTGTGGAAAAAAACCCAGGAGAACAGACATAAACACATAAATTACGCACTGTAAACAGTAGGCTACATATATGCTCAAAAACATAAAACGTCACTTCAAGTTTATTTTGGCAATAGTCCCAAACCTGTTCTACATATGAGGGTTTTACAGCTGTGACATCACCAGTAGCTATGGAAATATTAGTAGCTGGCCTAAAGAAACAGGGTTGGGTAACTTATTAATGTGAATACAGCCCAATAACAAAGTTCTTGCACGCAAAGAAAGAACTTTCAAACATTTACAACAGTGGTGATAGTAATAATGTCTCCCTAAACCTAGCACAAAAAGTAATAAATCTTGCCCAATAAGCCTGTGTGTTTCCATTTTAAATGGTCCTTGAAAAATTTGCAGATCTGCCAATACCAAACAATCTTTTTCTCCCATTGTGTCTTGTCTGGTAGATTGGATGTTTGAAGTCTGAAGAAACATACTGGCAATTGAAAAATGTATTCATTTAACAGGAACCAAAGTAGTGTGAGGAAGAACCGTGGTGTTCCTCAACCAGTATTTGTCCTAAGTCAGCCAACGTGTTTGTGTTGGTCACTCTGACACAAACAGCACGCCCATCTGATTCCACAAATGTTCACTTGGGTTAAGGTCAGGACTGCTGGCAAGACATTCCAACCTCTCCACTCCTAAATTCATAGTACTCTCTGATAAACCCTGCTCTGGGGTGAGCGTTGCCATCAGCAGGCCTCTAAGTGGAATTGCCAAGAGCCACTGTTACAACATTTAAATCAGCCAAGGCCTAAAGAGTAGCATTTTATTATTTGTGGTCATTTTGCTCAATAAATGTCAAGTGTGTGATTGTATGTTTAAGTTACAATGTATAATTTGCCACCAGTTTCCTTTTAAAATGTACTTCATATTGAATGAGCATGTTTTATAACAGATCTTACTACCTTAGTATGTTTAGTATTTGTTATTTCTCTACTTGCCAGAAACAGAAACAAATTCTAAAGGCTATAGTACTAAAGGCAGATGAACTTACTGTATTGTAGCTAAATGCTTTATATAAGTATTTTTTTAAGGTATTCATTTATTTATTTATTGTGTGTGAAAAGCAAGATTATACGCTCGTTGGGCATTGTTAAGAGCCTTCATCTCAGCAGATGGCGCTGTTGGTTGTTAATCCCATCCAGCTCACCTGCTGTCTAAGGATCTGAAGCTTTATGAGGCTGAACAGAAGTACGGAGGAGTGATAATTATTCTTTGAAGTCAGAAAACCATAACCACAGGTTCATTAAGGCCTGCGATGTATCATTTATAGATCTTACAGTCTAGCAAGCTACAAAAGAACAGCGTCTTGTCAAAAGGGGAAATAGCCTACAGCTACTGTTTATCTACGCGTAAAATTCTTGCTATTTAAAATGCTTATTTTGTATATCCTGTATTATTATCTACAGTATCTTTATGGAATATAGCCAAGGAAGGAGAAGGCTATGCTAAGCTTAACCTTGCTGACTCTGAGTTGGGTAGGCCTTTGTAAGATGCATGGATGGGCTAAATGCAGATGAGTTATTAAAGTGATGTTGGGTAGGTGACCTCCCACCTCGCCCTGCCCAGCCGCTAAAGGAGGGGCCTGGGAGGAAGGATGGTCCTGACAGTGAGGCAGCGTGTTGTGCCATACATGCCACTCAATGCTTCACTCAAAACTTTCCTGAGCAGCGCCAGGACATTTCTTCACCTTCACAGTGAAAGGGTGTCCAGCCAGAGACAGGTACGTACATCGGTACATTCACCACAGGAGAGTATAGTAAAGTATATCTGTGCTAACTTTTCTGACCTCGTCACCTTGTGCAGCTGCTTGGTGATTGTCTTTTTTAAGGTTTTGCATGTATTAGAAGTTATACCCCTCCAGATTAAAAGCTGAAACATTAATGCTTTATGACATGACAGCTCAAAGATTGGAAATACCAGCTCTGCGCAGCGTTTTGTTTGTTGGTTGTTTTTTGTTGGTTGATGCATCTTATTGGGCAACTTAACACAACTTCATACTCTGCATGTGGATGCCTATAAGCAACTATGAGTCTTATACCAAGTTATGTGAAATCCCTGAAGGTATGATACGATCTAGCAGATTATGCTTGTCTATTTCAATATCTCCCCTAAATACAGAATGGATGATGACATGAGTTATTATTAATGAAAAGCAAAATTGTTGTTGCTAATTGTTGTTTTATTTGCTCTGCATAATATGTACTGTAATATTAAGCTTAATCTATAAATGTTTTTGGTACTGTAGCCTTCTTGTGTTTTGTTACTTTAAATCAAGTATATCAAGTGTAATCACTTGAGATTTAATGGAAAACCTTTAACATTTTTTTTTGTGTGGAGCTAAAGTGATCCACATCTGTCTCTCTGTCCAGTCAAACATCAGCTGTCGCTCCAGTGAACCTCAGTGTTCAGCACATTCAGTGTAACCAGTTTGAACACGCAACCTGCAGACATGAGCACCAACAAGAAGTAAGTCACTCTATGCTCTTCTCCCTTAATTAACACGTACTTACATGACATGTTCACTTAGGGGTGAAATAAATAAGTCAAATATTAAAGGACTTGTCATGAAGCTCATTTGACCATTTTGCTTGTTCATGTAGCTAACTTATTACCCATTACCTATTAACATTAAGAGGGCTCAACTTCATCCCATGACTAAAGAATGTCACATTTTGCAAAATGACTTATCATCTTATGAAGTATAACCAATATTTTTATACAAGGACTTGGGCAGCTTCAGTATATGAAAGAGCAGCATAGTTATTATGATGATGTCTTCTGTGAAGTCCAAATTTTAGTATAGTATACTTCATGGCTGTTGATAATTAGAGTCATGTACTTTTAGTAACTGATTACTTTAGGTTAAGCTTTTTCTATTGTAACCCATGGATGATGAATAACATGCTTGCTTTTCTGGGTAAAGGTCCTCAAAATGCTCCAGTTCAGATGTGTATAGTAATAATGATTTATAACCTTAGCTCAGTATTTATATTATATTATATTATATTATTATATTTTGTGCTTCTAGTTTAACTTTTGACCACAGTTGAACTGAAAAGGACAATGGAAAGTTTTGGAGTGATTTATATGACACCTCTAAAAAAAACAAAGTCTCGAGCTTGAACCTTATTCTCAGTGAAGTCTGACTGTAGCCCACTGAGAAAGTGTGACATATGGAATTAGGAGACGCCTTTGAGATGAGGCTGATTTTTATAGGAAGTTGGACTATTTTGTGATAACTAATTGGTATGGCTGATATCAGTGCAAAAGCATGTATAGGTGACTTGACCAGCCTCTCCTCTGCAAACTACATGAAGATTACTACAGCCTGTACAAGGACAGGGACACTGATATGCTATCAGCTGTGGACTGATAGGAGTTCAAAGTAACAGTCTTAAGAAAAACTGAGTGACGTTTGAAAGAAACATCTGCTTTCTACTTATATTGGCCATCATGGTGTGTCAGATATGTATTGTATCTCTATCTAGTTTATAATATAATTAATTATAATAATATAAGGTTTATATCCTCATCACCATTATCCTGAATTGTGTCATGCATGTGGGCTGTGAGTATAGGCTGCACCTGTGCCTGTCATTACTATGATTGTTCCATAGGTGGCAATGAAGGCAATAGTGGAGTTCAACAGGCTTATAAAACATGAGATGCCACATAGAAGCCCACAGTCCTACAGCATTTGTCAGTTTTACAAAAAAACTTACTTTGAAGACTAATATTTATTTAAAAAAGGTTTTAGATTTGGCACATTCTTCTTGTAGTTTCTCGACAGCTTTACAATTACAGTTTTATGACACCACATTAAAAAGTTAATTTAATTTAAAGCTATAAGTTACTGAATAGCGTAACAGTAGTATTTTTTATTTTTTTTACATGCATCACCCCTGGAATGAAAATCACCAGACATATAAATTACATAAAACTGAAAATTAAGATGGAACTGCTCTGCGTTGCCTGTATGGGGCTTTGGTGCAACTTTATTCTGTTCATGTATTGCGACTGTGACCTTGTCCAGTCAGCAATGTGGTGTGCAGAGTCCCTCATGCTGAAGCGTCCTTGAATCAGAAGTTGAATCCTCAGGATGAACACTCTCTGCTGGATAGCTCATAACACCCCCTTGGGTTGTGTTTGTCCTCATTATTTGTTTGAACACACACTGCCCAAGAATGGATGGAAGTGCTGAGACAGTATTTATTTTAGTTGAGCTTTAACCACAATAACACCAATGGAAGGTCATCTAACTATATTATTGCTATTTGCATGCTTTCAAACATTTTAGCTGCAAGGGGTCACAAGCCAGTGTACTGTTTGTGCTGGTCCCAAGCTTGCATAAATGGGAGGGTTGTATCACGATGGTCATTCAACGTAACACTTATGCCAAACCAGTATGCAAATCACTACACACTAAGGGAAGAAGGAGAGTCCCATTTAGGGCAGCACAATTAATCGAAATCGCAATTTTAATTGTCGCAATTAGCAAATCGCAAAGGGTGCAGTTATTTAGGAGATATAATGTCCTCTGCAGAGAACAAAATATCCCATTCCCACTGGATTTTAATATGTATAAATCTTGCTGCAGCTGTACTTTAGACTGCTACAGACATGTCCTGAAAGGCCTGTGAGTCCTTACATTAGTTCAGCAGGGAATATTTCAGTCTTCTCCTAAGTGTGAATGCTCCCATCACATGCTTTAGATGTAAACTGTGAACTGAACTTTGATTTTACAAAATACATTGCAAATCTTATCTCATCTAATTTTTTGCAGCTGTGCAATAAAAAACGACTTTACTGCCACTCTCAGTAACACATCTTAATCCTTTTCCACCTACTGTGTTGTTTGGAGTGTATGAGTGGAGATTGTTTATGTGGGGAGGTGAGAGGTGTCTTGCGAAGCAGACAAGCTCGTATCAGGGCGACTGGTGTGTATGTGTGTGTTGACACTTAAGTAAAGCTGGCCTAATCCTGTAAGGGCGGATGAGTAGACAGACATGTGATGGCCCACTTGTTTCTTGGAGGGTGAGGAGATGGGCAAGAGGGGGCATTACTGACCAGCTGGAGAGGCTTTGAGTGTGTCCGTGGGCGTGTAGCTTATTTAGAATAATTTAAAGATTTTTTTCAAGTTGGGTTATATAAAAATGAAAACAGTTTCAGACAACAGTGTGCTAAAATGAACTATAAGCTAATTGTGTGTCATAGAGCTTCAGCTGTCACTCCGGCTCATCAAAATCAATTAACCGAGACTTCCTGTCCTCTCCCTCACCCTCCTCCACCACCAGATTAACGCCATTAGGCTGCACCATTAGGCTGTGCACTTTAAGGACGACACAGGTTTTTGTCTCGGGGCTGGTTCATTGCCCAAAAAGCCATTATTATTGAGTATAGGTCTGGTTTGTTTTGAATGTGGTGGAGATGAGTGCCACCAGCAGTACTAGATTGAGTCCTAGCCCAAACCTCCTGCAGGTCAATGAGCCCAAGAGCTATGGCTCCACGCTGTCTTTGGAGGAGAAGTGTGAGCAGTCTTTTTTCCTCTTCTACTACTACAGAATGGAAGACGAGGCGGTGCTGGACAGAGGGGCGTCCCTACTCAAACACATGTGTGACGAAGAAGAGGTGGAAGGTAAGGCTATCTGACCGTCCTATAGGTACAGAGCACATTTTGATTTATGGCCCTCTGATGACAACAACACTTTTAGTAACACTGTCATAGATAATACAGTCCTACTTCAATGAATAAGGTGGAAAAGTATGTTATAACTGTGATGAATATGCAGTATTATACATATTTTAATTTAATATTTTGGTTTTCATTAACTGTAAAACATAATCATCACAATTAAAATAAATAAATGCCTTTTACATTTTGAGTCCTCACAGAATAATACTGAGCATTAATGTAAATAGCATTTTGTTAAGTTCTTTGTGTAGTGTCTGGCTATTATAATTTGCTTACAGTCAATACAAGAGAAAGCATATTGTCAGAAAATGTGTGTATTAATGCATTTATAGCCACCTCTTGCTATTTTTTCAACTTTGAATGAAGCACTTAAATACAAGTGTCATCCAGGGTAATTCAATCACAATAAAAAGTTGAATCAATAAAATTATTATCATTACTAGTCAGTTGGTCTTTTTGTTGCTAAAATGTGTCAGCAGAGTTTACATTTTACTGCAGTTTTTAAGCGGTGCAGGTATGTCAAAAGTAGGATCAATGGCATCCAATCACATAGAGAAAGGGCGCCAGTTAGGATGTCTAGGTTTTACCCTCTTCCTGCACGCACACTGTGACGTTTACCTGTTTAACAAGCTGGCATGAGAGAGATGTAGAACACGCTGCATGTGATCCATGTTGACTGCCCTAATCTGCTCAGACCTACTGGACAACAAAGAGGAATGTAGTGTCCTGAAACATGTCTGAGCGCTCCTAAATCTAATGTAATGTTTGTTTATGCTATTTTGGTTTACTGTTGCTATATCAACCTGTTGCTGTCCTAACAGTAGATCAGTTTGTATTGGTGAATATTAGATAGGCAGGGCTGAAGGTTTAATTGATTAATTTGAATTTCACTAATGATGCTGTAATAGAGTTGCCTGGAAACGAGTTTAGTCTGACTCAGTGATGACGTCACCTCTGATCAGGGCTTGGTTCTGGAGCAGATTAAAAGAAATGGCTCAAATCCAGAGGTACTACTCAGTCCTGTTGTGTTCTGTACTGTTTACTTGAGTGTTTATAATAGGCCAGCAACAAGCTCATGAGTAAATAGAAGCTGTGTACATATGTAAATTATCAGAGGTAAAATAGGGACACAGTAAACAAGCTTCTTAAATATTTGCTTCATAAAATTAATTTCATGTCAGAGATTAAATGAATCATGAAATAAATACTTTAATGTATTAACATGACTATAATTCATATACGATGCCATTATAATATAATAATTTATTTGTTGATTAATTTCTAAAGGTCAGTCATGATATTCATAGAACCTTATTTATTATGTTTGCAGTCACAAAACTAAAGCAAACACTTCCCAATCACCAACCTTACATGCTTTTAATAAAGTATTATTATTAGGCACCACTTTTGTGAATCCTGTGGTCCACTGGGTGCTGTGTGGCTCAATGCCATGCTCTCTGTTGTGGGTAGGTCCCAGTGCAGCAGTTACTGGGGAAACTGGCCACAGCGTTGCCTCTCCTCAGAAATCTAGTGCACTAACAAACCTCCCAGCAAACACAAAGATTTAATTTCTTTCTGGGAGCTTTTTACTGCCAGCTTCAAAAGAATTCTGTAAAAAGAGGAGGAAGTTGTTTCACAAAGCTGTTCTGGCTGTGTACAAATCTTTCTCTCCAGCTTCTTGTCTCAGCTGTTTTTTATTTCTGTTCTCCATCATGCTCCTTATTCTCTTCACTCTTTTCTTCTAGTTGTGCAGGCTGTGCATACGTTTTCATGCTCTGCTTTACTGCTCATCTATCAGGCCTAATAGCTCTGTACTGTCTTGTGGCTTTGTCTTTTTCTAATGGTGCTGCTCTGCCATCTGCTTTAGACAGTTTTTTGTCATACCTGCAGCATTGAAAATCTGTAGGCTATTTAAGGTTTTGTGTACCATTTGCTGACACTCATTATTTTTAATTGATAATCTCATTGGTGCTGTTTGTCAAAATCATGATAGAAAAGCTAACTGTATATAATTTGTTCCATTCTATGAACATACAGTATAGCCTGTATGTGATACATCTTGTGCATGACTGCACTGATTTACAACATGTTTTATTTGTAATGCACCAGCCCATTAGTGTCAGTGAATTTAGAGGAACCCCAAAAGTCAAGGCATTGTGGAGCCAATGAATAATGAATTCTGTTTTGTTTAATAGAGATCATTGTTTGTTGTTCGACAGTGTTTAGTCACTTCCTGTTCGGGTCCCGGTGCTTGGCTCAGCGTTACTCGACCTGCTTCACAAGACAATACTAGATTTTATTGTTTCATGTGGCCTTTTGTTCAAGTTTTTTGTGTGTGCGCATTAGGGTCTGGCTATTATTATTATTATTATTATTATTATTATTATTATTATTATTAATATAATATAGTTGTACTGTATTAACTATCCCTAAAAATGAATCAAAGAATAGTTTGTCTTTATCTTGCTCTCACCATTTTTATCAAATCTCAGCAAATTTACCAGTAGCAACATATGGTCAATGAATGCGTGTCCACTATTGGCACATTACCAGTAAACATTGTGGTGTACGTTTTGTTGATCTACATCCAAGTCCATGTAAAACTGCATGTTTTGTTATACCAATGTGGACAACAGGGATGTAGTCATGCAAGCTACCTTCACTGCTACATGTTACCTATATTTCTTCCCAAATATTTGATTTGACAGTGTACTGCAACCTCCATAAGCCTGCTCTGTTATGCTGACCTTAGCATGCTGGTACAAGTGAGAACCCTTCTTGTTGAAATAAAATGGATACAGTGGTCCTGAAAATGTTAATCAAGTGAACTGAGTGAATTGTGCTTCATTTTCGCCTTTTCTTTTTTAGGTCATCACACCATTTACATCGGGGTGAGGGTACCCAAGAGCTACCGGAGAAGGCGGCGTCACCGTCGGAAGACCAGCCACAAGGACAGAAAGGAGAGAGTGACAGAGAACGCCGATGACAAGTCAGACACAGAAAACACTGATGAGACCAGCAATAGCATCCTCAAACCTCTCAGTAAGTTCTGATGGACCCCATGTCAGCTCTCATTAGTGCTCATGTCTGTCCCTCTACTCTGCTCTCTTTTCCACAAAAAGCCTTGGTGACTCCCACTGACCCCAGAAGAAGTTGCTGAATCTACTTCAAAAATAGCAGTGTCCCTTTGCGTAATAGGTACTGTAAGTTTGGACACAGCAGAATTATGAATTTCAGAAAAATGGTGCCTTGTATTCTGTTGTGTGCTTATGGTGTGACTCCAGTGTATGATGCTTTTGTCCTTGCTTATTGAGCTATGCGATGTGCATGTGAGCATCTGCTTGTACTCGAGCTTGTGTTTTGTGGCTTGTCCCACACTGTAAAGTCTAATGGGCCTTCAGGCACTGCTGTGGTAGTCTGAAAGCATGGACAGAAAGTATAACTAAAAATTCGTACTAATGGAGGAGGTTATGTTGGGTCACTGTAAATTTAGAAGAGAAAACAGATCTGAATACAAACTTTGTGTACTTTTTATTGACAGAAGTAAATCCCTGACATGTTTGTGGTATAGAGAGCTGCTTTTTTTCTGTTAGCTACAGCTTTGATTGTGGATACTTTATAATTAGGTCTTTTAAGGATTTGTTTTTAATTTAACCTGATCTGACAACGTAATGTGAAAAAATTATTGTTATTTAGTCGTCAAGTAAAATTAGAGCACCTTATTGTGTATTGTATTGTTGAGTGTTGTAGTCTTTTTAAAATTCATCACTCAAAAGAGGCTACCTGCAATTTTTGATAGATGGTATTTTTTAATTAAATAAAACCATCCATCGCTTAGTGAAAGTAGAAATTTGGATCCTTAATGCATATTTAGTACACAGCCCTTTTAAATATGCATTTTCCTACATGACATGTGACAAGAGGACTGGAGTATTGTAGTGAAACTGGATTTCATGTGTTGCTGGGATAGGGGATTTTCTTGAGGTCTTAAATCCAATCAGAGAATAGATTACAGTCTGCCCATCTGGTTGTCACCGTTGACATTGGTGTTGCATATCGCAAAAATTTAAATATAGACTCATTTTCACATATGATATGATCAACGGGTCAGCCTTATAGACCAAACATGTACAATTTAGCTTTTCACCATTGTCCAAAACAAATCTTTGTTTAAGTTAAAAAGGGAAAAGTACACAACTGAACTTGCTTGTTTGTGAACCTGTTGACATCCCAAAGACATGTTCTGTACCTGATGTCCTGCTGTTATTCTCTGGCCTCCCCTGTGCCACAGTACTTTCTTCTGGGGAACATGGCTGCCCCTGGGGGAAAAACACTTCTCTGTTGTCCAGACTGAAATCCTTTTGTTTGGTCAGATGTCCGCTGCAGGGATTCATAAAGCCTTGTTGTGGATTCATGTGTGTCTGCTCACCATTTGACCTCTGAGCAGACTCATAAATATGTTTAATTTTCTTTATATTGCTGAGTATTTTGTTATTTCGGGGGTTGCTCAAATAATCTTCAATCTATTCTATCTATTATTTTATAATTTTCCAGAATCTAAACATATTTTTCTTGTGAAAAAATACAACATACTGAAGAATGTCCTTATTGCTTGTGCCAACAATTTCCCCTCCACATTCAATCCAAACAAACGTTTCATTGTTGGGGAGACACCACAATACTGGACATATTTTCTTTCAAGTTTTCTGTGTTTATTACTTTTTGAGGCCAAGGCAGATCTAAGCAAGACTAAATATTCAGACCTGTTAGTACAGACAATTTATTTGTATTTGTTATTTTTGAGAACTATTTCTCTTAGTGCTGTCCAAAAATGCAAGAATTGGTTAAAGAAATGTGACAGTGAACTAAGTGACCATTTTTACCCCTCTCAAAATTGCTAGCCTTTAGCCACCTGCAACCCCAGCAGGAACAAGTGGAAGAGTGAATGAATGTCTTATTTGAGTATTAAGATGATCATGAAGAGACAATTGGAGAAAGAGACCACATGTGGAAAGTGAATGGATAACTGTATCATAGTCATGTCATATATGTTTGCTATCCCTGGCATGCAGCACACATGGGCAGTGATCATTTCACATTATTAGGGCCTCCGGCTGGTATTTGTTACTATTTAATCAGAAGCCACCACTTGAGTTATCACAACACAATATCAGTGCTAGTGGGTCTGAGCTCTCAGTGGAAGCCCCTGGGGGTGTCACTCTGCATTCAAGCCCAGTCTTTTCTGCTCCCTGAGCACTAGCTGCACTGCATACTCAATGTCAGACTATGTGGCATGGAAAACATTTCCTGTTCTTGCTGATCCTGTCTCTGCTTTGAATGAGATATGTCAAGTTACATTGTCATCACATACAGTCACAGACAATGCATGTGCTATTAGATTCTGTTAGCCTTTTATTGACTTTTTAAAAGGTTACACAAGATAGAAGGTATTTGTGTAGGATGCATGTCAGGAGTGGGTCTAAACAGTCCTTTAGTAGCAGTCACACTAAGCTCTGGGCTGGACAGCGGGCATTCTTCCTCCATCCCCTATCCCATGAGCCTCTGCTGCTGGGACAAAGTGCTCTTTGTATGCCCCTGGCTCTTGGCTAGAGCACACACAGCTTTGAAATTGCGTTTGAACTATGGGGTTTTCATTTCTATCCTTCCTTTTCGTGCTTGCCTTCACCCCTTTTTCATTTTCAGTGTCCACGGAGCTTCACCACCACTGTTCTCTTAACAACTAGCCTAGCACATTGCATTTCTATCCATACCATTGGTATCAGATTGGGCCTTTTAGAGTTCACACATCCTTCTGACCATCTCTATGTTTAGTCTTGTTTTAAGGTATACTGTGTAGAAAAGGTTTACTGTAATTAGTGTAAATCACACAGCATATAAGAGTCAGCTGAATGTGTAAAATGCACATGTAAATTATTTGTCCTGGAGTATTATTATGCAGGTAGTAGTGAGTGAGTGTGCATGCCAGCAGACAGTCTCTACCCCACCTAGTAATCTTCCAGCTCCATGCCTAAGCCCTCACCTCCAATTGTCAAAGCCCCACTGAAAACACAGTGAAGAACTCTTAACTGCTGACTGATTTTTTTACCACCTGAAGGTGGTATGTGATTGCATGAAGGTTTCATGCAATCACAGTACAGATGGTATTGATCCACACTGACACCTCGTTCGAACCATTTAACCTGGTAGTTGTAGCTGGGAATCCTTCAAATGTGTCTATACATTTATGTTAAATATTATATAACAATGGACAAAAGAAGTTGATGGGCAGTGGCTCACTAATAATAGGCTGGGGCCTATGTGGCTGTTTTGTGTTTGTGTACAGTTTTCTACATGTACGGGCTTGCTTTATGGAAGGGGGTTGCAATTACTAGAGAGCTCTCATTCTCAAGCTCAAATAGAGTTGGAGTAGCTGTGACAGTAGCAACTATTTGCAATATGTTTGAATACTCCTGAAAAGTATTTTAAATACATGACCTATTCAAAGATTTCTCTGCCTCTTTTTGTTCAGCTCTCTAAATATTCAAATGAGAGTACAAGGGAAGGAAAGCCAAGCTTCTGGCATAGAATGGTCCGGTTTGTGGACCATTTCCTAATTGTTAATCAGGGGCTCCAAGGCATGTTGCCAAGGCTTGAGGGCCAATGGTGAAGGCTTGTTTAAACATTGAGGGGGGTGAGGTGTGGGGACACTGTCACAGAGGGGACCCCTAAACCCCATTGGCCCCCTCTTCAGAACTGCTTCACAAAGTCCTGGAGCAGGCAACTGTGAGATCCTGTCACTTGTACCACACACTGTAATGAGGCTCGAGCTATTGCATTGCCCGCTACTGCTGAACAATTAAAACCAGGGGAGAATAGGATCTTTAAACATGTCCAACAACAACAATAACCAGGAGGAGATGGAGAAAACTGAGGAAGGCACAGAGCAGAAAGACGAGGAGGTGATGGTTGAAATCCCACCGCCTCCATATGCCCCTGAGGTCACTGAAGAGGTCCCACCAGAGGACCAGAAGAAGGACTCACAACCCATCCCCAATGGCCATCACTGCCTGCCTGTGAACAGGAGTATTTTTGCTCTCTCCACAGTTTCACCTGCAGCCGAGAGGATCCGCTTCATCCTCGGGGAGGAGGATGATGGTCCTGCACCCCCACAGCTCTTCACTGAGCTGGACGAGCTGCTGTCTGTGGATGGACAGGAGATGGAGTGGAAGGAGACTGCCAGGTAAGACCTGCATGGAGAGAGAGCTTTAAAGGTCAATACACAGTAGCTTTATTCATTCTTTAATTTAAACATTTAAACATATGAATGCATGGCATTTTGTTAAAATGTGCCATGTAAAAAAAAATGTCGATAACTGAATTTGTAGCTTTTAAAATGCCAACACACACACTTCAACAGATTTAATGGGCACTTGTGAGTGGGAAGGGGGCAGATTGTTTGTGCATCATTAGTATGGAGTGAGTGAAGCTCTCTCTGGGGAAATGGGATCTATGAGCTCCTAATGACTAAGTGATTGCTAACTCCCAAAAGCAAGAAGTTTTTAACTTTCCCTTAAAAAGTACACTTTAATTGATCTAAAAAAATAACTATTTAGTTAAACTATTCCTGAATTACATCAATCAAACACAATCACATATCAATCACATCAATCGATCACAATCAATATGCAGATTTAAACACATCTGTGCATACACAAATAATTGATTTTAAAAAGGGGGTTGCCCTTTGCCAAATTTGAAAAATATAATCCTGATCTGCTCTGTTTGTTTATCATTTTTTTGTGTTAAAATAATGTAATTAGAGGCATAGGTTTTAAACTGAGTTTTCTGTGTACAGGTGGATAAAGTTCGAGGAGAAGGTAGAGAAAGGGGGTGAGCGCTGGAGTAAACCCCATGTGGCCACACTGTCCTTACACAGCCTGTTTGAACTGCGCACCTGTATAGAGAAGGGCACTATTATGCTGGATATGGAAGCTTCCACTCTGCCTCAGGTTGTTGGTAAGATTCTGTACAGTCAGTGGCCTATTCCAGTAATCACCAGGCTAATATCCGTTTTCTACTTTCAAACATGCTTATTCAACTTTTAATAACATTTTTTTCCATCCCAAACTTAGTAATTATTTTTTTGAAATGGCTACAAGGCCTCATTCGAAATCCAAGGTTGCTATGACAAAAAAAAGTTGGTCAGCCTTTGCTTTTTTGTGACAACTTTTTATTTTTTAAAGCATTTTAACCAAAATCTCACTTACAGGCTCAGGTTCATTATGTTCTTATTTACTTATATAGAGCAGGGATTGTAAACACAGTCAAGTTTTTTCCCCTTTAATAGAAGATTTAAGGGATAAGGAATTTACAATTTAGTGCTAAACACCTCATTACTGATAGCTCTTTATAGCTTGCATTTTCGTTATCCTCTTCTACCATCTAAATTATTAACCAGTATGAGTCTACTGGAGGGCCACCACTAAGTGATTAATGTGAAGTAATTCAGTATGCTGCTTGGACCGTACAGGATGGGCCCCTTGTTTGAGGCCAGGCAACTTGATGGCTGGGCCATTAGCAGCACTAGTCTCACACAAGTCCCACAGAAGAAAACAAAACTGCCCGAAGCTGCTATCTAACAGCATTCACGCTTCTGACCTTCTTTTTAAAAATAGCCTAGACCTTTTGATTGAGCTATTTTGTCATGCCACGATGCTTTTCATACAGCATAACTGTTTGGGAGCCACTGAGCTCAAGACTATAATGTCTCTTTTTATGGCAACTTCACAGCTGTAACTGTATTATGAATTAAGAAACATGAATGAAGTTAAATATAGCACCAAAACTGAGATATGATTTAAAAAGGAGCATTTGCTTTGGGAGATGTGAGCAGTTGTACAAAGAACACATTGATATATGAAAAAGTAGAGTTAACACTGATAGTGTTATGTGATACAGATGATCAAACTAACATATTCCACCTTTTTTAAAAAGCTAAATGTCTCAAAAAAGTTTGGACAGGGGCAACCAAAGGCTGGAATTTTTTTTTTGCCTCAGCTGGAGGAGCATTTTGCAACTAATTGAGTTAATTGGCAACATTTCAGTAAGATGACTGGGTAAAAAAGGAGCAATTTAGTCAGGGACAGTCTATTGTTTGTATTGCATGTAAGGAATGCTTGTGATCTTTGGCCCTCCAGCAGCACTTCATTAACAACAGGCATGATTACTGTCAGGGGTTCATAATAAGAACAGTGTAATAATATACATTTGTGTAAAACATCATGTAAATCCTAATGAGTCACCTATTTTCTCAATGCAGAGTTGATCACTGACAGCCAAATTGAAAATGGTCAGCTGAAAGCAGATCTAAAGGACAAGGTGATGTACACGCTGCTACGGAAACATCGCCACCAAACCAAGAAGTCCAACCTGCGCTCTCTGGCTGACATCGGCAAAACGGTCTCCAGTGCAAGTAGGCTGTTTACCAACCAGGAAGCCGGTAATACTGATGCCAGTTTGGTGCAGTCTTGTGTTAAACTACAACTCTACATAAGCACAAAGACAGTTAATTGTCAGTCAAACATAGTCCATTGGTATTGACTGGCACTACTATTTGGATTATTGAAATTCTGTTGTAGAAGCTAACCTTTTAACATTTTTTGACTATATAGTTTTGGCTTTAGTCACATATAACCCACTTTTTCTCTGCACAGAATGGGCTATCACTTTCTTTAGTTAAAATATGGTTTCTTCATGCAAAAACAGCAGAACAAATTATTCTGTACTGGAGTTGGAGTCACATAAAGATCTATACATATGCGCACAACAGATTGCAACCTCTTTTAATAAATCCTGTCCTATATGAGAGTTTAATACAATATATAATGTTGTGTGCAAAATCCCTGATTAATGAAAAAGAATTAAACAATTAAGATGGACTATTAATATTATGCAAATTACACTTCCACAGCCTGTCATTCATGTTTGGCCTGATTAGAAAGTGACAGCCCCACCGCATGCTATTTAACAACACTGTAATTAAGCTCTTTACTCTGCAGCAGTTTTAATAATTGTGTATCAACCACAAGTCTTTGGTAGATTATATTATTCATTGTTTCTATTTTATGTAATATTTTGACTAAAAAGCAATGTTCAGTGTAGTCAAAATTTAACACATAATGAGGTTGCACTCACATATTTGTGCCAAAATTCAGAGCTCACTGGTACAGCTAACTTTGTCCTTTGACTTGTGGTTTTTTAATGTTGAGACATATCTATTTTTTTTCTCTTCTAATCAATAATATACTCTTTAATGGCTGACTTGATTTTATTTGCTTAACAATCACATGCTTTCAGTTTATCTGTCAACTTTTTCTGTTTTTTTCCCCTCACCTCTTTCCCCTCTTTCTTGCTTACTTGGACTGCTGTTGATACTACTAAAAGCTCGTAGTCCTCTTGATACCTCTATGACTTGCTTGTCCAGTCGAATGTCTATGGAGGACTTGAACACCCAGAGGAGTACTAGCATGGACTGGCTTAGTAAGTGCCCCAATAGTAGTCTGTCTGTTTGCAATAGTTTAAGCTATCACAGCACAAAATTTCTCACTATTTAACAGCACTAAGCCAATAATCTATCTTTGCATACAACTAATGAAAAGTCCCCAAAAGTGCATATGAAAATTCTAATATAGGTACAGTATAAGTTCCAGTGCAAACTTAACTACTGGCTGCATCATTCTGACAACCATGTTATTACCCATAATGCTCAGGGGGCAAAGGATATAAAAATGTACAGTGGCATCAGCATTTGCTCTTCACCTGTGTGGAAAAATGTCATGTGTGACAGCTGCAGGATGGAGGTGAGGTCACGGCCTGCAGTCAACAAGAGAGCTCTTGTCAACTCAGCATCAGTCAGAGTGCACTGCTCACCACCAACATTTACAGTTAGGTCCATAAGTATTTGGAGACTGACACAAGTTTTGTTCTTTTAGCCTTTTCACCAAAGCATAGTCAAAATACAGTTATAAAATTCAAATGTGCCTAAAGTGCAGACTCTCAGGTATAATTTGAGATAATTCACATCCAAATTGGACAAAAGGTTTAGGAATTACAGCTCTTTAATGTGTAGCTGCCTCCTTTTCAGAGGATCAAAAGTATTAGTACTATCAGTGTCTAGGGCCACCATAACCAGAAGACTTCATGAGAGAAAATATTGATGGTTCACCACAAGCTGCAAACCATTCATCAGCCTCAAAGGCTACTTTCGACTTGGCCAAAGGCACCTAAAGAAGCCAGCCCAGGTCTGGAACTGGATTCTTTGGACAGATGAGACTAAGCCCAACCTGTACCAGACTCAGACCAACCTGTACCAGAATGATGGGTAAAAAAAGAGTCTGGAGAAGGCTTGGAACAGCTCATGAGCACACCACATCTTCAGTAAAACATGGTGTAGCAGTGTGATGCATGAGCTGTATAACTTCCAGTGGCCCTGGGTCACTGGTGTTTACTGATGATGTGACAGAGACAGAAGCTGCCGGATGAATTCTGAAGTGTAGGGATTAACTGCTCAGATTAAGACAAAAACCCAAAGTTCATGGACGGTGCTCCACAGTACAGATGGACAGTGACCCAAAACACACTGCAAAAGCAACCAAGGAGTTTTTTAGGGCAAATTAGTGAATTATTCTGCAATGGCCAATTCACTAGATCTCAGGTTAATTGAGCATGAATTTCACATGTTTAAGACAAAACTTGAGCAGAAAGACCCACAAGCGAGTAACAACTGAAGAAAGCTGCAGTAAAGGCCTGGTAAAGCATGATAAATTAGGAAACCCAGGTTGTGGTGATGTCCATGGGTTCCAGACATCAGGCAGTCATGGCCTGCAAAGAATTTTCCCTGAAGTATTAAAAATTAACATTTTATTCATGGTCATATTCACTTATGGACCTAACTGTACATAGAGGCTTTACAGTGACTCAGTATTGTTTATTAGGGTAAAGTCATTACTATAATCAGTTCATTTAGACAAAGAAGTAGAAAGCCAAATCCAAAAAAAGCCGTGACACTGTGGAAAATCTAAATAACAGAATGCAATCATCTGCAAATCCCATAAAATGGCATTTTATTCACAGTAGTAGCATAAACAGCATATCACATATTTTAACCTCACCTCTGGATGAGCCTTTTGCAATGTATTAGACTATTTCGCAATTAGTATCAGTTGTATTAGTATCATTTAGTTGGGCTGTGTATTGGCAGGAAACAGGCAGATTTTGTACTGAAAATCACTACATGGACCATCCATTTTAAAAGAGCTTTAATCTGGAGATGACAGCAGTGGTTCTGGATTGTTCATTGCAAACTATTCTATTCTGTTCTTATTTACTTTTTACACAGTGTCCCAACTTAAATAAAATTAGGATTGTATATACACTCCTGGTCAAGTTTTAGAACACTTCAATTTTTTGATTGTTTTATAGAAACTCAGGCATTTCGAGTCTAATTAATAGATTCAAATGGTACAAAGGTAAATGATGAATTGCTAGAAGTTTAAAAAAGTAAGTTTAAGGATACCCACAACTGAAAAGTAATTTACATTTTTAAATTATACAAAAGGGCCTTTTATGACTAGTACTAAGTGAGAGGCACCTGAGCAAAAACGGCTACCACAGCATTCTGCAGCACCCTCTCTGATATCCGTTGGGTCAGGGGTTCATACAGAAAGAGAATGACCCAAAACATATAAGTCTAAGCTATGCCAGAACAAGATGGTGAGCTTACAATCATGGAGTGGCCAGCACAGTCTCCAGACTCAAAACCCTATTGAGCTAAGCAACCTATAAAAAAATACAGATACTGTCAAATGTTTTGCCATCTTGTCATGCCCCTACTAGAGTGCATTAGACTAAATGCGGTACTTTACATTTACAGCTAATATGTTTCTTTTCCCAGAACCCGTAGTCCAAAGACTTAAATTAATAATTTGCTCTTTGCTGCTGAATTTTTATTTTCTGTTTTGTGGTGGGCAAATATTCCTAGTACCCCTGTTTGGTGCTGCATGTGGAGCAAACACTGGCCACTGTCTTTTCCTGGGTCTCTGCAAATTTCTGTTATCTACAACACTTCTAGTAATACATTTTATCATAATTGAATTGATTTTGTTTGTGGCTTGAACAGATAGCCCCACCACCACACACCGGAACCTGACGTCCAGTAGCCTCAACGACATTTCGGACAAACCAGAAAAGGACCAGGTCAGTGAGTGACACACTAAGATAAATAAGAGAATAATAGATATAATAAAATAACATTTCATTTTTATTATTTGTTAATAATGCATAATGAATAATGCAATTATTCAAAAAACTTGAGGTAGTATTTTTTCCTGGACATCTGCCATGTTTTTATATCTAAGCTAAGGTCAAGGAGGATTTTGAATTCCAAGTAAAAGTAAAACTGTCAATTATTGCTTTACCAGTGCATGCCTTACCTGATGTACCAAAGGTCAGCCTTGCATTGTCACACTCATTTAACCTTTTTGAGCAGTCTGGTGTCGTTGAGTGCTGAGATAACATTGTTGTAATGTTGCCATCATCATGTCAGCCTGCTGTGGAGCACACTCTAAGTGTTCATGTTGTTTGTAGAGCTTGCTGAGCAATAAAACTAAATCATCCATTAAAGTATATACACAAATATGTAGTCACAGATAAATTCAAGATCATTTCAAACAGATCTAGCACTTCAGCTGGAGCTTCATGGGTTATTTCCTCTGTATGTGGCATAATTGGTTGGAAGAAACTTCTTTCCATTTGGCTTTTCCTTCCAGAAAATTGTTTGCTTCCTAGTTTGTATTCATTTGCATAGATTTTAAGCTGGATGCTATTTTTGATGCAGCCTTCTACATTTATCTGGGTCCCAAGTACAGAGTGAGCGGCAGTAGCCCACTGACCCAAAGGTTGACGGTTTGATCCCAGCTACCAGCATTGCATACTGTCGTTGTGTCCTTGGGCAAGACACTTCACCCACCTTGCCTGTATGAATGTGTTAATGTGATTGTGTGTTTGGTGGTGGTCGGACTGTTTAAATATTAGAAGCTGATACAGCATCAAGATCGATGAATGGTGGTTCTTCCGTAGTACGCTATGAAAATTCCTGAATTAATTTAGCTTCTAAACTCATGAGACTTTTCCTTTCCTTCCGGGATAATAAAATTAGGCCAGAGTGACCCGGTGACTTCTCTTGGGGACACAGGAGTAAGACCGAGTCAACTGACAGGAAGTGCATCTCCTACGTGGAGACACAAATCCCTAATGTGGGAGATGAAATCCAGTGTTTAGCGTCTACTTTTTATAGCTGCATTTTGTGTAAGAAAGACAGAAATGGCTACAATCTCACATAGAGATCCTAGTTTACATGTATATACATAAATAAATTATTTTGTTATACATTTTGTTATACTATTTTTTGTTTGTCTCATGCAGCTGTAGCAAAATGTATTATAACAGTGTTTCACAGTGTTTTCTGGATTAGCGTTGATGGGGCACAGGTCGGAGTGTGCAGTTAGACAGGTTAACCTCACTGCTCAATCATTTGCATGCGGACCCTCTGCCAACAAGCTCAACAGCCTTTGATTGGATCTGCTGGTATGGAGCCAGTGGAAGGTCACAAGTTTATAGGATTTCCGTGCTTGGAGAGGATACTGCTAGTGCATTACACATACACTACTTTTATCTTTCATATTGTGGCATTGTGGCATCAAATACTAAACCTTTCCTCTATTTTTAATCTATAAACTTAGACCTATATTTTAACCAACTTACATCCAGATGCAATATAGTAATAAATCACTTCAAATTCAATCTGACTGAGGACATACACTGATCAGGCAAAACATTATGACCATTGACGTTTGAAGTCTTTATCCTTATCATGGCACCTTTTAGTGAAATCTGTTAATCAAAGTTGATGTGTTAGAAGCAGGAAAAATGGGCAAGTGTAAGGATTTGAGAGAGTTTGACAAGGGCCAAATTGTGATGTATCCAAAATGCAGTCTGCAGTTGTCGGTGTCTTATCAAAAAGTAGTCCAGTTTGTTTTGTATGGGGCTACATATTAAGCAGGTGGTCATAAAAAATATCTTTATGGCCACCAGTAATAGACAGGTGGTCATAATATTATGCCTGAACATTTTAGTCTTGTGTTTGGTCTTATCATACCCTTTTTTTAATTGTTAATTATTTGGTTTTAGTTTAATCCTTAACAGTTTAACGCATAGTCTTGAAAAAATGTCCACTGTTGGGACATGTTTAACCCTGCAGGTGTCTTCATACATCTTCCAAACAAACCACTTAAAATAAAAGCCAACATTATTTTGATAAAAGCGCCATGGTTTGGTATTTAAGCCAAATGGAACTGTCCACTTTGATATATCTTTTCTAATTTACCATACACTGTAGTTGGCTGCTTGCTGGTGTGAATGTAGCATTTAATGTCACCACATGCTTTTCTTCTTTTGTGCATTTTAGTTGAGGAACAAGTTCATGAAGAAGTTGCCCAGAGACGCAGAGGCCTCCAATGTGCTTGTGGGCGAAGTTGACTTTCTTGACGCACCGTTTGTAGCATTTGTCCGTTTGCAGCAAGCTGTGATGCTGGGAGCTCTGACCGAGGTGCCTGTCCCCACAAGGTGAGAGTTATAGTCCAGTTAATTACAACAAAGTTTTAATGTCAAGACAGACATTAATGGACATCTCAGTTTCACTACTTGTTTTTGTTTTAGGAGATGTTATTGTATTTTGTGTTTATTTACATTTTTACACAGTGTCTCAACTTCTTGTGTAGTTGTGTACATATTGTCTGTGGCCTGCAAACAATTATTCATTCATTTCTTCTTACAGATTTTTATTTATCCTGCTTGGACCAAAGGGAAAAGCCAAGTCCTATCACGAAATAGGCCGAGCCATTGCCACACTGATGTCTGACGAGGTTGGTTTGGCATTAACTCAAGTTCACCATCTTTAACCTACTGTATTCACCTTGAAATGTAGTTTGTCCACTTGACTGCATGCTCTGACCCTTTTCACACTTGAGTGCCTCTACACATTCTGTTTGTGTTTAGATCTTCCATGACATTGCGTATAAGGCCAAGGACAGGCAAGATCTGCTCGCTGGTATCGATGAGTTCTTGGATGAAGTGATTGTGCTTCCTCCCGGCGAGTGGGACCCTACCATTCGGATAGAGCCCCCAAAGACTCTACCCTCCTCTGACAAAAGGTGGTTTAGAGACTTGGCTTTATATAGGGACTGTGTTGTTAATGATGTTGACATTAAAGAGAACTAAGAAAGTATTGTTTATGTTAGCTGGAGTTTAACTTGCCTATCCACATCCGCCAACACTAGTGCTGTGATCTTATCTAAAAACACACTTTACTGATTTTACAAGACCCTCAGGCTGTAAATCAGTATTTAGTTTGTTTATTAAACCAAAGGCACGTGTTTAAACACTTTTACAATTCAGTCCAAAGATGTAGTTTATATAAACAAATAATTCAGAAAAATAATTAGTGCAGGGCTGCAACAACTAATCAATATAATTGTTTTTAATTGCTTATTAAAATAAGCATAGACTATTTTAATCATCAAATAATTGCTGTTTTGAGTATACACATATTAATCCAGGTAATATAATATTATATTGATTGAGAAAGTGGTATCACTAAAAGCTGTCTGTTTATAGTTGCAAACTTTTGTTTTTGCAAATATACATCTAATTTTCCACACAATTCATCTAATCTTGCTTAGCTTGTTATTATTAGCCTCAGTAGAATTTTTATGGATTTCCCATTTGCCCAAAAAGCCACTGTGCATAATGCAGTAGCCAATGAGAGCTTATAAAATTCTGTTTAGTACTATTACCAATTTGTCTTGTCAGTTGACTTTTTTAGTCCACCAGGTCATCCCAGACTTACTTAGTTTTCACTATCAGATTATTAAGTGATGAAAAAATTCATCAACAGTTCAACAACTGATAAAATAATAATTTGTTGCAGTCATCAATCAGTGTATATTCTGGATTTTAATATACTTTTGCTAACTGCATAGTGTAGTAGTAGTAGTGAGTGCAAGGGCATTAAACATGCAGCAGTACCTGCTCACATTGCTGTGTGAGCAGAACATGTGGCCTCTTGAAAGGCACTGCGGAATCTCTGCAGTCTTTTCAGGTGTAGAGAACAGCTTTCAATTATGAAAAGCAGGCAAAATCTGCATAAAACCTGTTAGTGTGTCATTGGTAGACACAATCCGATGGTGTTTATACTGTACAAAATCTGGGCAGTGTTTTGTATTTGTGTTGTCCCCTTCAAAATGATTTTGCTCTTTTGAATAAATGACAGAGTATTTTGTGTTTTATAGAAAAAACATGTATGCTGGAGGTGCAGGAGGAGGAGACCCACAGATGAATGGAGATATGCCTCATGATGGTGGTCATGGGGGAGGGGGGCATGCTGTAGGGGATGAGCTCAAAAAGACTGGAAGGTAGGAAACAACCCACAAAAGTATCAATATGATAAATATTTCTTTATAAACATACACAGGAGCAACAGAAAAAAAAAACATGATTTAAATTCAATACACACAGAGAGAAATATTTCATGCACTTATTTTAATTGTGATGATTATGGCTTACAATTTATGAAAACCTCAAATTCATTTCTCATAAAAGTAGAATTTTACATAATGTTACATAAATCCAGCCACAAAAGGTCACAAGCCAGTGTATGTTTGGGCTGGTCCCAATCCTGGAGAAATGAAGAGGGTTGTATGAGGCAAATATTTTACTGTGGCGACCCCGGAAGAAAAAAGTAAAAAGGAAAGAAAATAACATAATATTACATAATCATCATAAACATCACCATTTAGTGAAAAAAAAAATGCTTGAAATATTTCACTCATTGTTTGTGTATGTTGTGTTTGTTAAGTATTTTATTGGAAATGCAGCTGTATACCTTAACACAAAAATGCTTTTTACGTCATAGTATAAAGATGACATACTGAACACTGATCTGTGTTTGCAGGTTTTGTGGAGGCCTCATACTTGATGTCAAAAGAAAAGCACCTTTCTTTGTCAGTGACTTCACAGACGGATTCAACATTCAGGCCCTGTCAGCCACTTTGTTCATTTACTTGGGAACTGTGACAAACGCCATCACTTTTGGGGGTCTTCTGGGGGACGCTACAAACAATATGCAGGTCACATTCACATCTGTAACTCTGCAGCACACTAACAAAGATACCACTGTCTAAATAAGTGTGTTGTGTTTGTGGTTCAGGGTGTACTGGAGAGCTTTCTGGGCACAGCGATCACTGGTGGGGTCTTCTGTTTGCTGGCTGGACAGCCTCTTACTATTCTGAGCAGCACTGGGCCTGTTCTAGTGTTTGAGCGGCTTCTCTACAAATTCAGCCTGTAAGCTCAAGCACAGCCTGTTCACACTACACAAAAGAGCCTTGGCCTCACTGCCTTTCTGCAATATGCAACAGGGAGTGTAGCTGTCAGAGCCATGTAAAGACAAAACTATTCTGAAAGAGTTGGGACACAGAATGTAATGATCTTCAAATATTATAGCCCTATTTTATTCTTTATATAAACAGCCAGATCATGAACCATTACACCTTGTGGCGGTCTAGACGCTGTTTTAAAATCGCATCATGATTACTTTTGTATCTCAGTTGCCAATTTAAATCCTAACTCTATTATATTGTTTTTTTACTAGTTCACTATGCATACTTATGATCCTTATGTCAAACACTTGGATTCTGTTTTTATTTATGTTTTACACAGTGTCACAGCTTTTTTCAAAATATTATAAATACTATGGTCAATTCGCTTTATAGTAACTCTTATTTTCTTTTTTTTTCTTTTTTGTCAGAGATAACTCTTTTGACTACCTGGAGTTCCGTCTGTGGATTGGCTTGTGGTCTGCATTTTTCTGTTTTGTACTTGTGGCTACTGATGCCAGTTACCTGGTGCAGTATTTCACCCGCTTCACAGAGGAAGGCTTTGCCAGTCTCATCAGCTTTATCTTCATCTATGATGCCTTCAAAAAAATGCTGAAGTTGGCACACCACTACCCTATCAACTCGGATTATAGGATGGAGTATGTCACGCAGTACGACTGTGCATGCATGGCCCCTGTTGTATTAGGTAAATTTTATATATTTTAACCCAAGTAAAGTTTTCAACAAAATTTTGGTTTTGAGCACGACAAGCCACAGTTTAGGTTGAGTTTATGTGTTGTCACAACATTTTACAAGCCTACAGTGTGAGATTAAGATGGAGGGCAGGGCAAGAGTTGGTTGAAAAATTTGCTGCTAAAGTGTCAAAATTCAGATGTCATGGTTTATGGTTAACTCCCAGGCATCACTTCAATTTACTGTACACTAGTGACCTTAAGGACATAGGGTTAGGGTTTGGGTTGTCCACTTGCATAAAACTGCTATAGAAATTGACTGGATTCATATTTTTTTTGCCGTTTTTCTTCATACATTTTTCTTTTACAATTTCAGTCTTGCTCAAAACTATCAAACATTCAATAATTTTTTAGGATGTTAACCCTTTAATTGCCAGTTTGAATACATAAAGTTAATGATGTTGTTTATGGAAAAAACAGAAAAAAAAAATTTTTACCCCACTGAATAGATGTTGGGGGGGTCATGGCAATTTTTTTCAAATGTGTTGTGGGTAGGTTTAAGATTTTCTAAGATATTGGCTTTGGTGAATTGTTAGTTTCTGTGTAGCATCACAAAGAAATTCATAATTATGTAAACATTTTTGTATTTTTCCCATAGAATATAATGGGGCCATGTGATTACAGGACACTTGACTCCAATTTTTACTCTCATTGTAATTACGTAAAATAAACATGATTTTTGTGATGATGAGGTTTCATTTTTGAGAAAACTAGTAAAATTATTTAACATTTACAAACAAATTTTTACTGCTCATCATGAAAATCAACAATTTCTCCACTGTAGGCTGTATTTCAAAATGACTTGAAATACAGTAATTTTATGGTGTTGGTATTGGTGTTAGTATTGACCTAAAAGTATGATTTTAGTAATGAACAGTAAAAATATCTAATTTTACTAGGTTTCTCAAAAATGAAACCCCATCATCACATTTTTTTTTTATTTTATAGGATAATTTTTTGTAATTACAAAGAGATTTAAAATATCAGTCAAATCACATGGCCCCATTATATTGTATAGGGGAAAATACAAAACTTATCCGTCTGTCTACAATAGGAAAAAGGTTCAAACTAATAAAATACAGTAAAAATGTAAAATTTCACTCTTTTTTTGTCAAAATGAAATGCTGATATTAAAGAATGCACAATTTTATACTGTAACAGCAGTGAGATTAAAAAATGTGTTTTTAATGGAAGACAATAGGACATTTTTGTCGGGTCAGGTTACACGTGTGACTATGAATTTCAGTCTGACGCTACACAAAAACTAATAATGCACCAATATTTTGGATAATCTTCAACGTACCCAAGACACATTTTAAAAAAATCACCATGACCTCACAACACCATGTGTTTTTCATGAAGTGACTTTGGATTTTGAAATTGGCATTTAAAGAGTTAAAATCCTAAAAACGTTTGGAGTATTTGATAGTTTTGAGCAGTACTGAAGTTGTTTAAGAGATCTATGCAGAAAAAAGCAGAAAAAAATATTAATCTGTTAAATTTTGGGGGGAAATGGACATTTATGTCCTTAAGGTCACAAGAGGATAGTAAATTTGTTTCACAGTGTTCTAATGCGCAATTAGAAAAAATTAAAATTGAGTTCCAAACTATGTCAAAAGAGAGCCTTTATTTCAAAAATGTGTGCCATTAGCACTAACCCAGACCAAATGATGGCCAATCAAAGAGGGAAATAATGCCCAAATGGACAAAAATGTCCCTAGTGATGCCAGAGGGTTATGTCTTCAGTTACTGAGCCTATTGATATGACACAGTACAAATTAACTAAAGTGAAAGATTTTTTTTTTCCACTATTGACGTGACGTTCAATCATACAGGCATGATTATTGACAGTAGGCAAGGCATTAACTCACAAGATTAATATTATGGACCAAATAACTAGCAGTTTAGTTTAGTTATTTCTTTTGAAAATGTTTTTTAGCTATAAAGTAATACCAGCCCCTGCATCAGATTCTAGACAGTGAACTAAACCTTTTAGGTAAAACCAGAGCTGCTGAGAGAGTTGTGCCAATGAAAGTCTTGAATATAGATGGTCACGAAAATGATATAGCCTTTTTCCTGATATAGCATTTTTGGGTTTGTAAATATAATTTAAATCCGTAGATAATATAAACTTTGATAATTTAAACAGCTTACTTTTAAAAAGTGAAACATGGACATGGTCTCTCCGTACAATGCTATGTATAGTGGCGCTAGTCTGAACGGCTTACCTCTGCAAACTATTCCTAGGAACTATTAGCCTAAAAAACTGGCCCGTTAGAGTCAGTGGTTGTGTTGCAACGCTCTCTCACAAAGGCTCTGGATAAAACTATCCTCAAGTAAGAGAAACTCACACTGTTTTCCAAAAGGTTGGAATAGAATGTTTTTTTTTTTCAAAATGTCAAAGCAAAATGTCAAAAATGTGTTAAACATGAATTTGTTTCACCCACATAACTGTGACTTGGTGTGTAATCACTGCACATGGTCAAAGGTGATTACTGATGCGTATACAGTACATAGAAATAAAAGAAGAAATGTGTGTTTTTGGATATATTCTATATTATTGTAATGTAATTTAAGGAAGTTTAGACACCCACAGTGTTTTGAAATGTTTTACTACTACACTGAAGATGACTGAGTAGGATCAGAAAGCAGAGTGTGACCCAAAATACCACAATAGCCAGCATATTTATAGGTAAATTCTTATATTCATATTCTGGTTTATTTTTTGCAGAAAACACCACACAGATTGGATCTGATTCATTAGAGGGTTCTTCGATGTGGATTTGGAATGGCACTGAACTGGTGAGTGTGGTGTTATTTATTATCTGCTATAATGATAGGCTTGTCTCATGACTTAATAGTGTTTTGTTGTTATGTCAAGATCTACAACTGTTCTGCCTATTCTCTGGCATGTTTTGATAGTCTTGTAACCCAGCTTATTTTGTTATCACTGCTCAGCCAATAAACAGCTCCTGGTCAACCCTGACAAAAAGTGAGTGTTTGAATTACAAGGGTGAGCTGGTTGGAGAATCCTGCAAGTTTGTCCCAGACATCACCCTCATGTCTTTTATCCTGTTCTTCGGGACTTACACCTGCTCCATGTGTCTGAAGAAGTTCAAGACCAGCCCCTTCTTCCCTACCACTGTGAGTCTTTCAACCAAACATACAGTGCTGCACTCATCCAAACAATACAACACTTAATATTTGAACTTGTGTGTTTCAGGTGAGGAAACTCATCAGTGACTTTGCCATCATCCTGGCCATCCTTATCTTCTGTGGAGTTGACATGCTGGTTGGAGTGGAAACTCCTAAACTCATTGTGCCAAGTGAATTTAAGGTCAGTGTCTTCGTAGTAAAATGTAAACAGTGTTTGTGAGTGTATTAGAATAACAACTCTCTTCTTCAGCCAACCAACCCAACTCGAGGCTGGTTTGTGCCCGTGTTTGGAGGAAATCCCTGGTGGGTTTACCTGGCCTCTGCTCTGCCTGCCCTGCTGGTCACTATACTGATTTTCATGGACCAGCAGATCACTGCTGTGATTGTCAACAGGAAGGAGCACAAGCTTAAGGTTAGTCTATAAACTGCCAATGCATTGCAGTTACATTATGTCGGAACAAAAGTAAAAGGACCAGCAAAAAGAATGGTTTCTGTGTTTAGTTTTGAACTGATTGATATAATGTGAGATGGCTGTACATTTCCCACACCACACTTGTAAAGGATACAGTTACCCTCACACTACAGTTAAATATGCCATGTCATTCTTCTCATGAGAGTGAGAGATGTTTCATGGAAGTGACTGCATGGAAAGAAGGAAGCAAGTACTTGAAATGTTCAACCAGTCACTGCTCAAGCTATGATTGATATGCGTAATCCTAAGGGATTCCTTTCAGCTTTTTCTAATATAATTGTTTAGAAATGTTAGAGATGTTGAATATAAATGTTTACAATAGGATTAACAGCTTCAATTAGCATGCAAGAAGAATGTTTTACTTTGCTAGTAAGGACTATTTTCATATTCTGCTTTGTAAGTCAGTAATTGGAATTTATTTGAATCTCTTTTTGACTGTGTTTAAAGGACAATGACAAGTGTGCTTTATTTGCATGTGTGGGGCTTTGTGACTTCTGACCCATAGCTTGTTTGTCATCTCAGAAAGGGGCAGGATACCATCTGGACTTGTTCTGGGTGGCTGTTCTCATGGCGTTGTGTTCCTTCATGGGTCTGCCATGGTATGTAGCTGCAACCGTCATCTCCATTGCTCACATTGACAGTCTGAAGATGGAAACAGAGACATCTGCTCCTGGCGAGCAGCCCAAGTTCCTGGGTGTCAGGTAAAACTCTGCAGTGTTTGTATGTAAATGATAAACACGCAGCAAATGAAGTGAACTGTAATAATCAGATTACTGCTTCAAGTTAGAATTACTGTAGCCAGCTTTCAGATCTGTACTGATCTTTTAATCCTTATTGTAATTTTATTACCTTGCTTTTTATTACCAAAATCCTATTAAAATGCCATTTTGCTGCCTAAGCAGTCTATCTATCTAAAGTTGAATTTTTATTAATCTAGTTTATGTTATCTTTCCTGTTTTAAAAGCCATTTTACTTGTTGGCTCAGTGGAAACTTTAAGAGCCTCCCGGTGTGTCAGCTGTGAGCTGAACTAACAAGCAGTCTTTGACTTAACAAGCCTCGCTTTAACCCACAGAATACATCAAACATAAACAGGAGTAACAGTTGTATTGATATGTTTCATATATTTTCAGAGAGCAGCGCGTCACTGGAGTATGTGTGTTCATCCTGACAGGACTGTCTGTTTTTATGTCTCCTGTTTTAAAGGTAATGTTGTACTAATGAGGAATTACTTATGTCTTTATCTCTGATTAGATTTGATCTAATAAAACTGGCCATATTTGCTAACCAAAGAATTACAGTATACAGTACAGTATACAGTATATACTGTTTAAGAAATCAGTACCCAACTCACTCTCCTCTAGTTCATCCCCATGCCTGTGCTGTATGGAGTCTTCCTGTACATGGGAGTTGCCTCTCTTAATGGAGTCCAGGTAAATGTTTCTACTTCTTTCATCATATTTGAAATAATAACAATAGCTAGATCATTATTTGAACTTCCTAACCATTGTTGGAATTATGTGTAGTTCATGGACCGCCTAAAATTGCTTCTGATGCCAGCAAAGCATCAGCCAGACCTGATCTACTTGCGCCACGTCCCGCTCAGGAAGGTGCACCTATTCACCTTCATCCAGGTGCTCTGTCTGGCCCTACTCTGGATCCTCAAGTCCACTGTTGCAGCCATCATATTTCCTGTTATGGTAAGCCACACCCACATTTGCATAATGTCTACAACTTTAATATACAACATTATGTAAAAATGTAACAATATTGTTTACAGTACCATTTTTCTTTGCTATTTAAAATATTATAAGATAAATGTGTTACCAACATGTACAATTAACATATCATATGCTATATGCTATATATTACAATACAATCAGACATTATTAACTGTGTAGTGTCAAAACCTTTGCTTAGTTGGTTATAATATTTTGTTTTTTTTAGTGTATGAATAATATACTGAACCTGGGGATATATTGTGCAAAGGGTTTACTGTGATTCTTGTACATTTAGATTCTGGCCTTGGTGGCTGTCAGAAAGGCCATGGACTACATGTTTTCTCAGCATGACCTCAGCTTCCTGGATGATGTCATCCCAGAGAAGGACAAGAAGAAAAAGGAAGACGAGAAGAAGAAAAATCATGACAGCATTGACAGTGATGCTGAAGATGTAAGTGCTTTGAAACTACACCAGGACATGAGGTTTAAGCTGGTGGAAAAGAGGTGCATGCATTCAACAGTATGCATTGCACATTATTTTTGTTGTTCTTTCTGTGACAGTCTGACTACCCTTACAATGAAAATGTTCCCAGCATTAAAATCCCTATGGACATGATGGAGCAAGAACCCTTCTTAGGTGATAAGGCCTCTGACAGTGAGTAGAGCTGAGTTCTGCAGAGCCGCAACAAACCCATTATGTTCTTCTTCTGTGTTTCTTAGCTCCACTTTGTTCTCCCTGCTGATCTGACCTCTGCTGGCTGCTTCCTACTCACTCATGTTCTTTTTTCCAGTGGTTGCATGAAACTAACTCATATTTTCTTCTTTTGCTTTACTTTCAAAGCTTTGTGGCTTTTACTGTTTGAATTAATACATTTCTTTACACTTTGTTTGAATTGTTTGAAGATCTAAAAACATTAATATATTATCTACATCTAAATCTAAATCATCTAAATAACAGAGACCTTAAAGATGTATGACCTATTCAAAAATGGACTCAAATCCTGAGACTGGCAACACAAAGTTGCAGCTTTAATAATCTGGTGTTTCTGAGTGCATGATACTTGTAAAACATTAAGCAGTGCCTAATACTAACTCAGCATTATACACACTAATGGGAGCTTTTCATTAACAGGAGAGAAGTCCCCTGCATTCCTTGAACACCACACATCATGCTGAGCACATGGGTTACTACCAGACTGACTACATGTCCAGGTCAGTGAGGTCATATATAATGTAACCTCTCAACACGTAAGGGTTAGCTGACCAAAACAAACTGCATCTTTAAATACTGTATACCGTCTTTATTGTGATGATGATATTGAGTTTCTGTTATGGACTAAAGAAAATGGATCAAATGTCACTTTTGCTTTAATTGTGTACCTGTATGCAATTATTATGAAACGCTATAACAATTTCTGTGTCTACTAAATTAATTTATATTATGTATATTTTTTATTTTTTATTTTTTTTGAGCAGCCTCCCATGAAACATGCACACCACATAGGTACGCACTAACTTGCCTTTACTAGTACATTCTCCCATGATAAAGCTCATTTGAGGTTTGTATGGGACAATCAGTCTGAACAAATCAAACAGTATTGGTCCTGGTTTTGCCTGAATGTTCAGATCTATGATTATGCAGCTCAAGCAGAGATTATGTTTGTATATTATGCTCTGACCCTCTGCTGATGACCAGGATCCACAGGTCATGTGTGGAGGGTCACATGTTGTTCATGTATTACTCCATCTGCTCTGCACTTGTGGGAACAGTGCTGACGAAAGTACCATTCGGAGCGGATTAGTTTTTGGGACAATGTGCGAAAAGCAGCTGTGATCACAGGACATCTGGGATATCAACAAACAACAGACAAGATAATGTCTCCCTAATTGGACTTGGCTTTTGTTCAATATTATTTCAGTTTATCCACATAAACAGTAACAATTGTACAGCTTTCCAAATGTATACCCTTTTTTCTTTTAAGTTGACATCTAGTGTTTCTGACAATGATGAAAACAGAAAATTCATTGTGGAATAATATTACCTAATGTCATGGGCAGTTGATCAGTTTTGGCCCATGTCTCTCTGAGTGGAGACCGAATGAACATGATGCATGCTGTGATACCGATGACATGGTGCTTCCCCTCCTCTCTAACACTAATCCTATCTCACTAAGGCTGTAGTCAATTGCTTTGTGCTCAGATGACCCAGTCCATACCTACAGAATATGTTGATATTTGTAACCAGAACTTGCTAATGTAATAATGACCAGTTTTACAAGAACACATTTGGGTAGCAACACAGCTGATGAGTTGGTTCTATCTTTAACCTTGAATGCCCCGTTTATATTAAATGTACTTAAATGTACAGACTAAAAGTGGTACTGCTTTGTGTGTTTCAGCCCTGAGATGAGTCCACTGAAGTCTGTGCCTCAGATTAGAATAGACATGGACCCAGATGATGACGAAGACGAAGACAACACCTTCTACTGGAAGAGCCGACGGTCTGAAACATCTCTGTAGAGCAACAATTCTGGCTTATTTGTGCCACAACACAAATCTTCTATTGACTTTGTCAGGATTTCAAGACCCTTAACCTGGAAAATAGCAACTGGTCAAGAAAAAAGGAGAAGCACACTAACTCCAGAACAAATGTGTTTTGTTTTTTTTCTATTAATATGGTTACACATTGTCACTACTGTCTTGGCACTGTTCTGCCTGCTGACTCTGTCACTCTGAAGGAATAATTACTGTTTGTCTATGCAATTCCTGCCACATGTTGCCAATCAACAGGAAATGCTACAGCCCTCTGGCCGTGCATGGACTTCCCTCCCTGTACTTTTACAAAAATATTGACAAATATGATCGGTCTGAACTATCAGTTCAGTTACTCATTTTCCTGTAGCAGGGAAATGCTGTTTTTATAGTTCTACCTCTTGTTTTAGAATGAATTCTCACTATGAACAATTGCATCATGTTGATTTTTAATGCAGCATGAGCTTTTGATGCTTTTCTTTCTGTCCTCTGGTAGAGATGAACATATAAGAGATTACTTAATTGTAGTTATGAAGGAGATGTTGCTGATTTAGATATTTTGACTAAATTAACAGTATATTAACACTGCAAATACTGTATCTGGAGACAGGCTTAACACTTTGTGATCATTTTGATGCAGTTTTCATTGCTTCACTTTCTAATTGAACTTTACTATGTCACACGTTCTCTTTAAAGCTTTTGTTACCGTTTTAAATTAAATCAGAAACTTCTTTATCTTTTTTAATGAATGTGTTTAATTTCTCATAAACTTTTGCTTTGTCTCAAGCCAAACCTAAATGTGGTAGAACTGCCTGTTATCAAGGCTTGTACTACTTCTACATTACCTAAGTGGCTTATTACTGGTTAATCACTTTTGAAATTCTGCTCGAAAATGTGCATAATATAAAAGAGGATCCTGTTAACAATATTGAACTGGTCTTTATCATTCCACATACACTTAAAGGACCTACAGTTGATCTGCTCATAATGGCTCTTTATAATGTTAATTAATTAAAGTTTTCATCCAGGGTACGAATATTTTCCTAATAACTGTACTGTTAGCACAAAACCCACAAAAGCTGCATCCCAATAATTCCTATACCAAAGATCTTTTTACACTCAAAGCCTTGGACACTACTATGCTACTATACTGTATTCCTTCAGCACACACTGTATATTTTCATGGTATTCCCAGCATTACTGATAATGTGGAAAATGTGATTTAATGATGTCACCTGATCTATGCCTAAAGTTACAGAGGGTCAAAGAATAAATCAATAATAGAATAATGTAATATTATATTAAGCATTCTGATTTTCTTACATTTATGCCATATTACATATGACATTTCATGTCATTGAACAGGGGGTCACAGTGGCAGAGCGGTTAGCGTTTTTGCCTCCCAACAAGGAAATCGCATGTTTGATGCCCCCAGTGAATGAATGTGAGAGTGAAGGGTTGTCTGTGTGTGTGTGTCTCTGTGTCAGCCCTGCGACAAGCTGGTCCCTGTACCCGCCTAAGGCCCAAAGTTACTGGGATAGGCTCCAGTTACCCGCGACCTCTAATGGGAATAAGCGTAAAAAGGTGAATGAATGAATGAATGAATGTCATTGATTACAATTGCAACAATTAGAAAGCAGCAAGTCCAGAGTAATGTCAATAATATGCACATATCAGGACTAAGTGTCTCTAATTTGTATAACATATCTTTGTATTTTTAAGCCTGTGGGGAAAAATGACAAATCTACAATTACCATCTAGATATTAGTTACAGGTCACCACAATTTTTTTATTAACTTCTTTAGATGTAGATTTTATATTTTTCAAATGGAATGTGTATTAAAAATAAACTGTATTAATGCACACATTTTTGTTTCTTTTTAATCTAAAGTAAAACACACTTCATTCATAGTCTCTAAACCAAATGATGGCACAAAAAACACTAGGCCTACTTTTTCATCATTATCGTTTTACCAATGAGATCAGTTGTCTGCAGAAGTTCCCTAAAATCTTCTTGTCATTACAAGTTTGTTTGCGCCCTCTAGTGTGCACGTAACAATATTACATCAAGTCAAAAAGTGCGAGTTGGTAATGATTTGTATGTAATAACTTCAATGAAAGCACAAAATTTTCAGACTAGTTGTTGTTTTATGATAGCATTGTGCTTCACATACCACTGGTTATTATCATGCACGTACAGTACGTAGCCATAGGTCGTGTGTAGTTAATCTATTGCTGCGTGAGGTGCAGTAGAGGTCTCAACTGCGTACAATGCAGTGTATAATGTCACCACTAGATGTCACTAACTCCTGCAAAATTAAACTGAATTCCTTATTGGCTATAGCATTTGTTAAGTTTAGAGAAAAGCTGAAACCCATAGTGCAATAAAATCTGAAGAACTTAATTAATATATCAAAAGGAAATCCCACTCGTAGAATATGTACATTTTTGTTTAAATCGGTCAGATGTAGATGGAGCAAAACTGCCTTGCATGTTTCTCAGTCATTATTGTTCCATTAATTGCCCTTATGCAGAAAATTAGCTCTTAACTGACCCATAATCATAATCCAAATCAATAATTTGGAATAGGTAGCCCTTCCACTGTCTTTTCTCTGTTGATGCACACAAAAGACTCACACTCACTCAGATGACTCTGGCCGTTACCATCAAATCCTCATGCTTTTTATTGAAAAGTGGTTAAAAATGTGGTGTTTGTAAGGATGTAAGGATTTGGGATGTCATATTCTTCATGGTGCAAGGTTACAGTGAAAATGTTTAAATCACTCCCAGACCATAAAAATAAAGATGAGCACAGCAATGTAAGCTGGCTCAGGCCAAAGCTATTCTTAACTGGAGGCATCCTGGAAAATAGTGGATAAAAGCAGGTCAAATGTCATAATTCCAAACTAAACGTAATAATCTGAATATATTCACCCTCACACTAGTAGAGACTGTATAAACTCATGGTTGGTCACACTAATGGGTGGTGTTTGAGGTGTTTTTCTTTTTCCTTTGTTCTTTCTTCCCCAAAATAAAACAAACACACAAAAATTAATTTAACCCACTCCATTTATTACTGTTGCCTGTTGGAGAAGTGTGCAGACCGTGCTCTGCATCTGGAGCCAGTTTCACTGAGACTGGACTGTGAGATTGGTCTGTAGTGTGCACATATCATGGTGGTTGGGTAATTTTGACAAAGCCCATGTTTTATAGTGAATCTGTGTATGCTTACACAAAGAAAAGAGCAAGTCAATCATCAAGGTCATCAAGGTATGCTTTTCTAAAAGAAGACAAGTCTTCTTTTAGAAAAGCATATGTAATTAGCATATGCAATGACCTGGAACAAAAAAAGGAAGTGCTGGCTGTGTGATCAAACCATGTGCAGGTTGTCTCCCCCCATCAGCCTGTTCAGCTTTCTACATGATCATTCAGGCTCAAATTAAGTTTTAGTAACAGGAAAAATCTGATATTTGGGAGACATTATTATATGGGGTAGTAATAAACAATTCTGACTTTTTTTTTTTTTTGTAATTACGTAATGAGCATTTAGCTGTTGCAAATCTGCAACGCCTGCCTGGAGAGGGTTAAAACTTTGAAATAGATTAGTAGTCAATGATAGAGTGACAGCTGAGCAGATGTGAAGGTAAAACATTGATCACATGACCTTCTGTCAAAGTAAAAACATGTGCCTTGACAAACTCACCATGACCTGTTTCCACATATTTATGTACATGTATCCTAAATGACGACATTGCATTTGTAAAACTTTGTAACTACTGTCATTTACTCATCAAACTGTAATTGCAGCCACCAGTGTGAATCAATAATCAGACTGACATGTTATACAAAGACCAGGACAAGAACATGAAGAAGTGCAGCTCCCTTAATGACAACCCTGTCAATGACTTCTACAGGCTACACACTCTGAGTCTGCACTGACTTTCTGTCAGCCATAGAAAGTAACTAAAGTAAATTCTGATTGAAGCGAGATCTCCTCATGGACAGGGCCCACATTTCACAGTATTGAGTGCATCAGAGGTTTTGGCATATTTACAATACGCCAATTCAAATTGCATATAGTGTTATGAGAATATCTCCTATTTGCCTTTTCTGTGGTGTAATGGTTAAAGGGGAATTAAATGCAGGAAAATCTTATTATTTAACTCATGAACTCTGCCTTGTAATCAAATTTCATATTCATATCAATGAATGCATGCACTCTAGGTAAACATACCTCTGCTTAAGCACACCACAGTAATGAAAAGAAAAGCCTTTGAAGTTCACAAAGGTAAAATGCTGACTGAAAGGAGATCCTGATGGAGCATCACTTATCTGTGACAACCACATGAGCATCCTCAAAGTCAAAATATAGAGTTATGCCATAAGCATTTAATTAACATAAATGAAAAAATATCTACGCTAAAATCAATACCCAGCTTTTACCTTTGGCAGCAAAATTAGGAGGTAACAGTGCTTGTGCAGTAGCAGAGCTCTTCTACACATACGATGCATGTCAGTACATTTGAATGTTGTGAAAAATTTTATTGATTTTATTGATTTTTATAATTTTATTTTTATTTTTTTACAGTAGTTTTCAGGAAGTGAAAGACATGTATAATATAGCTTTAGTACACTGAACTATATCATTCTATAATAATAATAATAATCATCATCATCATCATCATAATTTAGATTTAATTAATAGTCTCTGTATCTGTAGAATATTACAAAATTTTACATGATCATCACATTTAAAATAAACCACTGTTTGAAATATTCAACTCTCCATAATATATAATATTTGTGTGTGTTTCACTTTTTGGATTTAACTAGGATTTTTTTTTATTTTTTGAGATGCACATGTAAGCTGAGGTGGAAAGTAACTATACCATGTTCTTTTACTCAAGTACTTTACTTTTTCAAGTAATATACTTTCTGAGTACATTTTCTAAAATATATTGTTACTTGAGTACATGTTTTAGGGAAAAAATGTAAGTATTATTGTGGCAGTGGGTACTGATATTAGAAGTAATACTGGTAGCAGGTGTGGTAGTGGTCGAAGTCAAGTCAGTCTTAGATGACTTGTTCTCTGCCTGTCCGTGTGTGCTGTGGAGAACTCAGGTGTCCACTGTGTGACAGACTGTGATCTGAGTCAGTTTGCTCACCTGTAAAGAAATCCCTCTGCTGCTGATCCAGGCACTCGCTGTTTGGTTCTACAGCGCTAAAGCATGACATCAGCCTTTGTTCTGTATGTGCTTGTGTCATAACTTTGGCCCTGTCGCAGGATTGGAGCCCGGCTCGGTGCACACATATTTAGATCAAGCACTGCACTCTGAGGGGCCCTGAGGACAAGGAACATGCATACAGTATCAAAACGCCTCCATCCCGGCTGACGGCCTACAAAGCGCTCAGTATTATTTTGAGTTGAACAGGAAACAACAATGATGCATCTTCACCCTCCTCCTCCTCTTGCCTGGAAAATCCAGACCGATATGTCTCTGTATTATTATACAGAGAAATATCAGTCTGGGCACCACGTCCTCCGCCGTGGTTGGATTCAAATCCCAAACGTACCGTGCATTTTGATTCGCTTATTTAAGTCACGTGTTCTTCGCGAGCTGCGTCCGCAACAACAATCAAGGTGTCGCACTGAGGAGCTGAGTTTGTTTCATTCTCCTCCTCAATCCTTGGATTTGTCCCTGCCTTAGAAAGCAATTGTGTACTGTTCACTTTGTAGATGCACAACACAGTACCCACCAGCCAATGCAACAGAAAACGGAATATTTATCATTTTACAAGGCTGAGGTTACAAAACATGTTCACAAAAGTGGACACGAGGACGCTTTAGTGGCAGGCTGTGAAGACATGGCCTTGCAACCAGACCTTTCACTATAATCTTTTAATGTTTTTTTCAGTGCTACAGTACAGAAAATCTTTATACTGTATTTCATATTCAGTACCTTTCTTTTGCTGGCGTTGGTTTGTGAGTTCGGCAATGTAAAAAGTAGGCCTAATGTTTTAATTTTAATGAAAATTTTAGGACAGAATAAATGATTGATTTGGATCTGGATTTAAGACAATCTGAAATGATCTGCCGCTACATTTTCTTCTTCTTTTTGTCTTCTAAAAAAAGTTACTAAATTCTTAAGTTATGGAACCCTGGCAGAGGGTTAGTAAATGTAGCACCAACTTTGACTAATGGGCCTGACCACCAGATCTATGTGCTATTATTTGAACGTCAATTTAGGCAACCATATTAAATACATATTAGAGAAGGTAGATCTAGGTTTTCAACTGATTGGTTAGTGAAATAAGCATCTTAGCATCATAGCTGTTTTCTCCAGGTAGTTAGTTGTACATAGGCTGAAGGCTACATGCTAAGTCCTTTTTGACTGCACAGTTTTTTTTTTTCAGGGGTCCACTCAGCAAATCATTTGTATGGTTACCTTGGCAGGGTTTTTATATTATACTGTAAAAATTACCATTTACCTCTTACCATTGCAACTTAGGATAAAGTTGTTACAACCCAGCTCTGCTAGGGTAAAAGGAAGTAACATGAACCAAGATGTTAAATAGCAAAACTAAACTATTCCAACTAACTTCTTATTTAATTAAGAGAACAGTGTATATTTCTGAACAGTATGGCTAGAAAAGTATAGTGTTTATTGGCTTACAATGATGGTGGTTTCAAATGGGTTAGTGCATGTTATATTGCTTACTGCAACATATGTGATAGGCTGAGATAAGTGAAGATACACATCATCATCATCATGAGTCCAGAGGGCTGCTGGTGATATGGGGTTGGTGGTGGGACATCGCACCTGTCATCCACTAGGTTAGAGAGCTGATTGCTATCTTATGTTTTTTGGGGTCTAAGAAAATTACATTTATTTTTATTTTTAATGGCAATTTAGGGATATTAGTAAATGTGCTGTTAACTAATAGTGCTTCAATGAATACAGAATCTTATTTTTATTTTTGTTGTAAAAATTAGGAAATGTCTGTAATGGGCAAAGAACAAAATAGGTTTAGGTGTGGATCTAGATCACAGTGTTGTAAGGGATTACCATTTTGAGATACGGAACAAAAATAACAAATGATTAGTTCTTTTCCATTGTGAGATCCAATAGCTTTGTGGCTCAATGGAGCATTTACCCGTGAACTAGAGGATTGTCACAATAGGACCAGTGCCTTGACAGAGATTTCTCTGTCCATAGCCTTTCTGAAAAACCTGTCTGAGACTTTACACAGTAATGTACGTGTATATGTTTATTACTCTGTTTCAACATTACATTATTGTAGTAAAAGTCTGAATGAAGCTTAGCCTACCTAGCCTAGCCCTCTGAGATTCTCGCGTCTGAATCAAAGAAACACTGATGAACTAAATTACCCCACTTTTCAATAAGCCTGGGTGGTGTAGAAGAGTGGCAGCTGTGGTATACAGAAGTAGCTGATGCACTTGAATGCAAAAGCTTATGTAATGCTGGGGATGAAGGCTGATGTTGCTTTCTATAGTGTATTCTGGCGTCCTGCCTAATCTAACCAGTAATGACAGCTTGATGTCAGTTTGCATCAGGCTTCTTCAAATAATTCCTTTAAACCACACTTTTTATGAGGAAAACTGCTTATGATTTTGCAGGAGGTGTGGGGTGTTATTGTGGTGTCTGGGACCAGCTACAGCAGTCTGTTGCTGTATTGCTTTAATGCTGTTTGTGGGCACCTCTGGAGGATGGACCTAGATATCAAGGAACAGTCTGGAATTTTTCCATCAAAGCATTCAATACAGACACATATGAGCCAAATGGATGCGGCATTGTCATTGCATCAAGCCTATCAAGTGTCAAGTTATTTCGCTGGACATACAGTGTGTGCGCTGAACATTTATTACTTTATATTTGCTTTAATTTATAACAATAACATAGAGCATTTAAAACAGCACCTGACCTAGTCCACTGTTGCAACATCTTTTCACTTGCCTCTTTAAATTGGCCCCTGTTCTATAACTAGAAGTAGCATGCTGTTGGATGATTAAATTATATCATATTACAACTCAAAAGCAATGAAGAAATTATTGTCAAATGGCTCCAGACATAAGGGAATTCATCCAATCTGCAGGCTGCAACCAGCCCCAGACGCTGGACCACAGAAAATGAATGAGGCCCTTTTAATAGTAAGGCAGTAAGAAGTTACTATATGAATGATGGTCATTTATCAACATAAATTATTCAGATCTTTCTTAAGCACTAACCACTGGCTGCAGCCTATTGCTCTCTATTAAACTGATGAATGAATGAATGAATGAATGAATATGTGCAACAGAATACACACAAGCAAGAACTGGGCAAGGAATTACAGTTTTTATCCTTTGTAGTGAATTTAAACCCAAACCACAGTGTTATAATCAAGTCACCAGTTTTTGAGTCCAAATAACTCTCGAGTCCTTGGCGTCCAAGTCCAAGTTTAAGTCTGAGTCATAAAGACCGGTCTGAGTTGAGTCACTAGCATTTGAAAAGGAAGTCTGTGTCCAAGGCAACAAAAAAAGTCAAGTCCAAGCTGAGTCATCTTAATTTGAAATGCAAGCCCAATTCAAGTCAAGCTCAATAAGAAGTGTCCAAATCAATACAAGTCAAGTCCAAGTCAAGTCAAAAAGAACTAAAGTCCAAGTTCGAATGGAGTTACCAGGTTTGAATCATCGGTTTATAATTCTGTGTTGAGCCATCAAAGCAATCACTCATCTCTGAAAAAAACCTACAACTAAAATGTATAGATTTATCTACACATGAGCTATTCATGAGTGTTTCTAATTATAAATCATTTGCAAAAGCAAGATCAGAGAGTCTCTCAGCCAAGCTTTTTTTTTTTTTAGGACTGACCTTATAAAACTCAGTGTGCTCAGATAGAGGAGGGCCAGGCCATGCAATCAGACTGGCACTGTGCTGAACAACCACACGTGTGCATTACTATGGCTGACTGAAAAGAGTGTGTGTGGATTATTCACAGTAAGGGAGTGGCTGGCCTGGTGGTGTGCAACAGGATGTAGTTAGTGAAGAACTGTGCTCCAGTCTACCTTCATGACCCTTCACACTCACAGCATGAGGCAGGTGAACATGTGGACTTCTGTTTGGGCAGCACAGCTTTGCCTTCGGCTACAAACCTAATGCTATGGAACTATGAGAGAGAATTTGAGGGTTTGATGGGCTTTGCTTAATATAGTTATTCTAAACTTTTGTACTGGATGTTTAGTAGATCAACATTTTATCAAGTGCAGAAACACATTACTACTATGATTAGCAGTACTGCGACATTACTAGCACACCTGTAACAAACCCATGACGTTCTGTTTGCAAGCTGTGAGTTCCACTGAGGTCATAACATACTTTTCCTCATTCTTGTGTCATGGTAATACAACTGTACAAATAAAGATTAAGATTTTTATTTCTTAAAATAATATTTTAAAACTATTTAGGACAGCTAAAAGACATTTGCTTCTATTCTGAATGTTTATGCTAAAATAGTATTAAGAAATTGCAGACTGAATATCTGAATGTGTGTGAATATTCAATATACAATATATTATACTCATGGTCAAAATTGCAACCGGTCATGAAACTCAGCTTTTCACACACTTTTTCATATATTTGATACAATTTATTATTGTCATTGTAACACTAATGGCAATAATGGCATATGGTTTTAAAATTTTAATGTCTGATCAGGATTGAATTGATTAAGCCACTTTATTACCTCAACCCTTTTCTTCTTCTCCTTTGTTACCACCTGATCACTTTCCCACCATCCTCTACCCATCATCCCCTGTGCTCAAGCATTTTAATAATTATGGATATATTTATTTTAGAGCAGTATGTATTATGCAGTGCAAATTGCCATTGTTTAAAACTGACCAAACATGTAACCTAAACTACTATTTTACACACATGGCCACAAACTGGATAAAGCTTTATAGCCTCATTTTTTCCCTAATTTATTCAATGCAGAAATCATTTGTGTAGAACACTGAAACTAAGAGTTATTCCCAAGGCACTCCAAATATCTAGCTGCTTAGAAGGATACTACTACTAATATGTGCATCCAGACATGTTATTCTGGTTAAGTTCATGTGCCAAACAAAGTATAAACAAGACTAAATGTGTAACATATATGAGTAAGAGTTGGATATGTGGGAGTGTTGTATGTGGAAGCTAAAGTAAAACTAACTAAAGAGTGCACAAACAAAAGAACCCATGGCTGCTGGAGAGCAGGCTGGTGCACACAGGGCACTGAGGGCCTCGCTTTTAATCCAGGCAGGCCACGCCCCCTCCAGGTAGCGTGGGTAATCTGGGACTGACTGGCTACCTGAAAGGAGGGGGACAGAGAGGCGGAGCAAGAGGAGGAGGCAGAACAGGAGAAAAAACTGGAGGCAAGGTTAAGCCCCGCAGAGGCAGACCATATCGAGCCTGCTCTGGGGTTGTCACAAAGATGAAAAGTGCAGTAAGAGCTACACACACTGCCCCCACCAGCACCACACATTTGACTCTCCCCTTTTTTTGTCTTCTTCTTCTTGCTCTTTGCCTCCACTTTCTTCTCATCCAAATGCCTTTCTTCACAAAATGGGGGCAAAATGTCCTCATGATGGCCAAGAAGCAGTTTCACAAAATATGGCAGTACAGTGGCTTTGTCTCCCTCAGGCTGAGATTCATGTGGTCCTCAGCAACATCATTTTTCACAATTGGAAATGCACACAACCGCCTGCACAAGTTGGAAAAAGAACTCAGAAACTTGTGCCAAAGCCTGCGGCCCACTTGATGTCAGATGCTTCATGGACACTGCTGGGGCGGCAGTAGCTCAGTTGGTAGAGCCGCTTGTCCACTAACTAGAAGGTTGGCAGCTCCCACCGTTGCATACTGTCATTGTGTCCTTGGGCAAGACACCCACCCACCCTGCCACGGGTGTATGAATGTGAGTGTGAATGGGTGAATGGTTCCTTGATGTAAAGTGCTTTGAGTACCCTTGAAGGTAGAAAAGCACTATATAAATGTTTAAAGAAATTTTACCATTTACACTGCAGAAAAGTAG